>BSBK01001378.1:802500-1388928 GCA_027943335.1 Chamaecyparis obtusa
CCCAAATATGGATTATGAATACAATCAAAAGTTATGCCTAGGCTTGAAAACTCAAAGTTTAGATTGTCTAAACATTCAAAGAGTTCTCTACCTCTTGGATTAGTAATATTATTGTGGGGATGTTCTAAAGATTGTGCAGGGAAACATGGGGCAACACTAGGCTGCAACTCTAATTGAGATTGAGAAAATGAGGGTGAAGGGGTAGAATTCTCATGATATGGGAAAAAATGGGATGCATCTCTATGAAAGGGATTCATGTTAAAGAATTTAAACAAACAATTTCATAAAAATCCTGAAGAAACTTAAAACACTTGTTTTGTCTTGTTACATACCAGCACTAGAACTACTTGAAACTAGTAGATGTGCTCTTGGAGTCACCATGGTGTTTGGATGAACTGCCTCCAAAAGTTGTTGGTACTAAGAAAAACACCCAAATTATCAGTGAATGGAATTTAAACCAGCTAGCCAATAGACTTATGAAATTGATTATGTGTCCCATCGGGCATGTCAAAAATTGTTGTCAAAAAATTTTGTACCCATACTTGGGGTATGGCACCTAAGAAACCTTGTGAAACATGGAAATAACCTCCAAGTGTGGGACTTGCGCATTGAGGTTGAATCTCTGGAGAAGGTCGACTTCCTTACAATTAGGGTGCACCTAAATACTACTTTTGAGGAAAAGGGGAAGAAGGATTGTATGAAATTAAAGAGAGTGTTGCACCAGATTGAAAGTCGATTACTCTCTTTTCCAATAATAGACACAACATTAATAAAAACTAACCTACATACACATTGACTCTATTATACCCTCCAATAAATCATATGCAAATCAAAACTAATACAATGATGCAAAAGAAATAAATTTTACAATGCAACATCCATAAGCACATTTAACATAGCATACAAACTTGAAGGGAAAAAGAGAAATACTCAACACTAGGAAAAAAACCTACACAAGATAACTAAATGGAAAGATAAGGTAGAAAATAAGATTTTATTAACATATGGTAAAATAATAAATCACAGTTACAGAGCCTAAGCTGCTACGAAGAACCAGAGAAGAACAACCCATAAAAATATACAAAAATTGCCTTTATAGATTAGGCATAACTCAGATTTTTACATTTGAGTTCAAACCCTTCTAGGATTGAGTTAGGTTACAAAATTTCAAAATAAATAAATATCAAATAAAAATATGATCTATGTTACAAATTGATTCATTGAAGTGACACAAACAACCAAATGAGTGCATCTGGTGGATGGAAGGGACAAAACTATCCCTGAAAATCAATAAATAAGCACAGGAATGCAATAACATCATGTTACAAAGACAAAATAAGTTCCTTGACATTGAATAATCTGATCTAGTAACATGTCATGGCTACAAATAGTCAAATCGTGATGTTGCAAAAAAACCATCGAGGTGGTTAACACAATGTGTTAACCCACCCTGCACAACTATAAAAAACATCACCACGTGTATAAAATAAACCTAGGAAACCAATTTAAATGTGAGAATTCGATGAAGATCCCTAATCAGAAAGGGTGGCTTAGATGCGGCACAAAATCAACCAATGCAAGATTAAAACACAACCGTTGATGAAAAAAATCTTAATTGGATGGGTGGCACAGTTTTATAACTAACATCACTAAGAAACTAAGAAATGGAAAAATAATTCCATTTCATAAGATGTCATTATGCCCCTCACAAAATTGTGAAATGGTGATAACACAATGTGTTAACCCACCCCCATAAATGTTGATGTGGCGTTGACCTGCTCACCTTCGCCATTTCACAAAGTTATATTTTCCCCCTTGTGAAACTGCAACAAAAGGGATAAATATGGAGCCATTTATCTAACTGAAAATGCCCAAGCCATGTGCTTTTAAGAATAGGAGTTCTAGGCCCACCCAACATGACATAACCCATGCACTGATTGGGTCCACATGGAAAAACTTGACTAGTTTTTCCATTTCACACCTATGGCTGAAGGGAATCACAAAATGGTGAAACAGGGATAACACACCGTGTTATCCCACTGTGTAGATAACATGACATGTTAACCTACTATAACAGAGTTTAGCCCATAATAAAGATATCTCATATTAGTTATGTATGTTGGGTTGATGGTGGCAGAAATAGCCAACACTAACCTAATCTGTTCTCTTGACTCCAAATATTAATATTGAGCTAAAAATAACTAGTTATCCAAAAACCTTTATATAGATAATTTTAACACCTATCCAACAATTGCATGGTGGAAACAACAAACATTACCTAGGACAAAGAAAATTGATCATAATAATTTGTATAATTTTGTATCCTACTTTGTTGTGGAATCATGAGATTTTAAAAGGGTGCTAATATAAGGGCTTTAAACTCACAAATGATAGAGAGAAATTTACAAGAGTAATAAAACCAATAGGTGTAAGAATCATTCATCAATGGGCTACACAAATTTATATATATATGCATGAGATAATTCATCACAAATAATTGTAATAGATATAGAATATTGTATGCATTCATCATATGACATTTAAATTCACAAAAAAAATGTTGAATAAAATATATCAAAGATTATATATTTCTAAATGTGTTCATGCACCAGTGGAGAAATTAAAGTGAGAACCTATATACACAACCTCCCTAATAGTTTGATACAAACTTATCTCCTTATAATTGGATTAAAAATGGTATTTATTTTTAAAATAAATTTATCTGTCTTTTTTTGGCTTTTCTCTATTTTGCATTGTTCAATGCTTAGAAAATTAGCCCAAAATTATCCTTGACCTAGTTGGGTACATGTCCTAGAAGATAATTATTGTCACAAAATTTTACACCCATGCTTTGGGCATGACCCCCAAGCAACCTTGTGATACATGGAAATAACCTCCAAATGTGGGACCTTGTGCATGTGAGTTTGAATCTCTAGAGAAGGATGACTTCCTTTCCAATAAGGGTCTAGTGTTGAATCAACCAAACACTTGAAACCTACTTCTATTCTAACCTAAAAACTTGCAAGGAAAAGGGAAAAGGATTACAAGAAAGTAAAAGGTGATGTGCCAGATTGAAACATTGGTTCTCTCTTCCTATAGCTGCATAAAACATCAACAAATCCCTCTAAATCATACATAGATCTCAACTCTAATCTATCCCAAAGGACTCATATGTAGGTCAAAACCAATGAGATACTTAAAGGGAGGATAGTCTTCACAATACAACATTCATGAGAATATTTGACAAAACACACAAATTGGAAACATAGAAGATGCATTCAAACATGAAGGTGAAATATCACACAAGATATATGAATGCAAAAGAGGTAAGAACAAAGTTTTCTATTGATGTAAGAAAAGGAAAGGTTATAATTGCAGAGCATAAGCCACTCCAAGATAACAATAGAGAACAACCCAAAAAATATGTATAGAAATTGCATTTATATATCAAGCATAACTTAGATTTTGTAATGAGTTCAAATCTAGAACTAGCTAGGGTTAGGTTATAGGACAATAGAAAGGCTGAATCAGATGAAATATGATGTCTATGTGTACATAATGATTCATTAAGTGACATAAAAATGCCTAAATGAATGCACTCAATAGTCAAGAAAGGAAAAAACCCATCTTGTATAACTGGTCATAGCAAGATATGGCATGAATTTGTATTTTTTCTACAGAAGAATGACATGGCAGGCAATAAATAGGAATGGAGAGAATTTAGATGGCTTGTACAAATTCTAAAAGAATAATAGCACCATTTGATTTGATACAATTATGAATACTAGTCGCTGGAGATAGGTGGGCAATGATTTATTAGTCCTTGGCCACATCATGGCGTTGAAAGTTCAAAATTGGGTCCTTGGCAAAAAAATTGTCAATGTAGAAAACACTTCAAGTTATCAAACCTCACATTATATCAAGGAGACCAAATGCAACATCTTCATCAAGCATATAAGTCATCTTTACCAAAGAAACAAAGGAGAGACCTTGGCGTTGTGTGTGTGATTTATTGTACCCGCAAGCTGTAATACAACACTTCAATAGAATATTGCATTGTTAGTCCATAATCAAATTAGAAGCAAATAAACTAAACAAAAGCATCATATTACTCTCTAACTAGAAAGAGTGTGAATAATATCAATTATTAGCTCTCAGAATTGGATCTTAATCAATGACCTTACTGTTACTCCTAAATGGGTTAAGTGTTTTCATTAGTATTCAGTTGTAGAGTTGGTAAACATAGGAAGACAGTTTAGTCGATTATCAATACATAGTAGTCACCGAGAAAAGAGGTTACTAAGTATAACAGTTACTGAGTACACAAGATTACCGAGCATCGGTGAACATAGAGACTGAGAGACAACATTTACCGAGCAATCCAAAGTTCACATAAAAGTTTGGAATGGCACATAGTTTAAGGTGAATAACTTTTTTCTAAGTAAGAAAATAGTTTACCAAGATTGAGGTGAATATTAATTGTGAATGTAATCATTTAATGAATGATGATTCCTATGTAATGATGATCTAGGTTAATCATATGAAGCGTCGATCTTAGGTGAATATCTATTGTGGATGTAATCATTTAATGAATGATGATTCCTATGTAATGGTGATCTAGGTTAATCATATGAACCGTTGATCTTAGGTTTTCCAAGATAATGTAAAACCCTAATTAGGTCAAATCAGTTTGACATAAAATTTGTAAAGATGTCATTTTGACAAGCATTATCAAGAAGTAGCCGCACTCAAGGACATCTAAAAATCAGATAGGTTTTTGACAAAAGGATTATGATAGAAGCATCCATTTTATCAGAACGGATATAAGGCTACCGAGTAGTTTAGAAGGACATACTCATCATAGCAAGGTGATATCTTTATTGTACTTAATAGATCTGATATCAGGAATTTGAGCTGTATTTCATTCAGGTCATATATCATTATTACTATCTAACAATTATAACAAACTCAAAATCTCCTAACAGAGTGGACTTAACCATTCTTAGTAAAATATCTTAACCAAGTGGACACGTGAATTGTGTTGCTTAAATCCTTTAACCAGGTAGATCTAGCTGATCTTATTGTTACTCCTAATAGGGTAAGATCACCAGAAGTGATCAATCTTTGTAAGACTTAATCGACAACTTTAATTCTGTAGAAGTGAAGCTTTGTGGGTTCCATCTCCACCACAATTTTTACCTTCTAACAAGGGTTTTTGCAATACCAAAATACATGTGTCATGTGCATTAAAGTTTCATGTATGTTTTATTGATTTACTTACATGCATTTACATTTCAGTTATGGTATTGAATGGATGGTGAATGCAATCTACATATTCGTTTATTGAAGCTATTGTTTACAAGGATTAGTTTGAAAATTTGTAAGGGTATTGATTCACCCCTCCCCTATCAGTAACAACCTTCCATAATTCCAACAATTGATATCAGAGCTAGTTCTCTTGTTAAGGAAGTTTAATCACTGAGAGAAAAGATCTAAGGATGGAAAGGTATAATCTTGACAAAACTATTGAGAATAAAAAATTGCAGTTGTAGATCTACATTGGACAATTCAAGGAAGCCAAAGAAATACTGAGATATTTACTAGTCAAGAGAAAGGATATGGCATTTCGATATAATGAGACTGATTATCATGAAGAAGAGATACATGATCCATTTGAAGGATATAGATCTAGATTTGGTAGCATATATGATGCATCTGAAAGAACCATATCAGATCTATCTAAAAAAAATCAACATCTTACTGAACAAGTGAAAGCACTGTAGATCGATCAAGAGTCACAAATGGTTAGAATGATTGATGTGATGAATAATGCAAGGCAGGTTGAACAAGAAAGGAATCTGACTATTGATGAGAGAAGACAAATGACTGAAAAGCTAGAAGAAAAGGAATTTGAGATAATGAGACTCACTGAGCATCATTTTGAAATCTCCAATCAGATGGTTGTCATGAGTCAGGAAGTCAACTGAGTGAACAGTGAACTTACTAGAAGATTGGAAGACATTGGTGAATTGAGAGAAGAAAATGAAAGAATAAAGAATGAAGTACAGATTCAACAACAACATAATGAGATGATTAAGAAAGTTGAAGAAAGTAAAAAAAGGATGGATGAGTTTCTAAGCATTCAAAGAGGACTTGACAACACTACTGGTTTAGGCTATATTGAGCATGGAGAGTCATCAAAACAATCTGAACAGAAGAGAGCCTAAGAAAATTCAAGGCCAAAGAAGCTCTCATGCTATCATTATGGAAAACCATGCCACACATCAAATGTTTGCAAAAGTAGAGAAAAAGGTATTCCTAAATCCACTCCTAAATTTGATGGTTATTGTTACAATTGCAATAAGTATGGACATCAAGCACATGAGTGCACATCAAAGATGAATAAGTCACCTAAGAAAGCTTATATGGAAAAGAAATGTTGCACTTGCAACATGCATGGACACATATCACAAGAATGTAGGACAAAGATGAAACAAGTCTAAAAACTGAGAGGACAAAACAAGACATATCAACCGAGAAGGAAAGGTAATGCATACACTTGGGATTACAACACTTGGGTTAATTTCATAGCATGTAGTAGGTATGGACATATAGCAGCTAATTGTATGAGAAATTACTAGAGAGGAAAATCTTGAAATTGGTCAAATTCTTGAATGGCATGTTTGCACTTTCATAAGGTCGGTCACTTAAGTAAAGATTATAGAGATCGAGTACCAGAATTGGGTACTAGTGAAAATGGAAACACAATTGAAGAAATCATAAGGATAAGGAATCAAATGTGGAGAAAAGCATCAAATGAGAATGTTGGACCAAGCACAATAGTCGGTGACACCTTGTCCTTTGGATTAGGTTATTTCACCACCTCCACCTAAGCTATTTAAGTAAGTATGGAATTGAATTTCAATCGGTTGTTTCTTACAATAGTTCCTTATATCTATTCTATGAATACCAAATCAGCATGAATTAAGATGCACTAGGGTATTATATTGTTGATAACTTGAAACAAGTTTAGTCGGTTAAGCTGGACCGAGTAAGAAATTCTAGTCGATGAAAGTTTAAGAGACAACCGAGTTTCATAATCAATCGAGCATTGATAGTACTCACCGAGCTGTGGTATTTATAGTGTTAACCAAGTTAGTTGATTGTCAACTGAGTGATAGCTGACAAATCATTTAATGCACCAATCAAGGTTTTTATCCATAAATTAGCGGGAAATGAACTCATTTATTCATAGAGTGAAGCAGAGTAATTTGAGTGAAACTTGAGCAGAGAGAATCCAATCATTTTACAGAGATCTAAGAACATTATGAACATTTGAAGACCACGTCAAGTAAGTTTGGAACTAACCAAGTTCTCTGTATCTAGTTTGTTAAAAGCCCTAATTTGGTAATCATGATGGTTTGATCCTCGCAAAATGTGCAAACCAAGGAAGATGAGAGAAAGAAGGTTATTTTGATCAAGAACACGACCTACACTAAGCCCCATTACAAACTTCATCCGAAAGTTGCAGCTCAACCTAAAGATAATGGAACATTTTCATTGATATCGCCTAGGGTTCTACTCGTGGAAGATGTTAGGTCATACGTCCATTGTAAAATCAATGAAATTGGTGAATTTGAGCTCCAATCTACATATCAAGATAAAGGATGATCACAAGCACTTATAGGTAAAAGGGTTAACCAATGCCCTATATTTCTTGAATGAATTCAAAATTGAATGGATATTCATCATACTGAGCTGTGTACATGAAGGAAATTTATGGTTGGATGAACCAATGAAGATCACAAAGAATGTCATACATGCAGTGATAGGGTATCCAATGAATGACAAAGCTAAATCCCTAAGACACCCGACATGAACCAAGATTGAGAAGTTAACCAGAGCAGAATGGAATGGTAGAGGCTTGAGAATAAACACTATTAGCAACCCCAAAATGATATTTGGTGCATATGTTATTGCATACAAGATTTTCCAATCAAGCAGACCGAATAGTGTTGCATGTGGAGCAGTCAACATTGCCTATAAGATTATGAAAAAGGGTTTGCAACTTGACCTAGTAGAGTTGATGCTGAGATAGTTTGAAGAAAACATGAGAACAATCAGAGTAGCAAGATTGAACACTTGAAAATTTGGCTCATTATTGGTATGTACATTCTTCTATTTGTAGAACTTTTTCCTATTAGTTGGTAATATAGAATGGAATATCAACCGACCAATTATTGTTGAAATTAGTGAGTTTATTTAGAAGTTAGGAAAGAACTTTGAACCTGTGATTGAAGAATACTTTGGGTAGTTCAAAGAAAGAATGGAGAAAAGAACAAGGATACTAGCACAGTTGGTAGAGAAATTTAAATATGATATTTATTTTCTATTGGATACTACCACCACCCTAATCAAAGTTGTAGAGCCAAGAATAGCTTGGCTACCGCCCATGGATTATGAGATTGATATTGATGTAGCTACAAAAGTAATAAAGGATTTACTTGCTGAGCCTAAAGACAATAAGGCTACAAGGGTTGGAATCTTTGATGAAGCTAAGTCCCAAATCAAGATGGGACTTGTAGTTGAAAAGATGGGCAGGAAAAAGGAGAAAATGGTTAAAACTCTTAAGAAACAATTTGGTGTCACAGATGAAGACATTGAGCAATTAGTTAAAGAAGAAATTGAGGAAAAAACACCAGTCAATGAGAAAATAGATGAAGAGGCCAAAGAGTCTGAATAACATGAACAAGAAGATCTACCAAAGGCTAAAAAGGGTAAAGGTAAACATGTTGATGCTTCAACCTAGACTAGGACTAGGTCTGAAACTTCTAGTTCACCACCTTTGAAGAAAGGTGTTGCAAAGGTAACAAGGCCCACACCAACTCATACATATCAGAAGAGAAAATAAAAGGTCACCATCGAGCTCTCAAAACCAAAATGGAGAAGAAAACTTATTAGAGAAGAGGATGATAAAGATTCAAAAGAGGACACAGAATAATTTCAAGTTGTGGTGAATAAAGGACCTTGGACCATTGATGAGGTAGTAGAAAGAATAAAAACTACTGGAAAGTTGGGTACTCCTAAACTTAAAAGGTATCCTCATCTGAGTACCAAGGATTAGGATAAGCTTGAGGAAGCAATAATAAGCATCATGATCACCTTCAAAATAGTTCTAGTTGATTTTTCTAGTAGCATACCCAAATAACTATATGATGAAGTTTTTGATAGATGGACTTATTGGCTTACAACTGAGAAAAGGATGAGAGAAAGGTCACTCATTTTGGTAAGATCTAACTATTCTATTGCTCAGATAGATGAAGCTTTAAAATAATATGCAAATAAATTCTTTATGAAGGCTAGAGCATTCAAGATTCTATAAGGAAAATTGCAAGAGGTAGATGATGAGAGCAGGAACATGTGGACTAAACTCCTTAGTCCAACCGAGAAAGTCAATAGCGAGGATCATCAACCAAGCATATAAATAGAAGAGCCTATCAATGTTGATGATGAGACTATTCACATCTCAGATACTGAGCATCCCGAGGAAGAAAACAATGAAGAATAATTCATAACTATTGTTGACAATGTGATGAAAGGAATTCCAGAGATGCTGACTACTCTAGGGGATGACAAAATACTGATAGAAGACATAATAGATGGAGACCCTGATGATGTGGCTAAAGAAGATGAAATGATCAGTGGTGCTACCGAGAACCTTGGTGAAGAAGAAGAAACTAACGTAGCCCGAGAAATGGTACCAAGTAATCTTCCTATACTAGTACAAGCTATTGAGATAGCTACTAAAACACAAAATGATAACACTCCACCTGAGAAGGTAATAGATGCAAATGAAGACAATGGTGATGAAAAAGGTAAAGAGACCACTGAAATGATAGAAAATGTACAAGTACAAACAGAGTCAATGGTAGACACTTCTACCCCTGACACAAGGTCACAAGCCCCTACACTAAAAATTGCAGAATCAATTACCAGAAAGAATAAGGAAGAAATAAAATCCACCAAGACACCAAAGGTAGATCTTGAGAACAAGGCTCAACTGTCTATTGCAAAATCTCCATCATCTAGTGTGCAAGAGAAGAAGAAGAGGAAGTGAGGAAATAAGGGTCTGGTTATACTCGATGAAATCATATAAATACTAGCATGTGACCCAAGGACACTTGATCCTGAAGCTCTTAGGAAATATAGAGAGATATGCACCCAAAAGGTAGCACAGGAAAAGCTGAGACAAGAAAATAAGAACACAAAGGTGCTAGAGGATGTCAAGGAGATCCTAATGCAAGTTTCTCTAGATGTAACTATTGATGAATTCACCCCTATTATTGATCAACTTGCACTACTCATAGAAAAAATCAATGGCCCCACTACTGACACCAAGCAGATGATTAAAGAGAGAGTCGAACAAAAGATTAAGTATAAGTTGACTGAAAAGATCATCCAAGTAGTGGCAGTGAACAAGGTAAAGCTTTCAGAAGTTGTAACTGAATTAGAAAGCATTATTGATAAAGTTCTTACAATTCTAAAATAATTATGCACTTTAGATCACTTCACTACCAAGGTTAGTGAAAAGATAAGTGAATTAGATTCTGATCTAAAAGGTAGTTCTACTCATCTTACAACCAAGAAACATGCATTCCAAGTGCATTATTCCAAAGTAAAACACATACAGGGGCTAAAACTTGAGTTGAGAAAGGAAGAGGACCGAATCAGAGAAGAGGTAACCAAGCTATAGGTTGAGTTACTACTACATCTATAGGTGATGCAAAATCATGTGACAAAGGCAAAGAAATTTATTGCCACTCCTGAGATTTCTATCATCAAGAACATTTTTGATATGCATGCTCAAGTGAGCTTAGAGAAATTGGCTCTAGAAAACTAAAGGAACAATTGGAGAAACTTATGGATAATCTTAAGAAAACTCATCCTAAGATTTTTGACACATTGTAAGTATATTTTTTTTGTCATTATTTTCAAAAAAGGGGGAAACATATGTATATCTATCGAGAGGATGTTCATAGGGGGAGTAACTGAGTTTACACATTTTTTGATTTTGTGAAATTTTTGAGAATTCAAACTTTTATAGTCGACATACATATAAGTTTTTGACACTAATGCCAAAGGGGGAGAATTTTACTCCTAAATGGATTAAGTTTTGTCATTAGTATTCAATTGTACAGTCAGTAAACATAGGAAGATAGTTCAGTTGGTTATCAATACATAGTAGTCACTGAGCAAAGAGGTTATCAAGTATAATAGTTACCGAGTACATAGGATTACTGAGCACCAATGAACATTGAGACCGAGAGACAACATTTAACGAGAAATCCAGAGTTCACATAAAAGTTTGGAATGGCACATAGTTCAAGGTGAACAACTTTTTTCTGAGTAATAAAATGGTTTACCAAGATCAAGGTGAATATTTATTGCAGATTTAATCATTTAATGAATGATGATTGCTATGTAATGATGATCTGGGTTAATCATATGAAACATTGATCTTAGGTTTTCCAAGATAATGTAAAACCCTAATTAGATCAAATCAATTTGATATAAAATTTATAAAGATTTTTTTTAACAAGCATTATCAAGAAGTAGCCGCACTCAAGGACATCTAAAAATCAGAGAGGGTTTTGACAAAAGGATTACGACAGAAGCATTAGTTTATCAGAACAGATATGAGGCTATCGAGTAGTTCAAAAGGACATACTCATCACAACAAGGTGATATATTTATTGTACTTAACAGATCTGATATCAGCAATTTGAGTTGTATTTCATTTAGGTCATATATCACTGTTAGTCTCTAACAATTTTAGCAAACTCAAAATCTCCTAACAAAGTGGACTTAACCGTTCTTAGTAAAATCTCTTAATCGAGTGCACACATGAATTGTGTTCCTCAAATAATTTAACCATGTAGATCTAGCTGATCTTATTGTTACTCCTAATAGGGTAAGATCACTAGAAGTGATAAATCTTTATAAGCCTTAACTAGAAAATTTATTTTTATAGAAGTGAAGATTTGTGGGTTACCATAGTTTTTACCTTCTAACAAGGGTTTCTGCAGTACCAAAATACATGTGTCATGTGTATTAAATTTTCATTTATGTTTTATTGATTTACTTACATGAATTTACATTTCAGTTATGGTATTGAATGTATGGTGAATGCAATAACACAATCGGTTATTGAAGCTATTGTTTACAAGGACTAGTTTGAAAAATTTTAAGGGTACTGATTCACTCCTCCCCTCTCAGTACACACATTTCCATAATTCCAACAAGTACACTATTGGAATGAGATATTTGAATACAATTATCAAAGAATGATAAAATTAAACTAAACTAGTGAATTCCATTAGTTCATTACCAAATTGAGATTATTTAAGCTATGAATTGACAATGATATTAAGCTATGAATTGAAATTGACATGTAAGTATGAATACAATTAACTATATTGATGTGAGGTTTGAAAATTCTCTTTTATAGAAAGATTATCAAATTCAACGATTGAGATTGAATTTGAGAGGAGTGGTTGATATTCATTCTCCCTTGATCCATGTGCTTAACCTCTGATTGGTTGCATTTGTCTTTGTTATCTTTTGAGAGGCGACATGTATTTTAGAGCCTTTCATTAATTTATTTTAATTAACTACCTTAGCCATGTATTTAAGTGGGATTGATTTAATTAATTCATGCCAAGGATAATTAATAGGATTCTTGATTAATTAGTGATGATTTTATGTTTGATTGGAATTTCATTGATTTTGATGAATTATGTCAATAATCAGATAATCAAACTAGTATAATTAGGAATTCGGTCATGAATTAGGGAAAATAGGGCCCTTGGTTCTATTAGCCCATTATAGTGATTATATTTTCCCCTCTTTGAATCGATGTGCATGTGGCGTGTTGATTCAAAGAATAGATGATACTAATTTAGTGAGCAGTTTGATATGAAGCGATGAAACCATGCTGGATTCGAGAATTTTGATCTTGATCAAATGAAATTCAACGTGATTGAAAGTTTTAAGTCATTAATTGTGAACTTGATTGGACAATAATTGACCATACCGACTTTGATCTTGATTGAATGAAGATCGATAAGGGCTAATCAGAATATTCAGTTTGATTTGGTGTGATGAAACTAAATATCTAAGAGATCATGATGATGACAAATCATCAATTTGATTTGAAGCGATGAAATTGATCAATGTTAGAAAGATAACAAAAGTACTTGATACGAAATAATAATCATCTTGATTTGGTGTGATGAAACTGATCAATTGTAGGATGATTATATTTAGGCACAGATAATCAACTTGATATGGTTCCCGATGAAGTCAATTATCCAACAGTATCAACTTGATTGAAGAGAATTGTCATGCCCTTTTTGTTAAAAATTTGATTGATTTGAATCCTTGACATGACTTGATAAAAGTAATGATTGATTTTAGGCATGATTATGCCCCCTCAGGAGTGAAATAGAAATATAAATTGATGAAATCCCAATTTCAAGAATCAATTAAGGTGTGTAACTAGTAAAAATGTGATTTGTTTCAAGCAGGAGATGTTTAGAATCCATTAGAATTTGATTAAAATCAATTTAGTGTTAATAAAACATTATTTGACCAATTTTGACCATTAGGAAGATGAGATTTGACCAATTTTTATTGATAGTTAACCAATATTTTGAAGTGTTGACACAATGTGCAAGTTTAGAAACAACTTTGTGTAGCTTTCGCTAAGCTTTTATCCCTTTTGTTAAGAAATTTCAAGTATATTTGACCATTGTTTGACTGAATTTTGCCCCCAATTTGACTTTTTTTTACTTTCCATTTGACTAATAAATATTTGTGAATGTTTTTGTCAATTTTCTACCTTAACATTTGTTCATTATGTCCCTGGTTTACTACATTTTAACCATAGTTGACTAACTTTCTACAAGATTCCCCTGTCTTAGTAACTCTATTTTTATTGCTTTGAAATGATATACAACATATTTTTTGATTTCGGTCCTGATATAATCTCTTGTTGCATTTTTTTGTGAAATTTCCTTTGGTCATTAGGTCCCCAGGGGGTTAAAATAGGCCCAAAAAGGTAAATTTACTATTCATTTTCACTTTTATCCCTAGTAAATTCAGAGCTTTGAGTGAGAAGATGGTTGTCCCAGTTAAGAGGTATCATTTCAAGCTTTTCCATCGACATCATTGACCCACACATTATCCTACTCTGGTAAGTACCTAATAACCTACCTTTCCATAATTTATATTTGAATTTTTGCTTTATTTTATTCATTTTAGGACCAATTTAATTCTGGATCGCACCTAGCATCCTAGGTCGCATCCTGTAATTCCCATGTCACATCCAATTTTACCAAAAATCTTAGATCGTATCCTGTTTATTTAGGATCACACCCTTTTGGGTCGCATTTTATCATTTTTTGCTAAATTATTAGTGTTATCATCAGTGTGTCACATCCTCTTTAAATAGAATCACATCTCATTTAGGGATCGCTTCCTATCATTTTGAAGTTGTATCTTGTATGTTTAGGATCATATCCCATTTAGGGATCGCAGTCAGGAAATCTCGAATCCCATTTGGATTGCAAGGTTGTTTTTGGTTTTTACTGAGCTTTTTCCCTTTTGAGCTTGTATGTTTGACCTATAAACTATCTTTGTAGGTTTATAAGCCCAATTTACCTTATTTATTCTTGTCTAACCTTGAATTGGCATTAATTTCTTATTTTTAGACACATTTTAGCATTGTATCCTTTCGTTGTCTGAGGTCTACCAAGGTCTTAGATCTTGAGGATCAATTGATTAACGTTGAGTAGTGCATCATTGGCCGTTGTGGATTATGGAGCCTTGTTGATTTACTTGACATCAGGGTAAGTTAGGGGTTTTTGACCATGCTTTCTAAGAGATGGCACTTGGAGCACAACACCTTCCACCTACCGACTGGTGAGATGATAGTCGCGTCAAAGGATGTGTGGTGTATTCTAAGGATTTTGGTGATGGGTGCTCATGTCGAGTATGAGTCAATAGTGATAGTATCTATTGCAGATTCTCATTGATTATTTCAAGATCATGCTATTTCTAGAAAATATTGTGGGACTATATGGTGTCTCATTATGACCATCTTCATGTATTCCTTGCGGGTCTTATAGGAGGTATATTGATGCCTGACAGGGGTCAACATGGGTTCATGTGTGGCTGGTCCAGGGTTATTGACTATATTGTATGATCACCTTGCCTCTTTGTTTGGGGTAGTTGCATTTTAGATAATATATATCATGAGCTTCATGAGATAGTCTATCACCATTCCTGCAACATGACTTTTGGTATCTTGATTCTATAGATTTGGGTCTGGGAGCACATCCAAGTTACATGACTGATAGTAGAAAGATACATTGATCTAGATCTACCCTATATTTTTATGTACTCTAGTTTTATTCAGTAGCCCCACCTGGGGAAGTTAGAGTATTGGTGGTGTGTACTAGATGATGTTGTAGCTATTATCTAGTGCCCTTACCTAGACTATGAGGAGTGGAGGACCAATACATATCAGATGCCATATCTTTTTCACAGTAGATACATGATCAACCATACTTGATATATTGTCGAGAGATTCATTGTGACATAAATATTGAGGCATTTTGGTTGTATTTAGGACATGTCATAGGATCTTGTTGTTTATGCATGTGTTCATGATGAGGAGGCTCATTGGTGAGCCCAATTAACCTATGATACTATTGTTCATAAGATATACTAGATGGTAGTTGTGGCTTGAGAATATATGTCAGAGGTTGCTAATGGGGGAGTTACATATTCTTATCATAGACATCTTATGCAACATCATTTTCCTAGATTCACTACCCCTAATGAGATCACTTTAAGGATCGAGGATGCTCTCGATTATGATCCAACTAATGATGGTCCTGAAAGAGCTCATGCTGATAGGGGTGGAAGAGGTAGAGATAGAGACTGAGCTAGAGTTGGAGGAGGAGATGGGGGAGGTGGTGACGGAGAAGGAGATAGAGGTGGTGGTGGAGATGGAGGAGGTGATGGTGGAGATAGAGGTGGAGGAGATGGAAGTGGAGGATATAGAGGTAGTGGGGGAGGTGATAGATGGAGAGGAGATAGGGGTGATGATGGTGGTGGGGATCAGTAGGGTCACTATAGCATATTGAAAGTTGTTCCTCCATATAGGGATCCTGGACCACTCTTATCTAGTTAGCAGCAGCAAAGGTTTACTGGAGAGGATAGAGGTGGTGGTGGTGGTTGTGGTGGAGTTCAACCACCTTGAGATCCTCCCATGGATAGAGAAATGGATATTATCTTTCTAAGTGTGAGTGGGAGAGGGTAGTATTGAGGACACAAGTTGCTACTCTAGAGGCTTGTCTTATTAATAGAGATAGGAAGCTAGAGGTTTTGAGAGAGGATAGAGATAGGCAGGTAGATTCTTGGGGAGCAGATAGAGAGTGCTAGTTAGATATTATGAGAGAAGAGAGGGATTAATATGTCCATACAATAGCTCATCAGGGTCAGAGAGAAGCATACTAATTTTCTCTATATTATGAAGTTGCTCCAACAACTTAGAGTGCACCATTATATTCAACTATTGTTCAATAGTCTAAGGGTGTTATGCTACCACCAGTTCCTACTAGACTTGATGCTCTACCTCCTATCTATCCTCGTGATGATGAGAGAGGGATCTAGAATTGATCTAATTTTTTATGTATATCTAATGTATTTTTTATGTGTGTGTCATTGATGTATCACCTAATGTATTCATTTAGATATGATACACTCATACTTTGTGGACTTTGATGTATACTCTCTTTTACGATATCTGATGAGATTCATGTACTTGGTTATCCTTATTGATACTAATATTTATGATAATATGATTTTACATATCTCTAGATATGGATATACATGTAGTGGGGGAGGTGGTAGACAGAGAGGATGAGGGGGTGATGATGGTGGTGGGGTTCAGTAGGGTCACCATAGCAGATTGCAAGTTGTTCCTCCACGCAGGGATCCTGGACCACTCTTTCCTAGGCAGTAATAGCAGAGATTTACTAGAGAGGAAAAAGGTTTGGTGGTGGTGGAGGTCAGCCACCTTGAGATCCTCCCAGAGATAAAGACATGGATTCTCTTTCTAAGTGTGAGTAGGAGAGGGAAGTATTGAGGACATAGGTTGCTACTCTAGAGGCATGTCTTGTTGATAGAGGCAGGCAACTAGAGGGTTTGAGAGCAGATATAGACATGCAACTAGATGATCTGGGAGAAGATAGAGAGTTCCAGTTAGATATTTTGAGAGAAGAGAGGGATTAATATGTCCATACAATAGCTCATCGGGGTTAGAGAGTAGCATACTACTTTACTTGATATTGTGCATTTGTTCTAGCAGCTCAGAAAGAACCATTATATTCAATTATTTCTCAGTAGTCTGACGGTGCTATGCTACCACCAGTTCATACTAGAGTTGATGCTCCACCTCCTACACCTTGTTGTGATGATGAGAGAGGGATCTAGAATTGATCTCATTTTTTATGTATATATGATGTATTATTTATGTGTGTAACATTGATGTACCACCTAATATATTTATTTTCATCTGATGGACTCATACTTTGTGGACTCTGATGTATACCCTATTTTACAATATCTAATGATATTCATGTACTTGGTTATCCTTATTGATACTGATATTGATGATACTCTAATTTTACATGTCTCTAGATCTGGATATACTGACATACATTTGTTTTTTATATTGATCTCATCTTATTATACTTGGTCATGTGATTAGATGAATGATGATGATAGATTTGTTGACTTCATTATATTTTGACACTGATATATATGAGATATGAATTTTTGTTGATGTTATTTTTGAATTATGCATGTATATGAGATTATTTTATGAGATGTAATGTGATTTGATGTATGACTATCTCACTTTATTTATGTATGTGATGGATGCATTAATGTAGATGTTTTATGAAACTGACATGATTATGTAGGTGCGTGGATATCACTATTAGATAATCAGCCATTTAATTTGGTTGTGAACTTAATGATATGATTCACATGGTTAACTTGTAAATGTTGATATCATTTCTTTTTTATATTTTTATATATTTTTAATCATGTCAATCTTGATTAATCAAATTCATACTTTCATACTAATGCATCCTTAGAATGAATGCAACTATGTTAACAAATGAATGCAACTAAATTAATCAACGAATGCAACTAAATTACCTAATGAATGAAGCTAGATTAACCAATGAATGCAACTAAATTCACCAATGAATGCAACTAAATTAAGACCTCTAGGAAAGTTACTGATTATTCAAGATGGATCTTTTTATCATCATAGAGCCTTTTATTTGGACCTAGTAGGTTAGTACAATTTTCACTGATAGATTTAGAAATCATGAAAATATGAATACCTCCCATGTTGGATGTCATGTCCAAAGTGAACCTAAAAACCAAGGCATATAGGCCTTTTTTCAGTTACTCCCTTTTTCTTTTGACTTGTTTTGTTCATGTGCAACATTTTGATAGGTGACTCGCAATGACCTTTTTATTCATATCCTTGGGTGTATTATGGTGTATTAGGAAGCTTGTTTCATTTAGATTGAATAGGCAAGAAAATGAATCCAACCTCACTGAAGCTTTCATAGAAAACATGTCGAGGTATATGTGTCATTCCAATCATGATGGAGGCTCTTACCATAGACACCCAATTCCTATGGTCACGTTGGATCATTGGATTAATTACCACAAATAGAAGACAAATAAAATGTTATACCCCAATTCCTTGTTTCTCTAGTCATTTTTAGACATCTTCAAGTCACTCAAAGAACACAACAATTATAAATTGATAATTGTATGCACCCTAAAATGGTCTCCTAGACTTTGGGCCCCCATTCACCAATTTATCAATTTCCCGAATCAATGTCTTGCAATATTTTCAATTCAAATCAATTTCCTTGATCAAATCATAATTAATTCAAATATTTTAATATTTCCTAAGGTTTGATCATTTTATCTTAAGCATCATTTAATTAAAAGAAAACTTCCCTTTTAATTAAATAAAATCATCTTATTAAAATAAAATTCCTCTTTTAATAAAATCCCCACTTAAAATATCACTTTGTGTTGAAAAAGGAAATAAAATAAATAAATAATAAATAAAAATCCATTTTTCTCTCCACCATTTCTCATTTCTTTTTGCCTCTTAATCTTCACCGTCCAAGATTCTTTATAAGGAGCCCTCTCCTCATTTGTAGGAAATAGAAGATTTTTGGTATTGTTATGTTGCAGGTTTAGAGAGCGATTTTGGAGAAGATTCTTGAGCACTTGAGGTTGAATATTGAAACTTCTTTTTCTTGTCTTCTTCTATCATGCCTCCATGGAAATCCATTTAGATTAATCTTGCACTTGCATATTAGATTAGATTCATATTTCCTTTCATAGAATAATCTTGCATAAGCATTTCCTTTCATAGATTAGTTTTCGTTTATGCATTGTTATCATTTAGAATAGCTTCCATTTTCATTTGCATGCATACTTGATGATCATGGAGACTAGCATTCTTTCTTTTCCTCTTTGAATCTCTCATTTTATGGTGTACTTTCATGGGCACAAACTAGGTCTAATCTGAGGGCCTCCATTACAAACCCTTGCACTCCATGAATAGAGAGCTATGAGTCACCATTTGAGACCTCATTCTTGAGAAATATTGGATATAATGACTCATAGAAGTGTGTCAACATTTTAACACACATTTTTGGTGCCCACCGTGGGGGAGAAAATTGCATTTCTTGCCTCATTATTTTATTTTATTTTTCTGATGATTTTTGTTTGTTGTCCATACTTCCGTGCATCTCTGGTATGAAGTCTTGCGTGAGGTTTCTCATTGTATCGCGTGAAGATTTTATGGCATTAGCACTTCTACACGCGACAAAAGCTTTTTCTTGCATGGCCCTATATACTTTCTCGTGCGGGTTTGGTACTTTCTCATGTGGCACTGTGTACTATCTTGCGTGGACTTTTGATAGCAGAGACCTAAAATTCCATATTTGCTAGTTTTTCTTGCTATTTTCTGACATTTAATGCTTGCTATGATTATTTCCCTGATTCTGATTATTGAGGTAGCATAGCATTGGATTGCAAATCTTTGGACCTAAGGTGAGGTGCTATATTCTCTATAGCATTTGAATTTTGGGCATAAAATAAATTTTTCATGTGTCTAGCTTGAGTGTTTATTGCTTTCATAGATCACACTTCAATTTTTGGGCTCTAAAAAAGAACACAGATTCACTTTCTTGCATATGTGTTTCACATAGTAATTAGGCCCTATGAACACTATTTGTGGCGTTCTTGAGAGAGTGGGTTTCTTACAAAGCTCTTCTTGAAGATAGATTCCCTTGTAGGTAGGGAGGATATTATTACTATCTCATGGTCTTACTTGGTTTAGTCCTCAACATTGATCGGTGCATTCTCTCTTGGTCCCACTTAGAGAGCTCGATAGACATTGTTGTTGATATCACGAACCTTGGTAAGGTGGTTTTAATCTTAGCATGTCAATGAACTTGCTTGCTATGTTTAGGTGAAGTGAAGAGGCTAGAGGATTATGCTCTACTCCCTTTTTGGGTAGTACCAGAAACTCAAATCCTTGATTCTAAACCAAGTCCCCATGTGGTCCTTTTTGTGAGTCACCTTGTTAGAGAGGGTTAACCATAGTGTACATTCCCTTTATTGGGTCAACCATGTGGATGTAACCTCAAGTGCTAATAGCCATTTTCACCGTGGTAGCAACAACCGCTATACAAATTTCCTTGAGGAAGAAATCTCCATGGGTGTAGTTTCTTGTTGGGTTTTCAGATCTCCTCAACATCTCTAGTTGATTAAATTCTCAGAATGTATCAAAACCCCAGTGCACTTGGATTGGATTTTTCCCTCTTGAGATTGAAAAAGTTGCAGAGTCAAACCATTACTAAGAACCATAGTGTAACCAAATTTTTACTTTCTAGGACTATGTGTGTGATGGGAAAAACATTTTGAGAACATACACAAGTAGAATCTTTAAGGAGTAGCATACTAAGTCACTATTCTTGTTCATGTGCAAGGTTTCTTTGTCCCTTGCTCATTGTTGAAGACATTGTTGCTTGAACTCCTTGATTGTTGTTTTACATGCTTGATCAATGATAAAAATATGTCAATTGATGTATTTATGTGATCTTTTAAAACAAACAAAAACTGAGTTCCTGAGTTTACAACTTTCTGTTAGGCGATCTAATCCTATTTTATCACCTGGTCCTATGTACTTTTTCACGCGAGCTTTCATTTTCTTGCGCGAACCCTGCATTCTCTCACGTGGTGTTTCACTACAGTCTTGTCAGAAATTTTTGCTAGTCATTTTAGCCTGATCCATTGTTTCTTCGCGTGATCCTGTCATATTATCACGCAGACCCTAGAATTTCTTTGTGCAGGACTGCATCTCCTCGTACGGACCTATCCTGCAATTTGTCAAAACAATGAGCTGATTCCTATCCTTTCCAGTTTTCCTTGGTTAATCTGGATCATAGTAGGTTACTTACCTCGATGTTGGAAGCCTGTTTGCACCTTGGGTTCCTATGGTTTGACCTCTTAGATTAGTATTCTTTGATTTCACAAGTGACCTTGCTTGGAATTGGTTAGTTAGAAATCATCCTTGTTGAGAAAGTAAACCTTTAGATTCTTTGATAACACGCTTGGAGAGTTTTAGAAATCAAGACAAAGAAAATGCTATGCCCCAATTCCTTGTTTCTCTAGTCATTTTTAGACATCTTCAAGTCACTTGAAGAACAAAACAATCATAAATTGATAATAAGTCACAAAAAACTAAGAAAAAACATGATTTCCTCATTTTATTTCTCTAGTCCATGGACATCTTCGAGATGGTATAGAAATACATGATCAACATAACTCACAAAGCATGTGTTTGTTATTAGGTAGTGTTAAGGAACACTTTTGATTAATTCACAATCACTTAGAAAACATTATCAATCACTGATCCATTTTAACTATAGTTCATGTATTTCATTTCCTATGTTTGTTGTGTTAAGAAACAATGTTGATTAGGTTAAATTTTGATGACTAGTGTTTAGGAACACTATTGGATTTAAGTATTAAGAAATACTTTTTATGTTTTAGGTTGGCAATATAAAGAAATACCTCTATTTGTGTAGTTTTATGTCAAATTGTGGACTAGGGATAACCAAAAAACCTAGCAGAGAGCCCTAATGATGACTAGGTGACCTTACTGCTAGCATGACCATGACCAAAGCCTACTAAAGAATATGAATTTCCTAGGACTTTGGTATAGACATATTCCACTCTAGGATTAAAGGATATTTCTAATAGCTTGGTTCAAGATGTTAGCCAATTTTCCTATCACTGCAAAAATTTGAGAGAAAACTATCTTCTCCCGCAAAGATCCTTTGAGTTGTCTGAGGTATGAAGGAATTAGGGTTTCTTGTTCTTATGGTTTTAAAAAATAACATTGTCTAACCTTTAAACCCAACATTTTTTTATTTCTTCATTACTTTTTCATCCACTTAAGTTCCCTTTTTGGCACATTTCTTTAGTTATCGGGTGGGGCCATGTAATGTTTTAAGTTCTTACCTAGCAGGCCCAAAAAATTTCTTGATCACCTCATCGGCAATCAGAAATCTTGAATCCAAGTTCACGCGATGTCCATTCCTTCCTGATGAACATCACCATATGTGTCACCAATTTTTAATAAGCATTTTCAATCATCACAAAAATCACTTATGATTCTATCAGGCATGAGAAAGCATCAGCAAAGATAATTATCAAGCACTCTGATCCTCGATTGGATCTTTGGGATATCTTGTGGCGATAAAAATATCAGAGGAAAAAGGAGATTGGTAAGAATAATTTTGTTCATCTCGACCGCCAATGAAGTTATAGGGGAGGCTTGTACAAATATTTCCATCAGGTTTGGTAGGTCTGAGGTCAAAGCTCAAGAAAAGATTAAAGCACAATCAGATCTAGAGGATACAACAGTCAGTGTGTTACTGCAATAGAGAGATGCACGATGTTTATTCATTGTGGCATTGCGACTAGGTGACACCTGGGACCAAGGGTACAATTTGTTTCAGAACTATCATATCTAATCAGATCCAATGGTATGTGTGAAGCCTTCATCAAAAGTTATAAGGTGAATAATAATCACAGGATCACACCTTGTCGCCATGTGTCCTTATTGATGTCATACGCAGTGGGTTTGATAACTAAGGTAATGTTCTGTTAGGTCTTTATTAATCGGATGATTGTTGCAATGCCTTGAATGAATGATGTAGGTTTCTTAGTGATTGTAAGACCACTCCTTGCATCCCATTGTCAGATTAGTAAAAAGTGAGTTAGTGAGGTCAAAATCAGGTGAAATAAAGGTAGCCATTGGATCGAGTTAAATCCAATGATGATCATGGGACCTAAGTGAGTTAGTAGGACCAAAGAAGATGCAGTTTTATTACCATCATATCTAATCCAATCAAACAAAGGGTGTAAAGCCTGGATGAGAAGTTGATCAAAAGTTACCAATTGTGGGATTATGACGACTGTCCAATGTGTTTCAAGTCAAGATCACTAGTCTTGTTTTAAACTTCATTATTTGTTGTGAAATGCTTCCTGCCCATTGAACTATAAATTTTTCATTTCTAAAAGAAGTTATGGCAGGAACGTGTGGTTTGGTTGTCAAGAGCTAGTGCCTTTTACTTGTGTAGTATATCATTTGACGATCCATTTCTAGAATTAAATGCAACAAAGGATTTCAGTGTGCTTTTTGGAGTTGTGGTCCAATAATCAATTGTTTTCTTGTGCATTTCCTAAAGGCTGAGTAATTTTGAGAACTGTTGTCTTTTTTCCATCTTTTGTCCATAAATTTTATTTTTAGGGTTTGGAGAAGGTTTTCTGTATAATTCTGATTAAGTTGTTTATTTAACCCTAGTGTTAAAATGGCAACATGAAGAGATTTTAAAGGAAAAGTGAATTATTAGGAGAGAGTCATTTGTGATGACTTCTTAGAACAATTAGATAAGTCCACTAATGATTCATCTAAAATTAAAGAATTTTCTCCTAGAAACCATCATTTGAGAGTGGCTAATGGTCTATTTGACAAGGGAAATTGGATTTGAGTTGCTAAGATTGGTATATCTGGTTTGGCTTTGTTCAAAGTAGGGTATGGGCAAAGAAATGCTTTTATTCCTAGAAGCAACATATGGAATTTTGATGTTGGGAAGGTGGTTGTCCCTAGTGTATTTATGGATGTTGACTTGTTGAGGCAAGTAGCTAAGAATTATGATCCTATAACCATAAAAATTAAGGATATCAATACTGGCTCTTTGCTAAGTATCACTATTGCTACTGAAATCTATGAGGTTTTCAACCTAAGTAAACCTTTTGATTCCCTAGAGAAGATTGATTTGGATATGTTCAAACAAGTGTACAATGCACAAAGAAATTATTTAAGAAGAGGTCCCTTGAGGGGATATTTCAACAAGGTTGGAGGGTTGATAGTTTTAGGACCTAATACCCCAAAGTCTATAAAATTAGATTGTTTCTACATGAAGGCTAAGGATTTGTATTGGTCCTTGTGCCAAATCCTTGGTCAAGATCAGGAGCTTGAGATGTCAGTTCAACTTATGTTTATGATCATCCAGATTCTTCATCCTCATCTTGTTATTTCTTTTGATTTTGCTTCTTATATGGCTGAATTGATCCATGATGGTCTAGTGGGCATCTAGAACTCCAAGGTAGACAGGCCTTTCTAATGGTACTCACTGTTGATGCACATGTTTGTGTACAAGGGTTTTGGTTATTTTGGTAAGACCATGGATTTTTTTAAGGTTAAGTATGGTGAAGACTTGCCAGTTTAGTTGTGGAGTCTATACATGGCATGGGATAGAAAGGATGCCAGCTATGTTACTTTTGATATATGTTTTGCATCTAGGCTTGGGGCTATTATTTTTATTGACAATCCAAGGATCCCAAAGACCTTGTTGTCTTTTATCAGGCCCAAGAAATTTTCTAAAGACATTAAGATTGTCCATAATTGGGGATACGTCATCTTGTATCTAGTGTTGACTATGTTTAGAGTCTATGGATTCAGAGGCACCCCATATATTTTTCCTTATCAAGTGCCCTTGAAGATTGGAATTGCATAAATCCTTTGGAAAATTGGTGGTCTTTAGGACCTTACATTAATTGATAAGGGCATAGGTTCAATCTTTCCAATTGTCACCAATGCTCACCAATTTGTGATTACAAAAGGAGGGTGGACACATTTGGATAAAGTTCTAGAGCCCTACATGCTTTCCACCTCAATTTCAAGATTGATTGACCCTAAGGGTTTTATAAGTGAGATATTTAGAAAGAGAACAAGGTGTGTTTCTATGGAACACAAGTTCCATTACCATGAGGATATTATCATAAGTGTTTTCAATTTGTAGGAACAAGAAGTAATGAAAGAGAAGAGTCTTGTTTATAAGAAGACTCTTGATTTTGTGCAAAAAATTGATTGGAGCTATGATCCAATAAAGGTTTTTTATCCTTTTGAGAAAAATATTGAATAATTGGTTAGTTTCTTTGAAGGTCTCATGCATACCTTAAATTAGAAGAAGGATATGGTAATGGAAACTAATCTTGGAAGGGCTAAGATTGTTCTTAGTAGGCCATATTTTACTAAGATTGTTCCCCCTGGAAAATATATATTACATAAGAAATCAGGCTATATAGTGGTTATGCCTAAGCAGAACATGCATCAAGAGGTTCAAAGATGATAAAATATCCCATCATCATCAGGGGAATTTACAACACATTCACAAGCTAAGGATCCTTCCATCTCAAGAGGAAAGAAGCCTATTGATGCAGATTTAGAATCTGTGCCCTCCCCTAAAAGGTGAAGATTGGAAGAAGAAACACAATAGGGTGAGAATGTATATTCACCTTCCCAATCTCCATTGCATATAAATGAACAAGAATTTCTTGAGAAACTTGTACAAATGGGGAGTCTTGGTGAAATTTGTGTCACCTATGATGAAATTGAAGAAGGAATGCCTGAGAAGCCCAAAGTGGTGGAGATTGATTTAACAATTGTAGAGTTTGTTGGTAAAGAGCTAGATCCTCTTACTAAGAAGGCATGTGATGAATTCATTTCTGATGATTCCTTTGTTAAGGCTAGAGATTTTGTGCACTTCCTTTGGAGAACTCACATAAGTCAATTTAAGGAGACATGTGAGAAGAGGCAGGAAGAACATCCAGAGAAGGATCTTGCTTCTATTGAGGATGAGGTAAAGAAAAAAATGCTTCAAAGGTTTGAGACAGTTACCCTAGACCAAGGAAGAGAACTAATAAAAAATGCAGGGGTACTTATCCTTGTAGAATGGGACATTGTTGATGCAATTGTCTTTGACATAGTTAGGAAGCAGACCAAACCAGTGCATGAAACCAAAGATGAAGCTATGTAAGCCATCAAGGGAGTCACTTTTAGTGATGATCAACAAGCTCTATGTTAGGAATGAATTCTAAATATGTCCTATGGGGGATTATTCAGAGTAATTCTGTAGCATTTTTATGTTGCATTCATGACTATGTTTGTCATTGATGTCAACAGATTGATCTACTGGAAAATTGCAGAGAAGAAGATAGTGTTTGTATTAGCGCACATAGAGAATTGTAGATCAAGCTATGAGGAGTTGAGGACTTGTTCTATATTTTGTCCTGAGATTATGGTTAAGAGTGTGTATGAAAATTCAATTTTCATGACAGTTATGTGTAATTTAGTGGAAACTATATTCTAGTAGTGTTCCTAAGAAGCATCTTTTGATAACTGGATTATATCTCCTAATCAGGATATAATCTGGACATGCGAAGTTGTACAGAGGTTGATGATATTTCAAAGGTGACCTATATGAGAGAGCATAGTAAGAGGTCACATGTGTGAAGAATTATTTAGTTTGGAAGGCAACATTTTATGTGGTTATGAAATATTATGTAACATGTAATGATTTATATTTTGTTTTTGGTTAAGCCTTGTTGGCCGAATCTATTGTAAATTATTTGAATGTGGTATAAAGGAATGATTATTTTCCTTGATTGTAATATGCATGAAGTAATATAAGGGATATATGATGATATTGTAAGAGGATATAAAAATTAAGCAGATCTGGTATTGAGATATGGTGAAGCAGGTGGTGTGGTTTTGGCACAAAAAAATGAGTTGTTGAGATCAATAATTATTGGTATTATTCTGTTTGAATAATACAGAGATCAGTTGGATGGTGAGTTTGATGATCTTTCCCTTGAAGTTGTTTGGATAGTGGGTCCTTCTACTTTCTATAACTCTTAACCGGGTTAGAATCTTTTAACAGGGATTCAAAGTCTCCAAACAAGGACTAATATGTACTTAATGTATTTCATAGACTCTTAGCAGGGTCCATCTTCTCACAAGGAATTTTTATATTAGTACATCTTTTGTGGGTGCCATCCCCACCTGGGTTTACTCTATGATCAAGAGTTTCCCTAGTAAACATATCTTGTGTTATTGTGTACGCTTATCTTTATATGGTTGTTGTTTATTTTGGTTACATGGTTGAAATCTAATAATGGTATTATAAGTTGTTTTTATCTGATAACTGGCTCACCCCCCCTCTCAGTTATCTTGGTGGAATTTACTTTCTAAAAATTGGTATTAGAGAGATAGGTCCTTGAAGGAAAATTTTAATAACTTAAGGAGATCAATGGCGATTCATTTCAGGAAAGAAAGCCCTAAGTTTGATGGAGCTAACTATGACAGTTGGAAAGAAAAGATGAAGACACATCTGTTATGTTTAGGACTAGGATATTGGTTGATTACAAATAATAACTGTATCATCTTAAAATGGAAGCACTTACATGTTAAGAGTGTTTAGCCCTCTGATTAAGTGGTTTGGGGTCATGTCAAATGCCTTGAATTGATTTTTTCTTAGATCTAGCTTTTTCCCCATTTTCCACTTCTTTTCTGCACTTGATTCCTTCATTCTAGGTGAAATTAGGGTTAGGATCTTGAGGATTCTCCTTAATTTCCCTCTTCTATGGCTCTATTTTCTAGGTATGAATTAAAAATAGGTCCTCCTAGACTTCATCATGTTCATCATAGTATTTTTTTCCTCTCCCTGGCACTATACCCTATTCTGACATCATTTCTAGGTCTTCAGGCACCCCCAGGACCTCCTCATGTTTCTCACTCTAACTGAGACCTTGAGATCTGTGACCTCAAGGTCAATGATGACCTTGAGGGTCAAGGATGACCTCATCCCTTCCTAGGTTAGGTTCAACCTTGTCCTTAACCCTAGGTTCAAGTTTCAAGGTCCCGTGATCTTTGGATGTCAGGTTTTAGAAAGAATTATTTTCCTGCTTCCGAGTTGGCTGTTTTGGTCTTTGAAATGGTAAACTCTTAAATTATATTTAATTTAGGTCCATTCCTAAATTTTTTAGGCCTGATTGGAATTTAATTCCCCAAGGTGGCCCCTCTAGAGGATTGTGCCCTAGATCACTATAAAAGGAGGCCTTCCTCTCTCATTTTCTCCATCAAGTTTCCATCCACTTTCATGATCAATTTTTGTGAGAAGATCTCTACATCAAGTTTTCATGCTCAAGCACTCTCAAGGAGACATTGGTGATCAAGCAACCATTCATTCAAGCAATCTTCCATTCAAGCATTCAAGCAATCATCCTCTTATCCATTCAAGTTCTTCATTGAAGATCTAGGATTTAAGCATTGAAGCCTTTGAAGGGATTTGGTTAAAGCATTCAAGATTCATCATTCAAAACCCTAGATCTATCCATCATGGTGGTGTGATCTTCTTTCAAAATCCTTTTTTCATCTTCAAGATCTATTCATTCTTCCCTCAAGGTGGATTCAAAGTATACAATCATGGAGGTTTAGATTTACATCTGTTAGAGTTGATTCCAAGCTTTCATATTAACATATTTGATTACATTTCAAATACAATTGCATATCTATTGAATATCATAGCTTCATTGATAGATCTACCTCTAATACTTGCTAGCATTCTCTATTTCAATTCCATTATTAAGATTGATTACAAACTGGGGTTTGACTAAGGCAAACCCCCCAAAAAAACAAAAAAAACTATTTTTCTTGCAGGTACAGGTGCGAGACGGTGAATTAAAGTGCAGATCTGGATACCCTTTTTGCCAAAATTTTGGGATCTACGAACAAAGTCAAATTTGACCTTCAAAATCTCGAGGTAGTCTTTGGCCTTTTATCGGGGTCAAAGACTACCTGCTTCCAAAAAGAAAATTTTTTTTTGGGTTTTCTCCGTCTTGGCTTTTCCAGTCTGGGATAGGTTGCAGAATTCCCCAAAACTGTACATAGACACCAAAAAATAGGTATTTCCAAATTAATTTCATCATGAGGTATGTATCTTATTTTATCTAATTTCAAGTATTTTCCTTATAATTCAAATGTATGTGTAAAATATTGGCTTTGGGGTCTCTTTTATGTGCAAACCATTGTTCTAGGACCCCATCCATATTTTATACTATACAATGACAAAACTATCATTAAAGAAGATAAACTTGAATATTGCACTGATAAAGAAAGAGATCTATTCATGAGTAACATACTTTCCAGAGAAGCACTTTTGTCAGCTCTTCCAGAGAATGAATACAGTCAGGTAAAAATTCTAATGACATTTCATGAAATTTGGTTAGCTTTACAATCTACTTTTGAAGGTGATGTACATGCTAAGAGACTCAAATTATAGAAGTGGATATGTTTATTTGAAGATGCAAGGATGATGGAAGATGAATCTGTTAGAAGTTATATTGGTAGGATATCAGAGATTATTGTAGGTATCAAAGCTTGTGAAGGAAACAAAACTGAAGATGAAGTCATATGGAAGATATTAAAGACATTGATCCCTATGTTTAAGAAGACGGTGTAGATGATTGAATAAGTTATACCTTGTACTGAAAAGTTTACCAGAGAAACTCTTCTTGGAAGATTAGAAGCAGCAGAGATAGGCTTGAGACAGTCTGGAGATTTACCTAGATTTGAAACAACATTCAGCGTACTTAGTGTTCACCCTACTTTGTCAAGAAGTAGAAGTGTTAGTGGAGATTATGCCAGTTGCAGCAGATCTAAGACTAAAGAAGACAAAAAGATTGGGGATGGAATTGCCTTGCTTGTGAAAAGAGAACTTGAAGGTAATAAAATCTTTAAATGTTGGACATGTCAAGAATATGGTCATTTCGCAACTAAATTCGCTAAGAGAGTGAAGAAATATAAGAACTTTAAACCTAGAAGATTTAAAGAATGTTATTATGATAATGATGAAGAATTTGAGGCTAGCATTGAGAAAATCTTAAGTAAAAGTGATAATGAAATTGATGACATAGGATTTGTAGCAATACAAGAAGAAAGCTCTAAAACTGAAGTGAGAGAAGAAAAATATTTAGTTTCTCAAGTAGAAAAGAAAATTGATTGGATTATAGACAGCGGTTGTTCACATCATATGACTGGAGATATGAAGAAATTTATAAATTTTAACAATTATGATGGAGGGATTGTTAGAGTTGGAAACAATGCACCTTGCTTTATAAAAGGAATAGGATCTATTACTCTTGATGGAAAGACTAACATTGATGATGTTTATTTTGTGGATGGATTGAAACATAATCTTTTAAGTGTTGGATAGTTAGTTGACAAGGGATATCAAGTTTTGTTTACTGAGAAGACTTGTATGATCAAAGATAAGAATGGTAATATGATTGGAACCGGATCAAGAACCAAAGGTAATGTATTTAAGTTGAATCCTATTGAAAAGATGTGTTTGATTACTAAAATTGATGACAGATGGTTATGGCACAAAAGGTTCTGTCACATAAAGTTTGATAACTTTGTGAAAGTAAGCACTACATTTGTGGTAACAAATTCTCCTAAGATTATGAAACCTACTAACATGATATGCAAGGAATGTGTTATGGCTAAGCATTTAAATGATGTTCTTTTCCTAGTAATAAGTTTACTAAAGCAACAAAATTGGAAATTGTTCATATAGATTTGAGTGGTCCCACAAGGACTAGAGGATTCTATGGTAAAAGGTATTTTATGATTTTTGTTGATGGCTTTACTAGAATGATGTAGATAGCATTTCTTAAAGAAAAATCTGAAGCATTTGACAAGTTTAGATTGATTAAGAAAAAATTTGAGAATGAATCTGGAATCAAGATTAAATGTTTAAGGTCTGATAGAGGTGGATAATTTAATTCAAAAGAATTTAATACTTTTTGTGAAGTGAATGGTATTAAGAGATAGTTTTCAGCCCCTAGAACAACTAAAAAAAATGGTATTATAGAAAGAAGGAGCATATCAGTAACTGAGGCAGCAAGAGCTATGTTATTTGAGAATGATTTGGCAAAGACATTCTAGAGAGAAGTAGTGAATACAATAGTATATACAATGAATAGAGTACAAATCAGAGGAGACACAGATAAGACACCCTATGAATTATGGTTTGGACATGCACCATTAGTTAAGTATTTTAGAATTTTTGGAAGTAAATGTTGTATTAAGAGAGATGATGGCATTGGTAAGTTTGATCCCAGAAGTGATGAAGGTATATTTCTTGGTTATTCATTGAAAAGAAAATCTTATAAATGTTCAATAAAAGAACTAAGACTATTGTTGAGAGTGCAAATGTCAAAGTTGGTGAGAAGTTCAAAATTCAGGAAAGAATACTTGATTATGAATTAGATGAAGAAGTACATCCTAGAATTGATCAAGAAAATGTTGAATTATTTTATGAAACTAACAGTGATTTGCAGAATGAGAATTACATTGAGGAAATAAGAGAAGAACCGAGATCAGAACAAAGAGTTGAAGCAAGAATTGAGACAGTGACACCTAATAAGAATCTAGTAAGAAATCATCCTACTGATCAGATTATTGGGAGCATAGAAAAAGGAGTTCTGACAAAAAATAAGATACAAGAAGAACTATGTTTGATTTCTCAAATTGAACCTAAAACTATTGAGGAAGCCTATACAGATGATAATTGCATTCAAGTAATGAAGGAAGAACTAGATCAAATTGAGAAGAACAAAACTTGGGAGTTGGTCCCTAGACCTAAAGATAAAAATGTTATAGGAACTAAATAGGTATCCAAAAACAAGATGAATGAAAAAGGTGAAGTTGTAAAAAACAAAGCAATATTGGTATGTAAGGGATACTCACAACAAGAAGGAATTTATTATGAAGAAACTTTTGCACCTATTGCAAGAATTGAAGTGGTAAGAATGTTTTTGGCTTATACAACTTATAAGAAATTCAAAGTGTATCAGATGGATGTGAAGTCAGCATTTCTGAATGGAGAATTGGAAGAAGAAGTCTACATTGAGTAGCCTGAAGGTTTTCCTCTAACACAAGAAGGAGACATGGTATGTAAATTAAACAAAGCTCTATATGGACTAAAGAAGGCACCTAGAACATGGTATGCAAGATTAGATAAATATTTGATAAAATTGGGATTTACTAAAGGCACTACAAACAATAATTTGTATTTGAAATAGATTGAGAATGGTTTATTGATTGTAGTTATTTTTGTTGATGATATTATCTTTGGAGGAGAAGCTTAAGCTAGTGATAAATTTGCTGATGAAATGAAGACAAAATTTGAAATGAGCATGATTGGTGAGATGAAATATTTTTTAGGATTACAGATAGCACAAAATAGTGATGGTATTTTCATATCTGAAACAAAATATCTGAAAGCCTTGTTGCAGATATTTGGAATGGAAAATTGTAAACCTATTGGCACACCTATGGTAACTGGTCATAAGTTATCTAGCATAGATGAAACACCTATAGTTGAGCAAAAGAAGTACAGATCCATGATTGGAGGATTACAGTATTTAACTCATACAAGACCAGATATATCACATGCAGTTGGTATTGTTGCAAGATTTCAAGCTAGTCCTAAAGAGTCACATTATGTAGTAGTAAAAATAATATTTTTCTATTTGAAAGGCACAATTGACTATGGGTTATGGTATGATGAATCATATAAATTTACCCTATGTGTATATACAAATGCAGATTGTGGAGGTAGTGTTGATGAAAAAAAGAGTACAAGTGGTGGAGCATTTTTTCTTGGAGGAAGATTGGTTTCTTGGCTAAGTAAGAAACAAAATTGTATCTCACATAGCACAACAAAAGCAGGATATGTAGCAGCAACAAATAATTATAATTAGATAATATGGATGAAACAAATGTTTAAGGATATTGGAATCAAGTTCAATGAGCATGTTATCATACATTGTGATAACACCAGTATAGTAAGTATGTCCAAGAACCATGTGTTGCATTCTAAAACAAAACATATAGAAATCAAGTATCATGTTGTAAGAGAAAAATTTGTAGAAAAAGAAGTCAGACTTGAATATATCAGTACAAAAGAGAAGATTGCAGATATATTTACAAATCCCTTACCTAAAGATACATTTGAGTACTTGAGAGGTATGCTTGGGGTTATGCCCCGAACTACTTTTGAGTAGTGATGCAGAAAGTTACATCAGTCCAGTGGTATATGAGCTCTATCCATTATGGACTGTATGCTGATACTTCCTGTATGGGGGAGTATGTGTGTTTCTGAGCTAAGTCATGAAGGACTCTTGTGAAAAAAAAATTAATAGTGTCTTTTGATATTTGATCTTGTATTGGATTGACATATTGATGTTTACTTTGTCATTGATGTCAATGGAGTAGAAGGATACATGAAAAACACTTGGTGATTGATTGATTTGATTGATGAAGAGGATTTGAAAAGATAATGCAAAACAACAATGTTGCAGTTTGGTATGCATGGAACTTGGATGTTTTTCATCTATGTTTCCATCAATGCCAATGGGGGAGATTGTTAGGAATGAATTATGAATATGTCCTATGGGGGAGTATTCAGAGTAATTATGCAGCAGTTTTATATTGTATTCATGACTGTGTTTTTCATTGATGTCGACACGTTGATCTACTAGAAAATAGCAGAGAAGCAGACAATATTTGTATTAGTGTACATGGAGAATTGAAGACCAAGCTATGTAGAGTTGAGGAATTTTTCTATATTGTGTCCTGAGATTATGGTTAAGAGCACATACAAAAATTCAATTATTCATGACATTTATGTGTAATTTAGTGGAAACTGTATTCTGACAATGTTCCTAAGAAGTGGTTTGTGATAACTAGATTATATCTCCTAATCGGGATAGAATCTGGACAAGCAAAATTGTACAGAGGTTTATGATATTTCAGAGGTGACTTGGATGAGACAACATAGTCAAAGGTCACATGTGTGAAGAATTATTGAGTTTGGAAGCCAACCGTTTTATGTGGTTATGAAATATTATGTAACGTGTAATGATTTATATTTTGTATTTGGTTAAGCCTTGTTAGCTGATTCTATTGAAAATTATATGAATGCAGTATAAAGGAAGGATTGTTTTCCTGGATTGTAATATGTATGAAGTAATATAAGGGATATATGATGATATTGTAAGAGGATATGCAAATTAAGCAGATCTGGTATTGAGATCTGGTAAAGTAGTTGATGCAGTTTTGGCACAGACAAAGGAGTTGTTGAGATCAGTAATTATTAGTATTGTTCTATTTGGATAATATAGAGATCAATTGGATAGTGAGTTCAGTTATCTTTCCCTTGAAGTTGTTTGGATAGTGGGTCATTCTGCTTTCCATAACTCTTAACCGGGTTAGAATTTTTTAACATGGATTCAAAGTCTCCTAATAGGTACTAATATGTACAAAATGTATTTTATAGACTCTAAGTAGGGTCCATCCTCTCACAATGAATTTTCATAGTAGTACATCTTTTATGGGTACCATCCCCACTAGGTTTTACTCTCTAATCAAGAGGTTCCCTAGTCAACATATCTTATGTTATTGTGTATGTTTATCTTTCTATGGTTGTTGTTTATTTTGGTTACATGGTTGAAATCGTATAATGGTATTATAAGTTGTTTTTATCTGATAATTGATTCACCCCCCCCCCCCCCCCCCCTCTCTTAGTAAATCTTGGTGGACTTTACTTTCTAACACTCTAGTTATGTGGTCTTTAAGGAAGGAAGAAGGAAATAAGGGCAAGCAGATTGTCAAGAGTGATCATTCTAGCAATCTACTAGTGAAAAGGATTAGTGAGACCTCGGGAGTTGAGGCCTTAGAATCAACATTGGAGACTTCCAAACTTAGTATGAGGGTGGAAAAAAAGGAATAAAGAGAGAAGAAGGAGCTAAACCTCAAGTTGGAGTAGTTCTTAAGGCCTACAATGAGAAGATTAGAGAGGTAAGTAAAAAGGACAGGATAGTTGCTGAATTGAAAAGACAATTAGGAGGGAAATTACAAGTTGAAATGCATGTACAATAATATATTTCTTCTTCTCCTCCTAGGTCAACCTCCTCAAGCCCCATTATTGAATTCTTGCCTTCCCCTTTCCCTCCTTTCACTCAAGAAAAATTATTTATCGAAAGGGAAATGATGGAGGGACAAAGAAGACCAGTGATAGAAAGGGGAAAGAAATTAAAAGATGAAAGAGAACAATTCAGAAAGGTAAAACTAGTAGTTAACATGAAATATGAGATAAGCTCAGAGATACAATTTTACAATTCATTGAGGGTATTGAGCTAAGTAGTATCTTTTTGAGTGGAGAGAAGTTACTAGAAATTTTGAATTCTTTTGAGGGGGAAAAAGCCACTGTGGAACCAATTTTGAACAAGGGGATTTTGAGGTAGAATAAACTGAAATTCTTTTATTCTTTATCAAAGGTTGAACATGATGTTGATGCAATAATAAAGAGGTCAAACAAGTTGGTCAAGGGATTGTTGGAGTTTGTAGCTAGGAGAGAGAATATTTAGAGGAAAGCATTAGTATTAAAAAGGGAATATTCTAAGTTTTGTTTTGAATTATTTCCCAGTATTTTTAGAAAAAATGATAAGTTAAGGGAAAAAAGGGAATGGCTCAAATAGATGGTGTTGGAAATTTGGATGAGTAGTGTATGAACCCTAAAATGGTCACCTAGACTTTGGGCCCCCATTCAGCAATTTATCAAATCCCTAAATCAATATTTTCAAAAATCAGCATTTTATCAATTATATCAATTTCCTTGATCAAATCTTATTTTATCATTTTTGATTATTTGCCTTGGGCTAACCATTTTATCCTAAAGTCTTTATTTAATTAAAAGGAATATTTCCTCCCCTTTTATTAAATAAAAAACCCCCCACTCTTCCTCTTATCCTAAGTTGCACAAATAAAGCATTATTCATATTTTACAAAAAGGGAAAAAGCACTTTTTGTCTCATATGGGCACAAAGTCAACTCTTATTTTCTCATTGGAGGATATTTGTGCACATGGATTACTCCTCTTTTAAGCTCCACCCTTGATTAAATCTTTTGCCTCTTAATCTCCATGGTCCATTCTTTCTCATTTCCTATAAAAGAAGAGCTCTCTTCCTCATTTTCATATGCATTTTTTAATACTAATGTTATGCTGCAGGTTTTCTAGGTCACTTTGGAGCTTTTGAAGATTTGGAGCATTCTTGGCTTTTGCATCTACATTCCATTCTTAGTTTCATTCATGCATAGTAGCTTCATGTTTATGCTTTCATAGTTTAGATTTCCTTTCAAGCTTTAGAGTAACTCATCTAGTTTAACTAGGAAGGCTTGGTAATACTTGTACTTTCCTTTCATAGTTTAGCTTGTACTTTCATTTCCATAGCTCAGCTTGCACCTCTCATTTCTAGCTTGCATATTCATCTTAATCTAGTTTTCATTTGCATTTCATAGTGATTCTTGGAGATATTGGCATTCTTGCCCTTGTCTTCATTTGAATCTCTCATTGTGTGGTTGACTAGCAAGGTCATTAGCTTAATAGCTCTAGCTGAGAGCAAACTTTAAATAATCTTGCAACTCAATACATAGAGAGCTCTAGGTTGCTTTCTAAGGTATCCCATTCATGGATTCCCTTGGATATAATGACTTAGAGAAGTGCACCATTTGAGTGTGTACATTTTTGGCGCCCACAGTGCGACATAGCATTATTGTTTTGTCCTTAATTTGTTGCATTTCCATTAATTTTTTGTCAATTTTTAGCTTAATTTTTGGCTCGCTGGTTTTTCAATCTCAGAGCATCGTGTGATAGTTTGCCAGTATTGCACGATAGTTTTTGTATGGTGGTTCGATACTTTACCAGTTAAAGTATCACGTTGTTTGAGACATTTTGTCGCTCTATTTGGAACATTCTGTCACCTGTTGGTACAGTAAAGTATCACCCAGAAATATATTATTGCCCAAGTATACTGTAAAGTATCACGTGATTCTTTTGGCAACAGAAATATCACACACACCTGGAAGTGATTTTTTGTAGCCCTTTTTTTTATCTTGCAAGTTTTGGGTAATCTGTTATCTTTTTGAAAATTTTAGCATTTTCAAAATCCGAAAATTGGCACCCATTTTTGAGAAATTTTCACATATGGTATCAAAAATTTAAGTGTGATATATCGTTGGAAAGCTCTTTTCGAGCCTAATCCAACCATGTTGGTTTCATTTTCAAATTTTTCCATTTGATCAGCTATTTTACTTGCAAATTATCTAATTTTTGATGTGCTAACCATTGTGGAGCTAACAAGTTGTGCTTGTAGGTGCTCTCATTTCTTGAAATATTTTGCTAAAAGAATGCATGTCAAAGCTTCAAATGCACAGGGGCTACTAATTGTTTTTGCAGGGCTGCCCAAAGCATATAAAACCAAATAAAAGTGCTTGTTATTTATTTCATTTCAAGTGTGGCATTTACTAGTTGTTTCATTTCATAGAAACATAATATCTTGTTGTAGGAATTCTTGGGTGGTAGGAGAAGTATGCTCTTCACCCTTGTGGTGAACCAGACAATCTTGACCCATCTTTGGATTTTGAAAGAAAGAGGGTAATTGAACATTTTCTTGGTTTGTTTGGGAGAAAACTTTGAGATAGGGGAGTATTCTCTTCACCCTTGTGGTGAAACAAAAACCTTGAACCTCATAAGTTGATCCACTTTTTGTTTAGATCTTTAGAATCCTTTAGCAGGCCTGCTCTTGAGCAATCAAGAGGAACGACCCAAGTGGGAACAAGCCTTTTGTCAGCTATTCCAACCCACTATAAACTCAAGGCTATCAAGGACACAAAACCTTGGTAGACGTAGTACTTGTCTTCACTTGATGTGAGTACTTGTGGGATTGTGACCATGAGGAAAATGTTGAGAAAGAATGCTTAAGGTACTCTTGTGGCCATGAGGTCCATTCCTTGCCGCAAGGTAAGGAGTCCCTTTGGGGAGCAAGAGGGGTATTACGAACGGAAGCCCTTACTAAGAACCATAGATAGAGGCCACCCTATTTTACCACTTAGCTTCTTGGTGCAAGGATTAATCCAAGTGGAATAACCCGGATCACCCCAAGATTACTCACCATCTGTGTTCCTTTGGTTTTGTCATTGACACCTCCACAACAAAGCCAACATCTATTGTGGGTAACCACTTTGTGTGAGGCAATGGGACATCAAGTGTGGGAAAAGTTGTTAAGTATTGAGCCATTGAATTTTTAGGCAAGTAAGTGCTTGAAGTGTTCTCGCTGTGATCTACCCATGTAAACATTCTCAAACATCAAACATCATGGTAGCTGTTGGCATTAAGTATGTTTGTCATTAGTGACAACACTTATTCAGACTCTGTATGTTTACCGAGTAGACAAGATAGTGTTTACCGAGCAGACAGGACAGTGTTTACCGAGCAGACAGAATAGTGTTTACCGAACAGACCGAGATTCGCAATGCTTACCGAGTTATCATTACTGAGTGATGAGATGAGCAATGTTTACCAAGTGCCAGCATGGTAAACAGGGAATTCATTTTCTACCAAGTGACACTATATCTACCAAGTCTCCAGTATATACCGAGTTCGAAACTACAACCCAGTGGTTAGTATGGACCGAGCCTCCACTTCTATCGAGAGCATGATGATGTCGAGTAACATAGTGGATGCTGAGTATCAGAAAGTCACGGAGTTAGTTTGCAGTAACTGAGTAACTATATTTGGGCCGACTCAGTAATATTTGTGTTAGCTTGTTTGAGAGCTGACTTTGTAATTATTTTGTAATTGTTTTGGATTGATATATAAACATTGTTTTGTATCATATCAAAAGAAGAGAAGAAGCAAGGAGTGTGAAAAAGAGAGATAAGAAAATTACAAAGGGCTACAATAGTATAAGGAGCAGCAAAGATATATCCATCATAGAAGGTGATCAGTACATCAAAGAATCTCAATCAGCAAGTACAGTTGCAAGTAAGAGATCTACTGTTTCATCCTAACAGGTGAATCAACTTAAAATCCTTTAACAGGGTAGACTTAACAGTCTTTGTAAAATCTCTTAACCAAGTGAATACTTCTTTGTATATTTGTAAATCCTCTAACAAGGTGGACCTAGCAGTCCTTATTGCTCCTAACAGGGTAGATCATCAGAAGTGATCATTGTAAGCCTTAACTGGCAAACTTTATACTGCAGTATTGATGTTTTTTGGGTATCATCCCCACCCCAGTTTTACTTTCTATTTGGAAGGTTTCTAGGTCACCAAATCTCTATGTTCAAAGTGTTATGAATGTTTTATTCTTTCTATTACTCATGCATGCAGTTAGCTTATTGATCTAAATGTTATTTGGAATATGGTTAAGATATGAATTTGTTAAAATTTTTAAAGTTACTGATTCACCCCTCCCCTCTCAGTAACTTGGCTAGTCTTGAATATTTCCAACAATTGGTATCAGAGCTTTGTGGTTCTTAGGATAAAGTTTGATAGCTTGAGAAAAGATTTAGGACAATGGAGATATTCAGACTTAACAAAGTAATTGAAAATGAAAAGCTAGATTTGGAAATGGCCATAGCTCAACTCAAGGAAGCAAAAGAGCATCTTTCCCAATCCCTAAAAAGAAGGAAAGAACTTGCAAATCAGATGAATGACCACCAGTATGTTGAAGAAAAGATTGAAGATTTTTTCACTTCAAGTAGCTTAGATGAGGTAAACAATGCAATCAAAGAACTTCTAGAAAAGAATGGATCTCTGCAAGAAGAAGTAAGAAAATTGAAAAGAGAACAAGAAATTTAGTCAACAAGATTTTGTGAAATCTTAGAACAAAGAAACAAGATGAAAGATGAAATGGATGGAAAGAACAATGAAATCCAGAATCAAACTCTTTAGCTAGAAAACCTTATTGATCAAGTCTCCAATGCAAATGAAGAAATCTTGACTCTGAGATCAGAAAATGAAAATATAAGAGAGGAGTTGAGATCTGAAAAGCAAATCAATTTAAGATTGGTGAATGACCTAGACATCGAAAGGAAAATCAATGAGAGAATGTTGAAATCTCAAGAAGATATAAATCAGGTGTATGAATGAAACCTTCATAAGCAAAAAGGAAAAGTAGGACTTGGATACAAAGAGGAAGGTGAATCTTCCAAACAAGGTACTCAAAAGAATCAGAAACCCACTTGTAATCACTGTGGAAAAATTGGTCATACTTCAAACAAATGTTGGAGCAATGGAAAAACACAATTCAATGGAAAATGCTACAATTGCAATCAACGTGGTCATAAAGCAAATGAATGCAAGGAGAAACCAAGATTTAAAGGCAAATGTCACAAATGTAACAAACAAGGTCACAATGCATCAGAATGTAGAACTAAAACACCCAATCTAGCAGAACAAATTGTGAAAGCAATATTTGGTTGGGATTACAACACTTGGTGTAGGTGTCATTACTTTGGAGAATATGGACACATTGGCATGAATTGTGTAAGGCATCACTTGAGAAAAAGGGAAACTACCATAAGATGTTATAAATGCATGAAGCTTAGTCACATAGCTAAAAATTGCATGAATTCAGGCAAGGTTGAAGATGAAAAGAAAACAAAAATAGATAGCATCAGGAAGCAGATGAGACAACAGTGGATTCCTAAACCTACCGAGAAAACCAGTCCAAGTAATGTAGTCACTCATGAAGAGGGTGGCTCTATCAATTCTAACTAAGTCTCCAAGAAAGCACTGGAACTGTATCTTCATAGACATATTCCAAAACATTTCCAGAATTGAAAGGAAGAAAGATCCAAATCAGTATGCAAGATACAGCAAGATCACAAGAAGGTCGATATCAATTATCACCAAGCAAGATTGGGAGTAACCTAATTTCATATGGTTACAGAGTAAGGTCAAAGCAGTATGAATTCTTATGTTCTCTGAGTTGCAGAATCTTCACTGAACAATTAATGCATAGTGGATGACAATCTATCGAGTTCAATACCCTAATTCCTATGGAGCTTTAATGACAAAATTTTAACAAAAAGCATGAAATCAAGTTCATTCTTCACCGCGAATATCAGCATATTGAGCAGAGAAATTTCTAGTGCGATCAAGCAATTCGAAGCAAAATTTTGCAACAGAAATTTCTTCGAAGAATTTTTCTTTTTCTACCGAGCTACCATGGCATCATCCAGCACCAAAGTAAAGAAAGGTTCAGAAATGTTAGTTCAAGGAGAATGGAAAGCGTCAAATTTCAAACTCATGCCCACGATTGCAAAAACCCTAGACCTAAGTGGAGCTCAATCTCATATTCCTCCAAAGGTACTTCTTGTAAATGACATTCCCAGTCATTTTAAAGGTACAATTCAAGAGCTTGGAACCCTAGAGATAGATGTTGTTCATGATGAACTATGGGTTGATGGTGTTCTCAAACTGGAACATAAACATTTGGAAGATAAGGGTTTGACACATATCACCCACTTGCCTCGGAGTTTCCAGATAAAATGGATTAGATATATCCTAAGCTGAGTGCATGAAGGTAAAATTTGGCTTGAGCAACTAGTGGAAATAACAAAGAAGATGATTCATCGAATCACTAGTCTTCCCATGCTTGCCAAGGCTAAATCTACAAAAACCCTAGGTCGGGTAGAGTTAGAAAAGAAAACCCTAGCCGAATGGGATGGTAGAGGTATGAGAATAAATAGTATTACAGATGTAGAACTAAAATTTGGTACATATGTCATAGCTCACAAGATATACAGTTCAAGTCGACAGAACTAAAATTTGGCACATATGTCTATGCTCAAAAGTTTTTCCCATCAAAAGGCACGGTAAAATGGAGAAAGGATGTGCCTATTCTTTATCAGATAAATGAGTACATTGCCGAAATGGGTGAGAATTTTACAAGCATAATGGATAACTATTTTGAATCTTTTAAAGAAAAGATGAATAACAGATTCTGGTTTCCACAAAAGTTGGTGGAAGATTATAAAGATGATATTTGTTTCATGGTTGATTGTGATAGAGTATACATTTAGGCAGTAAGGCCTAGGATTGTATGGGTGAAACCTCTTCCTTATGAGGTAAACATTGATGAGACAAAGGATATAAATGAAGCCCTAGTAAATCAACCTGTTGATCCAGAGGCTCCATACTTTGGAACATATGATGAAGCTAAGGTAAGAATTGAGCTAAGCATAAAACTTTCACAGGCGGTTAACAAAGGTAGAAAGAGGATGGCCAAGATGCAATCTAGCACACGTCTAATGTTAACTGAGGGAAAATGAGAGGACATTGAAGAAGAAGAAGAAGAAAAGAATGAGAGTGAAGAAGAACAAGTACCTATGAAGAAGAAAGGGAAGGTGACAATCACTAAGGCACCAAAACAATTTACTACAGTCTTCATAAGAAAAACAAGGGGCAAGGCAGGTAAAGTCAATGATGATATAGTACTCAAAAGGCCTCCTCCCTCATTTGAACAAAAGATTAAGGATTTGAGAGAAGGATCTAGAATTTCAAATTTCAAATCTCTCAAATATGAAATTAGATCAGAGGTAGAGCAGCAGGAAATTGAAGATGTTGTTATTGAGAAAATGGGAAAATGGAAGTACTCACCTGATGATATGGCTTCTCAAATTATAGGTGTTCTATTGGATAAAGTCAAGTTGAAATGGTCCAATGTAAGACAAACTGTCAAGGACATATATGCTCAAACCTTAAGACAGTTGATGCCAAGTTTGAAAAATGATGAAATAAATAAGGCATTGATAGAAAATGAGCACAAGATGACACTAAAATTCAATAGTTGTTTGATTTTGATCAAAGATATAGAGTTAGTTGTGAAGAGTGCAAATTTTACTTGGAAAAACATCTATCATCTTCACAAATCGAGTGTTGAAACCGTGATAATAAAAGATATTGAAGATGACAGTGATGAAGAAGAAGAAGAAGTAGTTCAGATTGATAATGTTGAGATAGAAGAAGCCACCGAGGAAGATAAGAAGAATGTTGAGGAAGATGATCCAGTTCGGATAGCTGCAAAGGTGATTGCCTCACTTCCTCACTCTCCAGTAAAGATTGCTACATCTAGCCTAGAGATAATTCCAAGTGTGATTGTGACAACACTTGCAGATGCATCAAATGTCCAATCATCACTAACACAGCTCAATGTATCAATGACAGAAGTGGCTACCACTTCATCCACTGAGCTTCAGCCTCCTTCCACTGAGTTGTAGTCTCCAACACCATCTTCAGTACCTTCTTCAGTTTTGAGTTTTTCAGCAGCAAGTACTTCAATTTTGAATACCTCAGTAAGTACTTCAGATTCTACAGTTGTAAATACTTTAGTTTTTGGTTTATCAAGTATTCCAGTTAGCATTCCATCAGTCAGAAGTTTATCATTTTTCACTACAAGTCCTACTGTGTCTACAATAATTTCTACTACAAAGGCATTAAGTATAAAGACTCAATCGAGTACAAAATTTTTGAGTAAGAATATAGAAGAGGACATAGATTTAAATGAGGAGATAGAAATTCCACAATTAGATTTTGCAAATCTTTCAGTAGACCAAATGAAAATAGTTGGTGAACTCCTCTAGAAGAAAGCAAAGCAGAAGAAACTAAAAGAAGAAAGAGATAAGGAATATAAGATCATTGAGGATGCCAAGAATATTTTGACAGAAGCAATAGGTGTTGAAGTTGATTCCTCTCAACACATTTTATTACAGTTGGCAGAGGCAATAAAAAAGTTCAATGAGGATTCTTCTGGATCAGATAAGTTGCTTGAGAAGGCTGAGAAGAAGTTTGAAAATAAAGTGCTTGAGCACATTGCTCAGCAAATAGTTATCAATCAAGCAGGGTTATCTTCAATTTTGACTAGCATTGAGTCATCCTATTCCAAGGTAACATCATTTTTTGTCAGAGTATGTAATGTTTCCGAGTTCTCAAAGGAGATTAAAGACAAAATAAATAAGATTGATGAGGATCCAAAGATTAGTGCACAAAAGTTGCAACTTGAACCTAGTTCAAGCTCTGCACATCATATGATAGTCAGATTCCTATCTGATAAGCAATCAGAGTTATTAAGAGAAGATGCAAGGATCAGGTCAACATTAATAGATATTCAAAACATGATCCTTCCCATCATGGATACAATGCAGAAGCATAGTGCACACTCAAAAACATTGATCCATGACAATCAATTTTCAATTGCAGATCACATGATTGAACTCTCTGTAGAAGTCCAAGTTGCACTCCATACGTGTAAGATTCTGCAAGAAAATTGGGATAGAACTCTAGCATTAATAAGCAAGGTACATTCTAATTTTCTCTCACACTTTGGCATCTTCGTGTAAAATATTTGTATATACACCTTTGGCATTATTGTCAAAAAGGGGGAGAAAGTATATAAGATATGTGAGATATGAAAGGGGGAGAAAGTATATGAGAGAAATAGGAAATATAAGTATGAGGTGAAATAAGATATTTGTATATATATTGTATGGGGGAGACATGAAATGTATATACAGCAATATGACAAAGATAAATTTTTGAAAAATCAAAAATAGATTCAGCATGATTTTTTGGGCAATAAGTGTTTTTGTCACTAATGCCAAAGGGGGAGATTGTTGGCATTAAGTATGTTTGTCATTAGTGACAACACTTATTCAGACTCTGTATGTTTACTAAGTAGACAAGACAGTGTTTACCGAGCAGATAGGACAGTGTTTACCAAGCAGATAGAATAGTGTTTACCGAACAGACTGAGATTCGTAGTGCTTACCAAGTTATCATTACCGAGTGATGAGATGAGCAGTGTTTACTGAGTGCCAGCATGGTAAATAGGGAATTTAGTTTCTACCGAGTGACACTATATCTATCGAGTCTCCAGTATATATCGAGTTCGAAACTACAACCGAGTGGTTAGTATGGACCGAGCCTCCACTTCTACCAAGAGCATGATGATGTCGAGTAACGTAGTGGATGCTGAGTGTCAGAAAGTCACCGAGTTAGTTTGTAGTAACTGAGTAACTATATTTGGGCCAAGTCAGTAATATTTGTGTTAGCTTGTTTGAGAGCTGACTTTGTAATTGTTTCGGATTGATATATAAACATTGTTTTGTATCGTATCAAAAGAAGAGAAGAAGTGAGGAGTGTGAAAAAGAAAGATAAGAAAATTACAAAGGGCTATAGCAGTATAAGGAGCAGCAAAGATATATCCATCATAGAAGGTGATCAGTACATCAAAGAATCTCAATCAGCAAGTACAGTTGTAAGTAAGAGATCTATTATTTCATCCTAACAGGCGAATCAGCTTAAAATCCTTTAACAGGGTAGACTTAACAGTCTTTGTAAAATCTCTTAACTAAGTGAATACTTCTTTGTATGTTTGTAAATCCTCTAACAAGGTGGACCTAGCAGTCCTTATTGCTCCTAACAAGGCAGATCATCAGAAGTGATCATTGTAAGCCTTAACTAGCAAACTTTATACTGCAGTATTGATGTTTTGTGGGTATCATCCCCACCCCAGTTTTACTTTCTATTTGGAAGGTTTCTGGGTCACCAAATCTCTGTGTTCAAAGTGTTGTGAATGTTTTATTCTTTCTGTTACTCATGCATGCAGTTAGCTTATTGATCTAAATGTTATTTGGAATATGGTTAAGATCTAAATTTGTTAAAAGCCTTGAATTTACTGATTCACCCCTCCCCTCTCAGTAACTTGGCTAGTCTTGAATATTTCCAACAGGTAGCATTCATAGGATTTTATTGCTTTGATATCACAATTTCTTGTCTTGGCAAGGTTGCTTTTGACCTTGTTTCAAGTGTTTTATGACATGTTTGATTACCTATTGTTTGCAAACCTATCTATTTGTTGTTGTTACTGTGCTTGAAATTGAAAAATCCAACCATCAAACTGAAATTTTGAACAAATTTCCCTTAAAACTGAGATTTTTAGCACTCACTGGTCAAGAATCATACGACACTAAAAAACCATCGCACACCCTCCTAAGAAATATCACGTGATACTTCATCACTGCTGTTGTATCACTTGCCTATTATACATTCTGTCACACCAGCTGCCTAAAAATTGTCGCACTGCCTTATGTGAAATATCACTTGGAGAAATTATATCACTCTGTTAGCCTGGAAACTATCGCACAGAGTCCTTTTTCTATCTCACTACTGCTTGCAATCTGAAGTTGATTTGTGTCACTTCTAGTCTTCCTTGGTCAGTCCGGATCTTAGATCTTAGGTGCTGTGACATGTTGCTCAATATCCAAATGAATTTCAATGGTATCAAATTGCAAAAAATGACTCTTAGTCTTCTTTCTTCCACTTCTTCCTCTTCTTCCTTAACTCTTCACATCTTCTTGATTCTTTTCCTCTTATTATCTATTATACCTTCTTCTATTTCATCTCTTCTATTCATTTCTTCCATGCTTGATTCCTTCTCTTCTACAACCATGAATTTCAACTACCTTGTTGTGGAACCTCTCTTGAGAATGGATGATCTTGAACTCATTACTTAATTCAAAGAATTTTATTCCTCCAATAGTCCTTCTGGATATCTCATGGGTGAGAAACTTAAAGCAAAAATAAAAGAAAAGATGATTGAATCAGACACCTTTGCTAGGATCATAGACATGATCATATCATGACCTCCTTCTTCCAAACATTCTTCATCTTCTAAGTCTTCTCATTCTTCTTCACATTCCAAGTCTTATCATGACTCTTCTAGACATTATGTGCATTCCTCATTATCCAAGTCTTCTTCCTCCACTAGGTCTTCACTTTCCTCTTCTTTACAATCTCATTCCTCTTCTATTTCTCCCAAGAGTCTTACTCCTCAATATGAGCAATATAGTAATCCTTGTGATACCTCTCCCACGAAGACTGACACACCCACCTTTGATGACTATGATGACTATTATGATGGCTATGATGATGAACCATATAGTCATACCTATGACACCTCTATTCCTAAGAGTCCTCCTCATCATGTTCTCATGCTTACTAAAGGGTCATCCCATTGGATAGATTGTGATGGTGATCCATATTATTCTAATTTTGAAAGAGACTTTGATGAGTTCTGTGAACAATACCTTGATGATGATCCATCTACTTCTATTGAGGAATATAAAATGTACCACGCTGATTTGAAATGTAAATATTATAAGAATCCTTCCTCTAAGAATGTTCGTGCTAAAAATAAAGATTACACTCTCAATAAAGATTATGTTAATGATGTACCTTTGTCTTGTGATGGTTCCCTTCCATCCCCTACTTCTTCCAATACCCATACATTTCCTAAAGCTTCCAAGTCTTCCAAATCTATCACAAATCCTTCATCCAAAAAAGATCCTAATACTTTTCATGCAGTTCCCTATAGTTAGCCTCAAGGGCTACCTCTTAAAGAAACTCAAGCTAACCTTCACTTGGCTGAAAATACTTTCAATAATGCTAAACCTAAAGAGCCTAAGCCTTTATGCGCTATAATGCCTACTTCAGCTAGTCCTTCACTATCTCTTCCAAAGTCTTCCATACAATTCCAACATGCTTCTTCATCCTTAGAAGTGGCTCCATGTCAAGAGGACTCTAAAAATGATAAAGAAAAGAACATAAAGAAAGATCAAGATCAAGAACCCTCCATGTCATCCAATCCTTTTCATGATGTATCTTATCCATTTCATGGATCCTACATGCTCTTTCTCATTCATTCCACCATGTCCTGAGTCTTTTCCTAAGCAAGATCAAGATACTACTTACGCCATTGGGCTTATTGACAATCAAGATGACCTTACTCCCATTGAGGTTATTGAAAATAGTGATGTTACTTCCAAGGCTAAGCCTATTGAAAATCAAGAAAAAAATGATGTACTTATGCCATCCAAAGCAACTTGTCAAGATCAAAGCATTCCATCTTCTTATTCTACCATTCCATGTTCACTTTCGCTTTCTACTCTTCCTAATTCTTTGCAAGCTTTGAACAATCCTATCGAAGAAGTTGCTCCTATTCAAGATTTTCACGATCCTATTGAAAATCCTAATGCTCACTCTAAAGATGCTCTTGTCCTTGGTTTTCATATAAATGTTGATGAACTTATTGATTATCCTTTTGTGTCTTCCACTTCCATCCTTGGACTTCCTCCACCAATACCAAAGGCTTCACGTCTTCCTTCCATCTTGGGCCCTTATGTCCCTTCACTTTCCCCTCCTAACTCTCCTAATTCATCATCCATCTTGGGTCCTTACGTCCCTCCATCTCCTATCTTTCCTCAAGATCAACATAGATGCATATCCTTGAATCCTTTTCATCCATCCACCCATCTAAACTAGTCATATCGTCCTTCTTCTTCCACAAGTCCCATGTCTTTTGGAAGTAACTTGAATGTTCAATACAAGAAAAGGAATCAATACAAGAATCCATCAAAAAAAGAATATAACCATGTCTCCTCTAATCGACATGGATGCATAAAGTCAAAAGCAATATCTAATAAGAAAACTACAAGACAAGTATGGGTTCCAAAATCCATCATTGAAGATATTCTCTCTAAATCATCAAAAAGAAATGAAAAGCCTAAGGCTATATGGATTCCAAATTCTCTCTTGAAAGAGTCTAATATTGAACAAAAAGTTAAGTTGACATTCAAGCTTCCAAAGGCTTCTGCCTCATCTTTTTCCAAAAACATTCTTCCATTCCATGCGCTTGAACCACAACCTCTGCTAAATATTCACCATATTCCTTCACGCATTCCTTCATTTATGTCTCCTCCATCCTCTCACCACCCTTCAAGGTGTGTGTTGATGCTGATCTTTCCTTCCTTTCCATCTACCCTTTCACAATCCTTACATTCATTATCCTTCTACCTTCTATCCCTTTTCCTCATTTTCCTATTCCTCATATCTTCCAACCTCACTTGCTTTACATAAAACCTTATCCTCCATTTTTCTCTTCCATCTTCCTTTCCCTATCAGCATCTTTGAGCATATCATTTTGAATCCTTGGCATATCATGGTTTATCCTTTCAAGGAGCATTATCTAAAAAGCTTTCCTTCTTCCAAAATAGAAAAAAAATTTAAAAATAGAAACAAAAAAAAAAATGTGCCTTGGTGGAAACCTGGAAATAGGTGCCTTGGTAGCAAAAGTAAAGAGAAATAAATTCATCCTATGGTGAAAACCAATCCCTTGTGGTGCCTTAGATAAGTACCATGATGAAAACCTGGCAATCAAGCATCATGCGTAGTTCTTCTACATATTTCATCCATTCCATCTTCTCTCTTTGATCTTGACAATGTTGACCTATACACAAACATTTGGCTATCTTGTGAGCTATCTTATGATGATCTTGCTTTCATTCCATTCATGTTTAGCCTTCATATTTATTTTCCTCCATTTGTTCTAGCCTTTTGCTATCCTTTTCCCATTTTGGTCTTGATCTAATTAAAAAGGAGTAAAACACGATGCTATGAAGCCTCTTGACATGTCTACTCCTTTGGACTGCATCCTTTCCTTCTTTTCCATTACGCTTTTGTGACTTATCCTATGCTTGCCTTTCATTGCTTGTCCAAATGTGCTTTGCATGACATTTTTTTTCCCTAGCTTGGGTACTCTTAAGGAGTTTTCCATTGAGGATTTCTTCCCTTCATTCTCCTTCATTCTCTTGTCTTCCATCTCTTCCACCAGCTTGCTAATCCTTCTTGTCCTACACCTTGCTAGATATTGGGACTTCACGATGTGATCTTGCTTGGGAGTTTGATGCCTATTTAGTCTGGGGGCATCCCTTGTACATATTTTATGGATCTTGAAAAAAATCACAAAAAAATTTATATATGATGCTGAAAAAATATTTAAAAGCATAAAAAGTCCTGAAAAAAAAAAATCAAAAAATGCAAAAAATTCAAAAAAATAGAAAAAGTGCCTTGGTGAAAACCTGGAAACAGGTGCCTTGGTAGAAAAAATACAAAAAAATTGAAAAAATAAAAAAAACCTCCAAGTGGTGAAAACCTAGAAACAGGTGCTACTTGAGGCCTTTGCACCCTTGTTTCTTAGCATGCATCCTCGACACTTAACCTTTTTCCATCATGTCTTGTCCTTGTTGCCTTAGTTTTAGAATTCATCTTTGTCTTTGTCTAGGGGGAATAACTATGTTAGCTTTGGTCTCTAGGATACGTTGGTCTTTAGGACATCTTACAAATGGTGCTTTTGAACACCACCCAAACAGTGTTTTTCAACACTATCCTAGAGTCGAGTGTTTCTCAACACTTATCAGAAATCCTACCCGCAATCTAGCATGATATGATATTTCCACTAATAGATGTGATACTCAAGGATTGATTCTATGACCTACACACACGCACTTAAACACTCAGCTCACTGAGACTTGTTTGACTTTATTTCTTTGTGTGTTGTCTATTATAATTTCTTTGATGAGTGTTCTCTCCTTATGATATTTTTTGATGATGCATAGCTAGAAGACTAAGGGCATAAGGACATGTTTTATTGCTTTTTATGCTTGTGGGTATATTTTGTTGGTCCTAATTGTCATTAGCATTTATGCTTGATCCACTTGACACCTAGGATCTACAAAGTATTATCCTTGACTATTTGCGAGTGCATGCTTATAGCCATCTTGACCTTCTTATGTCCTAATGCAAACATAATCTCGCTATAGAAAACCTAGGTAATCTTATAAAGAGCTCTCCTTTATCTTTCACAGACTAGTCGGTCAACTGCGCTCACCTTTCACTTCCTCCCAATCACATCTTTCACTTCTTATCTTTCATATCACATAATTTTCTCTTCATTTCGGGATCGAAATCAAAATCCGAGTTCATCTTGATAGTCAAAATCGCATTTCAAAATTTTCTCCTCTTCTGCGTAGTTGGTTGACCATTTGAGGCTTGATCCTTCAATCTTGACTGGGGCACCTTCATTTCTTCATCCTCGTCTCTTTCAAAACTTCTAGTCTTTCATTCATTTTCATTCATCTTCATCTCTCTGAGGTTTGACTTTATCTTTATCCTATATCTTTCTCAGTCAAACTGGGGCATATCTTCACTACTTGATGGTTATTCTATCATCTTTCATCTTCGATCATGATTTCTAGTGCTTTGATCAAATTTATCTATTTTCTGCTTCTCCTCTACCTGATTTCGATTTCAATTCTGAGGGGGCAGTACCTATCAGTTTTAATCTTTGATTCAGCTTTATCATTCAGTTCAGCCTGAGATTCTTATTTTGAGACTTGATTATCACTTAACAGCAACGGTGTTGATCTTTTCTTTTGATTCTTATCTCTTATTTTGAGGCTTGACTATCACTTAACAACAATGATGTTGGTCTTGTCTTTCAGCTAGTTTATTTTTGTCCTGGCGTGTTCCCAGAATGATCACACGTCTGGATTATTTTGTGATCCCAAATTGATCTCACATTTCAATTCTTCTTTGACCACATGTGTTCCCAGAATGATCAAACATTAGTAAAAGAGGGGCAAATGTATGCACCCTAAAATGGTTGCCTAGAATTTGGGCCCCCATTTAGCAATTTATTAAATCCCTGAATCAATATTTTCAAAAATCAGCATTTTATCAATTATATCAATTTCCTTGATCAAATCTTATTTTATCATTTTTAATTATTTTCCTTGGGCTAACCATTTTATCCTAAAGTCTTTATTTAATTAAAAGGAATATTTTCTCCCATTTTATTAAATAAAAAGCCCCCCACTCTTCCTCTTATCCTAAGTTGCACAAATAAAGCATTATTCATATTTTACAAAAAGGGAAAAAGCACTTTTTGTCTCATATGGGTACAAAAGTCAACTCTTATTTTCTCATTGGAGGATATTTGTGCATATGGATTGCTCCTCTTTCAAGCTCCACCCTTGATTAAATCTTTTGCCTCTTAATCTCCATGGTCCATTCTTTCTCATTTCCTATAAAAGAAGAGCTCTCTTCCTCATTTTCATATGCATTTTTTAATACTAATGTTATGCTGCAGGTTTTCTAGGTCACTTTGGAGCTTTTGAAGATTTGGAGCATTCTTGGCTTTTGCATCTACATTTCATTCTTAGTTTCATTCATGCATAGTAGCTTCATGTTTATGCTTTCATAGTTTAGATTTCCTTTCAAGCTTTAGAGTAACTCATCTAGTTTAACTAGGAAGGCTGGTAATACTTGTACTTTCCTTTCATAGTTTAGCTTGTACTTTCATTTCCATAGCTTAGCTTGCACCTCTCATTTCTAGCTTGCATATTCATCTTAATCTAGTTTTCATTTGCATTTCATAGTGATTCTTGGGGATATTGGCATTCTTGCCCTTGTCTTCATTTGAATCTCTCATTGTGTGGTTGACTAGCAAGGTCATTAGCTTAATAGCTCTAACTGAGAGAAAAATTTAAATAATCTTGCAACTCCATACATAGAGAGCTCTAGGTCACTTTCTAAGGTATCCCATTCATGGATTCCCTTGGATATAATCACTTAGAGAAGTGCACCATTTGAGTGTGTACAAGTAGTATATCAGATTATTCTCATTATGCCAACATATAATCACCATGTTGATCACATAATAGAAGAAAGTAGTTTTGTATGAGCACAAGTGAAAATTATCTAAGTACAACAATATTTACCAGTCTAATCAGAGACAATTTTGGTTAGCGAAGTTCACATAAGTAGGTTCAGTGCACACACACTTGAACATGGATAATTCTATGTATATCAAAGCTACATGTAAGAGTGAAAGTCTGTACGACATGTACAGAAGGAGATATTAGAGGATTACAGAGACAGTGTTGAAGTCGACCTGAATAGAGCAAGAAGACAGAATGAGAATATTAAGTTAAGGGTTTATTTTGTTTATCAAAATAATGACTTAACCATATAAGGGATGATATCCTAGATGTTTATAACCCTTAGACAACATGAACTATTTTTGTATTTTGGAAGAGTTTATGTTTAGTAAAGCCAACTGGAAGTTATTATTCATAATAACTTGTATATATGTAAGAAGTATGTAATGCAAAGAGGTAACAAGTCTTGTAATGTTGGATTGCTATAATGCAAAGTTGTATATTGTAAGAAGAAAAGAAAGCAGACTCTGTGTATGAAAGCGAAGAACCTAGAAAGCTAAATCAGAATAGGAAAGCTATTCAGCAGCAGTAAAAGGTTATGTACTTTACCTTTCTATTCAGATATCATTGTATATTGCATGTTTGGGTAGTGTGCTCATCTTGCATAGATCCTATTTTTGTAATACCAACTCCTAACAGGGTTGAGGCTTCTAACAATTCCTAGAGTCCCTTAATCAAGGAAAAGACACTATATGTATGTAATAGACTCCTAGTAGGGTCAACATCCTTAACTAGATACTTTTGATTAGTGGACCAGTTGTGGGTATCATCCCCACCAGGGTTTTCCCTTGGCCAGCATTTCCTCAAGAAAAAACATAGCGTTATGAGTTCATTTGATTTATTTTTATGCTTGTTATTTAGTTTACTTTGTTATGCAAGCTTCAAGTTAATTTGTTATATCCATAATTGGGAAAAAGTAAAAGTTTGTGAAATATTGATTCACACCCCCCCCCCCCCCCCCCCCCCCGCCTCTTAGTATTCCCTATTTATAACAATTAGTATCAGAGCTTAGTTACTCATAAAAAAGTTATTCAGAGAAAGCCTAACAGCTTGAGTAAGATCTCTATGGATATGGATCAGTTACAGAAAAATCTTGAAGAAACTCTTGAACAGATTGATATTCTTACTAAAGAAAGAGACACTCTGAAAGAGAAATATGATGATGTGAAAAACTACATTGAGAAACTAAAATAAAAAAATGGAAGATCTGAAATCAAAGAAAGAACCTACAATTCAAGTCAAGGATTATGATGAAGTTTCAAATTTGAAGAAAGAAAATGAGATTCTTAAACATGAGTTGAAGATTGTAGATCTAAAGTTAAGCTTGAAAGTTGGAAATAGCAAAGATGAATCAAATCTAAAATCTAAAAAATGAAGATCTGAAGTCTAAACTTTGTAAAGTAACATCTGAACTTGAGAAAACTAAATTACAGTATGCCAAACTTGAGAAGTACAATACAATTGTGAAAGATGAATTGACTCAGTCTAAACAACATCTTGAAAAACTATATTCCAATAGTGAGAAGATTGATGAACAAATGTGTTATTAAAAGCCATATTATGATACAAATGGTCTTGGATACAATTCATCTAAGATAAATGAAGAATGCAAAGAACAAGATCCGAAACCCTCTAAGAACAAAGATGAAAGGAAATCTGATGAAGCTAACAAATCTGAAGACATACCTAATCCACCTAAAGAAGATGAACCACCTAAAGATATGCAAAGAGAATTCAAAGGTAGATGTTTTTCATGTAATACTTTTGGATGTATGAAGAGATATTGCATAGGTAAGCAATTCAAACCTATCTCTAGTTATTGTTATAATTGTCATGGTTTTGGACATAGAGCTATTAATTCTAAGAAACCTAGATCTAATGATGAAAATAGTAATAGTAGAATGTTTAGAGATACTAATCATGCAGATAAAACACCTATTGAAGATATGAACAAAAAGAATGGAGTTGTGTCACTACTACATTTGGGGCCAAATTTCGACAGACACTTTTGACAGGTAAAATTTTTTTAATGAATTTGTTATTTTTTAAAAAATAGGCCTCGATGATGTTGGTATTTCGATGGGTTTTAAAATGACCATCAGAATTCTGACAATTTCTGGTATACATAAAAAAAAACTGAAGCACCAAATCATTTTTATTTTGATTGGCATAGGAAAGGAGAGGGAGAAAATGAGCTAGGCGCACCGAGAGAAGGTATGTGATTTCTTCATCTTTCGAGCCTTTGGCATTGTATTCGACCACAAATTTCATATGCATTGCATTTTATTTGATCATGAATGCTCTCTAAAATGACCACATTCTATTGGTGTCATGCCCTAGCCGGTGCTTTATATCTATTATTTGATGTTACTAGTGTCATGCCCTAGCCCATGCTTTAACTCCATTATTTGATGTTATTGGTGCTTGTGCTCAAGGATATCCATTTTTTTGAAATGTTGATTGTGGTTATCAAATGGACAGCTTGTGAGCTTCTAGCTAGGCACCATTTGTATTGATAGCTTAGGGCATCAAATGTATAGTTATATCATTGATAGTTGAGACTTTTTTAAAAGGAAATAGGACAAAGAACAATTTTGATTTAGTGCTTTAACTCCATTATTTGATGTTATTGGTGCTTGTGCTCAAGGATAACCATTTTTTTGAAATGTTGACTGTGGTTATCAAATGGACAGCCTGTGAGCTTCTAGCTAGGTGCCCTTTGTATTGATAGCTTAGGGCATCAAATGTATTGTTATATCATTGATAGTTGAGACATTCTTAAAAGGAAATAGGACAAAGAACAATTTTGAGTTAGTTTCTCTATTTTGATCCCTAAGTGGCTTACAACCCTAGAGAAGTATATGTAGATTTATGGATGTAGTTGTAGGATACATAGTAGCTGATAATTCACAAGAAAGTCATGCATCCAATTTGAATAGCAATTAATACAAAGAAATAGGGTCCTTGAATGGCCCATTCATCTAGACCTTGACTGTCCCCTCAACCAGTGAGCCTTCAAAACTGGGTTATCATGCAATCAGTGAGTGATCCTTCATTCTCATGGTCTGCCCTGCATCCAAACATATTGGAAATACACAATACAATGATAAAAATCCTTTCACAATCCCCCTTCCCTCAAGGAACACTATCAACATCCAGACCTTGACTTTCACCTCAACCAGTGACCCTTCAAAATTGGGTTATCATGCAATCAATGAGTGATCCTTCATTCTCCTGGTCTACCCTGCATCCAAACATATTGGACATACACAATACAATGATAACAATTCTTTCACAATCCCCCTTCCCTCAAGGAACACTATCAACATCTGAACCTTGACTTTCCCCTCAACCAGTGACCCTTCAAAACTGGGTTATCATACAATTAGTGAGTGATCCTTCATTCTCTTGTTCTGCCCTACATCCAAACATATTGGAAATACACAATACAATGATAACAGGTCTTTTACAATCCCCCTTCCCTCAACGAACACTATCAACATCCAGACCTTGACTGTCCCCTCAACCAGTGACCCTTCAAAACTGGGTTATCATGTATGACTCTCATAAACTCCAGATTTCATGACCAATAAAGATGTCTTTTGTCTTAGGCCTGATGCCATAAACTCCTGCACTTTTTTCTTCTACAAATCCACATAATCATTTTTACCAAAATAAATAATGTTGTTCCTTTCATCAACATTACTAGGAAGTTGTGTAAAAGTGAAAGTTTCACCATTCTTATGCACAATATACACATTTTCAAAACCATAATGAATTGTCCTTATATATGCTTGCCATGGCCTTCCCAAAATGATATGACAACATGTCATAGGGACTATATCACACAAAAATCTATCAACATACCCTCCAATGGAAAAATAAACATAAGCTTGTTCCCTTTTTACAATGTTTTGTTAATTATTCACCCAAGATTCCTTATATGGTCTATCAAGTGGAAAAATTTTCAAATTCAGTTTGTTTACCATTTCATAAGATACAAAATTATCAAAAGAACCAGAATCTATGATCATTCTATAAATCTTACCATAATTTTTGAAATTGGTTCTCAAGATTGATGCCTTTTTCCTCTCTTGTTGCTACACAGGTGTCTTCTTTACCATTAGGTACTCTCCTTCTTCTAGGTTTGCCATATTAGATCTATCTCCTTCCTCTTGTAGTTTTCCTCTTCCCCTTGTGCCAAGTTCACTCTTCTATATGCCTTCCTAATGTTTTCCTCCTTCTCAAGACACTTGTATGATTGATGTCCCACTTCTCCACAAGTAAACCACTTCCCTATGAAGATACCACTACCTTCTCTTGAACCAAATCTACCTCATCCTCTTTGTCCTTGCCTTGCATCCACAATTTGTTCCTTACCTTTGTCAGCATTTTTCTAACCTTGTGCCTCATTAAATCTACCACCTCTACCTTGGTTTGAACTTCCTCCACCATTGTCTTATCTCTCTTGTATTCTTCTTATATTTTCCTCAGCCTTCTTGGCTATTTTGTAACATTATTCCATAGATATAGGGGTAGAAAGACTAAGTTCATCATGTATATTAAACCTCAGTCCCCCAATGTATCTTGCAAATTTCTCCTTAACATATTCCTCATGTTGTACTCTGATATCCATCTTATAGAATTCCTCAATGTACTTCTTCATATCCATGTCTTTTTGTTTAAGACCTTGCATCTTCTTGTACAACTACACCCTATAGTCATTGGGAAAATTTTTTGCCTTCATCTTCTCCATCATACTATACCATGATGTAATCTTGGGCTTCTCATTCTTCCATCTTTTATCTTGATCAATCAGTGAGTGATCCGTCATTCTCCTGGTCTGCCATGCATCCAAACATATTGGAAATACACAATACAATGATAACACATGGAAATCCTTTAATGAATCTTAGTCACTAGTAATGCATGGACAGTCAAACTAGTAGTCTCCAAAGCATTCAATAAGTGAATATGAATGTTTGAAAACTTTCGTCTCAACTTCCCCAACCACTCCTAATCGGTTAGAGGGATATTTCTAGAATCTCCACTATTCCTATCCTTACCAAAAATTCTTAAACATACTTTATCTGATATGATAATAACATGCTAAACTAAACCAATGGCTTGTTCTTCATGTGGTACAAGGAAGATTTGGCTATCAAATCTTCCTTCATACAAGCTGAGCATGAGAGAAGGTATGTGATTTCTTCATCTTTGATTGGTATCTTTGATGGGCAATGTCTTTCGAGCCTCTGGCATCATATTCGACTACAAATTTCAAATGCATTGCATTTTATTTGATCATGAATGCTCACTAAAATGACCGCATTCTACTGGTGTCATGCCCTAGCCCGTGCTTTATCTCCATTATTTGATGTTATTGGTGCTTGTGCTCAAGGATATCGATTCACTATTTTGAAATGTTTGGATTCACATTTGTTGATATTAAAATTCATCATATTAGATAAAGTATGTTTAAGAAGTTTTAGTTTCTAAACACTCAACTAATCCCTCTAACCAATTACGAGTGGTTGGGGAAGTTGAGAGGAAAGTTTTCAAACATTCATATTCACTTATTGAATGCTTTGGAGACTACTGGTTTGATTGTCCATGCGTTAATGTTTAGAAGAGATCAATAAAGTATTTAAAGACATTCTTACATGTTTGGAGAGGTTTTAGAGGCACTTATCATGACTGTACCCTCACAAACAGTGGCATAGACTGGTTTTACTAAGTTTCCTTTCTCTATTTTGAGGTTTCCTTTCTCCGCCGCAGGGGTACAGTCAGAGGGTTCATTGAAAAAATGATCCTTTGAATGGTTACTATAAATATGAATGATTTGATATAGCATATTTCTCATTTTATTTGAAGTTTGGAATATCTTGTGCAAGGGTGAAAGTACTTTTGATCATTTTGGTCGTGACTACTCCTCTACATAGTCAAGAAATGTAACTGTCTAATGATTATATGTAATGTTGAATGGATTAAATGCTCTATTCTTGGTAGAAGTGAATGGAAGGAATATTTTTGGTGTTAGGTTTCATTTATTATTGAATTCAATGGTTTCCAAGATGTGTTAAGGAGTTTGCTCCTTGTTTAATGTTAAATGTTCCTACACAATCCACTCATACAACACTGAAATACTATGTGATTGAAAATTTCATACAACTGGTCCTTTGGCGTGTATTAAAAAGAATAAAATTTTCAACATATTATTATCATTCTATTTATTTGTTGTAAACATTCCATTGGCTTAGTTTTGTAAAAAAAAATCATGTTAAATTTTTTTACAAAATAGATTACAAAATACTCTTCAAAACAAAGGAAAAACTTAGCAAATTCAGTCTAACTCATTTTAGATGAAGGAATAGTCATGTTAATAGTTCCTCTAAGTCTTCCAAAACATTTATTGAACTCCCCTAAAGTCCTTTTGGATCCCCAAATTTCTTAATCCAATCAAATTACATTAGGATCATGAGAAACTTCAAAGGATTAAAAACATTACTTGGAATAGTCAATCGTGTTACTAGTCAAAACATAAGGAATAGAATTTTAAAGTTCTCACAATACATTCAACAATGAAATGAACACTTGGAGATTGCTTACTATTCCATCCTTGAATTTAGAAACCAAAACAATAAGTAAAGAAGCCTTTTAACAATGCATAACACAATGGACTTGCAGATTTTAACTTCTATTTTTATTGAATCTTTGTTCTTGCCATACACTCCAGGCTTAAGTCTACCATACAATGAATTCCAAAGGTTACATATAACTCCATCACAACTTCCCCAACCATGAAGAACATAGGTGAAGAATTTGATGGTTTCATGCTTTAATCTTTAAGAACTTGATCAAGAACATAGGTTTTAATGAAATATCAATTTGATTTGCAAATTTTGTGTTCTTTACAAATTTGATAGGCTCTAATACTTACTAGGGAGAATGTGGATGTGAAACCTTATGCTTTTACTACTAAGTCTCTAATTGTTGGGCATACTGATTATAAGTACTTGACATATATCACAAATGTTGCTGATTAAGGTTGGCAGGATTATTACGCCTATCCTAAAAAAAGACTCTCAAATCATTATGCTTTCAAATCAATTACCTATCGACATATCCCTTGCGAGGGAGAGAAGCCAAACACATAAAGAACATGCACATAAACATGGCAGTTGAAAAACTTAAATGGAATACACCAAGAAGTACCAAATGATGAATTCTCAATTGTTGTAATGGAAAAGCATCAGAACCGTCCATTTCTAGAACTTGATTTTCTAGTCTAAATGATTTTTCTATAGTCATAATGATTTTTCTAGAACTTTATTTTCTAGTCTTAATGATTTTTCTATAGTCCTAATGATTTTTCTATAGTCTTAATGATTTTTCTTTCATCCTAATTTTTGTTGCTCTTGATAAATTAGGCCTTGAATTTGAATTTTTGTTCACTGTTTTATTTTAGCTTGATATTTCATTCATTTTTCATATACACAGAGACTACACATGCAAATAAAAAAATGAGCTATTTGATTAAGATTAACTATTCATGATTTTAAATAGTCAATATTTTTGATGGTACTCCTTGGTGTATTCCATTTTAAAATAATCATTTTTCTATGGCTATGATAAATGTCCCTTTGTGTTGAGAAAATTAGAGTTGAAAAAATGGTTGCAAACAAATCATCCTTCTTCCACCAACATTCTAGTCAATGTACAAGTAACGAGTCATTCAATTCAAGAAAGACCATGTCTGACAATATCAACCTAGAACAAAATAAGGAGTATGTAGAATTTAGTGATTGTATCTTCCATTAGAGCCACTTCATATGCACAGGTGATGAACATGCATATTTGCCTGAGCGCTATTGGGAGCTTACTCAACAACACATGTAATATTGTGAAAATCACCACAAATCTATTTATTGTTGGGTCTAGCTCCCATTATTACTTGGTCAAATATGCATGGTTTTCACCTATGATATACCTTCTATGATCAACTCTTATATGCACAGGTGATGAACATTCAAATTTTCCTAAGCAGTACTTTGAGTAGTCCTCCAACACATGTAATATTGTGAAAATCATCACAAGTCCATTTGTTGGAGGGCTACTCATAGTACACATGTTTGGAGGTCTAAAGGAAACAAGAGAATTTGAAGAGTCATGAGTCTTAAGATTGTACATAATATAGCCAAGCTTCATTCAATGGTACATCCAAACATGAAACAAACCAGATTAAACTAGTAAACCAAAGGACATACTGATTATAAGTAAACTAGTAAACCAAAGGACATGCTTTTACTACTAAGTCTCAATTTTTTGGGCATACTGATTATAAGTACTTGACATATATCACAAATGTTGCTAATTAAGGTTGGTGGGATGATTACGCCTATCCTGAAAAAAGATTGTCAAATCATTATCCTTTGAATGGTTACTATGAATATGAATGATTTGATATAGCATATTTCTCATTTTACTTGAAGTTTGGAATACCTTGTGCAAGGGTGAAAGTACTTTTGATCATTTTGGTTGTGATTGTTCCTCTACACAATCAACAAATGTAACTATCTAATGATTATAGGTAATGTTGAATGGATTAAATGCTTTATTCTTGGTAGAAGTGAATGGGAGGAATAGTGTTGGTGTTAGGTTTAATTTATTATTGAATTCAATGGTTTCCAAGATGTGTTGAGGATTTTGCTCCTTTTTTAATGTTAACTATTCCTACACAATCCACTCATACAATAGTGAAATGCTATGTGATTGACAATTTCATACTATAATCACCTAAAAATGGACAAAGACAATTAAGTGATAAATCTAATCAAATCAAATAAAATCCAGGACAAAATTGAAGTAATTGAATCACAATGCACAATTAGCCAATCAAAATTAAAATCAAGTCTTAATTCGAGATAAATTAAAATTGAGAGTGTTTTAATCAAATACAATCAAATCAAAGTGCAATTAAATCATTTAATTGTATATTTTTGGATTAGATCAAATTCAACCCATTCAAGGGGTACATGGCTAAATAAATGAAATTAAATCAATTAATAAATCCTAATTTCTCTCAACAACCCAAAAGGGGAGGAAATTCAATCAACCAATAGGATTTGAGAGAAGGCATTCACATGGATCAAGCCAAATTCAATCTCAATCACTCAAAGTGAAAGAGAATCTTGTCCATTGATCTTGTCTACTTGTCCCAAGCTTTGAGGACACAAACTTTGCATTGTCTTCAAAGGGTGGAACCAAAAACTCAACCAAGGCTTAATCATGATCAACACAACTACACCCCCTACCATTGCATAAATCTATAAAAGGAAGACCAACATCAATCATAATCAATAACCACATATCTTAGAATTGCATCAAACCTCTTGCATTTTATAGCTAGAAAGACATTTTAAGAGCTTAATTAGCATTCAATTTGATCTAATTGTTAGCTTTAGCTTAATCTTTATCATTTCTCATTTTAGGACTGTCATTAATGGTAGCTTGCTGAGAGATTCTATTAACATTCTTAGATAGAGAGCCATAGGATGCTCAATTGATCTTAAATTTGTTAAATAGTTGCTATAATTGTGGTTTATTTAGTTTCTATTTCATTTATTGTCAATACTAATTCTATGAAGATATTATTTCTGGTATACAAAATGGCACCCACCGTGGGGCAGAATGCTTCACTTTACTAAACGCTCGGATTCATATCATTTTTGTCAAATTTACATGTCATTAACTCTTGGCTTTTTCGGGAAACAACACTTTTGACAGGTTAAATGACATTTTTGCATGATAAAACAACACTTTCAAGCATTGTTCCGGCGCTTCTACGATAAATTTGGGCACCTTTGCCCCAATTAGTGGTGCTTTTGATCTTTATATTATCTATCGATCATTATTACAGTGCTTTTGCATAAATGGATAGCGCATTTTTCCTGAATACTGAGTGCTTTTTCTCATTTACATAGCACTTTTACTTGATTTTTACCACCTTTGCTTAATTATGCAGCGCTTCTACTCTCTGTCTAGGCACTTTTGAGTAGACTATCAAAATTTCAAATAGCGCTTTTAAGCATTTAAATGGCACTTTTAAGCATTTTAATGGCGCTTTTAAATTCAAAGGGTGCTTTTAAGCATTTAAATGGTGCTTTTGCATAAACTGTGAATTTTTATTATCTGACTGTGGTAAAATGATTTTTATGACTCTGCAGGATGTCTGATCATAGAAAAGTAAAAAAACCAGAGAGAAAATACAATAGAGAAGGCAAGGCTTTGACTAAGAAAATCAAGAGGGAGAACTTTGCTCACATCAAATCGGTTCTTGAGGATTCACAAGAGGAGGAAAATCAGGTTTATGAGAACTACCTTAAAGTTGTAGAAGCATATAAGACTAAGTTTGTTTCACTTAATTGATTTTTCTCACCTTAATTCAAGTTTTTCTCAAAATTTGTAACTAAGGCCTTAGATTCAACTCAAACTTTGCTTCTTCAAATTTCATTTTGGTTTCCTTCATTGTGGTTTTTTTTGGTTGACTAACTTTGTTGGAGGAAAGCACATTGGAAAGGAACTATAGCCAAGGTAAGCTAAAAATGACAAAAATCACTCAAAAATGCCCCTAGCTTATGCTAGCTACAAGGAAAGGTAAGCCTCAAACTAGTGAATATTTTCCCTTAAATTGTGGCATTGGTGCATTTTCAAAATCTAGTAATTACAAAACAACCTATCTTTGTTTGGAAAGTTTAGCATTTAGGCCTATGCTCTTCACTTCTTCTAGTGAATCAAAATTCCAAAGGTGTTGAAATTTTTGATTAAGAAGAAAGGTTGAGGAATCAAGCACATAAGATCAAAGCCCCTTGTTTGTAGAAGAGAGTAGAAATACTCAATTCTCTATAGTTAGTGGGTGAACATAATTGAACATTGTTTATTGTGTTTGGTAAATTAAGGAAAAGTTAGGGATATGCTCTTCAACTTTTAGGTGAACCAAATTCTCAAAAACTTGTTCTTAACTCCATTTCCTTTCTTTACATGAACATGCTAGAACATTAGTGAGCTCGCCTCCCGAAAAATTGCCTTAACGGGGCCGGTGAGAGGGATAGCCCAAAGTGGGATACGCTTTCTTTTTCTGTGAGAATCCAATCCACTATAAAACAAAATGCATACATCCTTAATGGGGTGTGTGACAAAAGGATACTAAATTTTTAAACTTCCTCGAGTAGTCCTCACGGATTGTGCAAAACTCTGACATACCGGTGGTGGGAATCCTCCTAATATACTTGGAGAATGAAAGTTTAGTGTCCATTTTGAATGGAATCCATACTAAATCCTTGATAAATTAGAAAGCTTACCTCATTAGAGTCATTTAAAAGCCAAATTTGACCTTAGGTAGATTGCTTGGAAGAATTTATTGTGATAATTGATAAAATCATTGTGTTGTGCTTGAAGATCTTTGATTAAAAAAAGGAAACATTTGTTAAGATCCAAAAATCAATTAACAATAAAAATTTGAGAGAATATTCTATTCACAAATGGAAAAATAAATGGAAACATTATCCAACCAATTCTCATTAAGAACCTTTTTTCCTTACCTCTATGATCAAGAAAAACATTATGAACATCATATCTTTGATAATTCAAAATTTGATCAAAAAGAATATCATGAAAACCCTATGTTTGATCTAAAATATCCTAATGATAAACCAATATTTGATGAAGAACCTATTTTAAAATATCAAGGGAATCTCATCTTTGATCAACGAAATCAAGAGGAATTAGTTCCATCTCAACAATATTCATCATATGAAAACTCTTTGAAAAACACAAATACATCCAAATATCCTTGGGATAGATCATTTACTCCTTTGGGACAATCTTATGAATTAGCTTTGATTTTTCAGACCAAGTACAGATCAATGGTTGGATGATTGCAATATCTGACTCACACCAGACTAGATATTGCTAATGTTGTTGGGATTGTGGCTATATATTAGGCAGAACCTAAAGAGACACACCTAGCTATTGTCCAAAGGATATTTATATATTTGAAAGGAATAATAGAGTATGTCTTATGGTATGATAAAAATGACAGCTTTGAACTTCATGCTTATAATGATGTTCATTGGGCAGGAAATATTGATGATAGGAAAAGTACTAAATAACCTTGTTTGATGTGTTTGAACTCACAACAAAAGATAAACATCCTCAATTATAATCATAGTAATTTTAGATATTGAGACCCACTTGAATCTGAAAGATAATCCCTGATATTTGATAAATTTGACCAAGTTCTTTCTCAGACTAGTACATCAAAAGATCACATCTTGCATTTAGAGTCTCTTTTGGAAAATATGATCATATTTCGTTATAACAGGATCACATTTGGTTCATCCTAGGTATTTGAGACATTGATTATTTATACATGTGTCATAATGTGGATTATTTTAATTTTTGAATACTATTTTTGTCTCTTTTTAAGGTTCAATCATCAAAACTAGTCAACCTAGGAGTTTGTATTGCTCAAATCCTGAGTGTACCCTACAAACCTGTTTGGTCTTTAATTCATTCTTGTCAAGTCACATTGTCCTTTCACAAAAAAATCCACTTGGTTCCCAACTCAACATCAGGGCATTCTAACCCTCCAACATTGGAACTTATCAGTTACAATCATGTTCCACTTGGTTCCCAACTCAATATAAGGACACTCTAACCCTCTAACATTGAAAATCGTCAATTACAATCAGATTTTCAAACCCACATTTACAACCTTGGACAAACACACTTGAACATTATTAGACCTTTTCAACATATTTGGACACTTTGACAATAACCCTATCACATTTTCATGGTTAACACCAAACATAAAGCATACAATCTCAAGAAAAATCCTTTTTTCAAAAAAAAAGCTCCAAGACTTCTTACCTTTGGACAAGGATAAACTTCAAGGAGTAATCCTTTATTCCAAACAAAGACACCTACTCCAAGCACTACTCGCACTATAACCCCTAATACTACCAACATGCCTCATCTTAACTATGAATGTGATGAGAGAAATTATAACCAAGAAGATCAAGACAATCAAGTCAATCAAGAGAATCAAGCTAACCAAGGTGAAGAATATGATCACATACATCACTATAACTCCAATAGTGATGGAGAATCGATGAAATAAGACTATCAAAGATTCCAAAGGAGTAAAAAAGTTCCAAAAATTACTTGAAAGGACCTTAGATGAAAATTAAGAAAAATAAGTTTTGGACATGGCATCCCTAGGAGTAAACTTACCTAAGGACTATGATATAAATCAACTAAAGCAAAGATAATTCAATACTCCCATATCCATATTGACTCGAAAGTTGCTCACAATGCAAGCCAAGATTCAATACTTAAAGAAGGAGAAAGATAAATCATCAAAAAAATAATCCTTGGGATACATTTTTCCTTTTCCATTCAACAAGGACATGTGTATGATTCTATTTCCACAACATGTTACAATTCCTAATTATGATAAATACATTGGCATCTCAAATCCTCAGGATAATGTAAGAGGGTTTTGCACCTTAAGTATGGAATTCATGCATGGAAAAACCTATTTAATGAGGTTGTTTCCGAGAAGCTTGGGTGGACAAGAAATGGAGTGGTTCTCTAAGCTACCCATAGGTATCAAAACATTTGAAGAGCTGGTCAAGAAATTTATCCAGCAATAATCCTATAACATACAACACATGATGACCATTTAAAGTTGTGTAATACAAAGCAAAAAAGTGGTGAATCATTCCTGTCATTTTTACAAAGATGGAGAAGAATATTTGTAATATATTAAATATAGATACTTGAAAGCGAGAAGATGGATATCTTCATTAATAATTTGGTGCCTAAAATGAACTACTCCATACAAGTTCATGGTCTACCAAGCTTTGATAAAATGATAGATAGTGCAATCAAGATTGAAGAAGTATTGATTAAAAAAAGAGAAATCACTATCCATAAAGAAAATAAAGACAAGTACTATTCTAACAACAATAAGGATAAGTAAAAATGTGGGAACAATAATAAGTATGTGGTCAATGATGTAGACACATCTAACACAAGGTCAAAACCCAAGGTGTTCAATCTTTCCACAAGTCTACAAGCTAGTAAGAGTTCCAATACAACAAAAATGACACCAATGGATCCTAAGGCTTTCAAAAAACCTAACAATCAAAATGAGCCTTGGTTATCAAAATCTAAGCGCACATTTACAACTTTGGGAGATACACTTGAGGTGTTCTTAAAATCACTTCTAGACAACAAAATCATTACAATCCCTGAATCAAAACCATGGGAACCAAAATTGAAACCAAAATGGTGGAATGATAATGAATATTACAATTTCCATCAAAATAAAGGGCACAAGACCAATAAATATATCAAGTTAAGCCATGTCATTCAAGATTTAATCAAAGATGGAAAGTTCAAAGTTGATGGACATCATACAAATAATGATCATAAAGCATTCCAACATCCATTTCCTAACTATGAGAAAGGTAAATCATCTAAAGGAAATCAGATCAATTACGCATACACTGATAGTGATAATGTGATTCATATGTTGGAACTAGTGGAACAATCTATCAACATGATCACTCTCAAGGGATTACAAGATAAAACATAATCTTCCAATGTTATGATGAGGCATCAAGCTAAGCTCACACTTAAAAGGAGATTCCATATCAAGTCAACCTGCTACGAGAACAACTTCTAAACAACTAACATTGTCTTCAAAATTCAACCTAGTGGATCAATTACAATGTACTCCTGCCCAAATTTCCATTCTAGAACTATTAAAAATCTCTCCAATCCATTGAGAGATTCTTGACCAAGCCTTGCTTACAACTAATTTTACAAGATAGGTTTGTCGTTGCACCAAAAGATCAACCTGTTAATGCCTGATACAACCTCTAGACTTATAGAAGACATAGGAGGTGGTTAAGCCATGTCACAAATCCCGAGGGGAGTGCTAACCATTTTTTCAACAATCTCCCCCTCAACATTACCCAAGGGGATTTGAACCTATGACCAATCTTTGATACCACTTATTACAAGCTAGGGTTGTCATTGCACCAAAAGATCGACCTGTTAATGCCCGATACAACCAATAGACTTATAGAAGACATAGGAGGTAGTTAAGCCATGTCACGAATCCTGAGGGGAGCACTAAACATTTTGTCAAAACTCTTGTATCTGAAACCTCTCATCTATCTTCACATTGCTACTTTCAATCATCTTCCTTAATCTCATATTGAAATATTTGTAAGCCTTGATCTTAGTAAAATAACCAAGGAAAATTCCTTCATCACTTCTAGCATCAAACTTCCCTATCTTATCATCTCTCTTGATATAGGACTTACTACCAAATATTCTAAAATATTTTACAGTAGGAGTATTATCAAACCATAATTTGTAAGGAGTCTTGTACCTTCTCTAATTTTAACTTTGTTCAATGTGTACACCGTTATCCCAATAGTCTCTCTCTAATGCATATGAGATACATTTCCTTCAAGCAACATTTTCCTAGCAGCATTAAGTATAGTCTTGTTTCTTCACTCTGCTATCCTATTCTATTGTGGAGTCCTAGGAGAAGATGTCTATCTTTGTATTCCATTCTCTTTGCAGTATGAATTGAATAAGTTTGAAGTAAACTCTCCACCTCTGTATGATCTCAAACATTCTATCTTTAAACCTAATTCATTCTCTACTTTTACCTTGAATATCTTGAATTTATCAAATGCTTATGATTTCTCTTTCAAGTAAGTAACCCACATCATTCTAGAAAATTCATCAACAAAAAGTATGAAATATCTTTCACCATAGTATGATCTTGTTCTTGTAGGTCCACATAGGTCTATATGTACCAGATCCAACTTTCCTTTTGATGTATATGTTTTTCTTTTATAACTGCTTCTAGTCTGTTTTCCCATAACACATTCTCTACGTAGTGTTAGATGGTTTCACAATCTTCTGTAGATCTCTTATTGCATTTGTCAAACTTTCCTTCACAATATTATCAAAATTAACATGACAAAATATTTTGTGCCATAACCAACTGGCATCTACCTTTGCAACAAAACAGGAGGCTCTAGATGTATTTAATTCAAATACATTACCTCTAGATTTAGTACTGGTTTCAATCAGCTTTCCTACCTTACTTCTGATAAAACATTTAACATCATTGAATTGTAATTGAAGTTGTTTTTCCATCAACTATCCAACACTCAACAAGTTATGCTTAAGTCCATCAACAAGTAGTACATTATCAGTATTAGTTTTTCCATCCAGAGTAATAGATCCTACTCCTATGATAGGTTTAGAAAGATTGTCTCTTAATCTTACAACAACACCATCATACTTCACTAAATTAACAAACTTATTTTTGTCTCTAGTCATATGATGTGAACAACCACTATTTATAATCCATTTAGATTTCTTATCAACATGTGCTACTAAAGCCTTTTCCTCATATATTGGTTCATCTTTAATAGCAACAAATCCAATCTCCTCATAATCTAAATCATCATCATCAAAAATACCTTCACTAGCATAATAACATTCCTTATCCTTTGAATACTTAGACTTGAAAAACTTAGGTTTGTACTTAGGAACTCTTGTAGGACATCTAGATGCAAAATGACCTACCTTATTGCATGAAAAATATTTCAAAGGTAACTTTCCTTCAAATTTACCCTTACCTCTCTTTCCTCTTCTAGCAATCAGTGCAACAAGTTCATCCATATTTATTTCCCCTATTTTTATTTGTTCCCATTCCTTAGCATATTCACCAAGCTCTTCTTTTAGGTTCTCACTTTTGGTGCTCGGAAGTGCAGATATTATCCTCTTGTGTGCGGATTCTTTAAATGCAGATTCAACTTTAGGTACAGAGTCTCCCATTTCAGCAGCCTCAAAGGTGGTTATCTTTACAATCAACATCTCTCTACTAAAGTTTGGAGTCAAAGGTATAGTTTCTTGTATAGATATAGCCTTAATCTTGTAAGCAGGTTTCAATGATCTAAGGATCTTCGCAATGACTTCTTCTTCATCATAAGTGCCTCCATAGTTTCTGATTCCAACCAAAACTTCTATAAATATTTGAACATAAGCCCTAATTCTTTCATCATCATTCTTTTGTAGCTTCTCCATCTTTGTTTTCTATTTCTTTAACTTTGCTTGTTTGGTATACTTGTCTCCTTCATATAGTGCTTCTAATCTATTCCAAATCTGGTGATTCAAATCCAAGTCTGTAACTTGAGTAAATTATCCTTCAGAGAGTGTGTTGATTAGTGCTTCCCTTTTGGCTAGGTTGTGTGAGAATACCTTCTTTTCATCATTAGTAGCTGATGGAAAATCATTCTCAGTCTTCATGGTTACCTTATTCTTTGTAATCAACCAATAGTCGATGCCCAAACATAGCAAATGAGTTCGCATCTTGTTCTTCCAACTATCAAAGTTTTCAAGATCAAATTTTGGACTATCCTTCCTATAGATTTCCATCTTCAAGATCACCTCAAGTCGTTAAGGTTTATGTCTAAGGACTAGTAGCTCTGATACCAATTGTTAGGAATAATAGTCCACAATACAACTGAGAGGGGGGAGTGAATCAATTATATGATAGATTATTAAACTTTAAAATTTGAATAGTAGCAATATCAAATCCAATGAACACAATGTATGCCAACACAATAACACAATATTTTGGTTTTGGGGAAATCTTGTTAAAGGTAAAAACCCTGCTAGGAATTAGCACCCACAAATGATGTACTAAGAGTATAGTATCCTTGTTAGAAGATCTAGCCCTATTAGGAGCTTATTAAAGCACTATAGTACATAGTCCTTGTTAGAGGATAGACCCTATTAGGAGTCAAGAAAGAAGGGTGGGCTCACTTCCCAAGCTCACTGCCCAAAGAAGGTTAAATCCACCTTCAAAACTCACTGTTCGCAACACAAGTGTATATGAAGAAATACACAATATTTTGAACTATTCTGACAGTAACTATCTTTTCTTGATCATTTCCAATGAAGTGCACTAGTAACCCTTTTTTCTACATCCAATAGACACAGCTTCCACAATCTCCTTTACATCACATACATTCTCACCATATGTTATTCAAAGAAGCAATCTTACATAAATACCCTATTACATTCTACATGATCAAGTCAGCCGATTAGGCTTTCCTCATATACAAACAATTAAATAAACCCTTACTAAGATACACACGGTATCTAGAACAAGCATAGAATGATTACATTACAACAAGTAAGGATCGACATCCTTAATTTACATTCCACAATCAAAATGCACGCTATATCTTTGAAGTCAGCTCCCAAATAAGTCTCCTCTAGAACACACGTCATAGCTGATGTCATCCAGTATTTTGTACCTTGCGCTGACCATCCAACATTATTTAGTACCTTTTCTTTCATCTCTTAAGCTCACATACACTGAATCCATACCTTCTATAAGATATACCAAAAACACAGAGACTCATTCTATCAACTTCCACTATCATAGTCCAGTAACCATTCTTCACCAAAATATTTGTAACTCATCCTATATGAAACATTACATGATGCGATCTTGGATATAAGATCACAACATCTTCCTATACTCTCATCTATCTTCACATGTTCTAAAACATCCATATAGTGTATGTACACTATAGTAACCAACATGTTCTCTTCACATAAACATATGTTGACATCAGTGACAAAACACTAATGACAACAACAACAACTCCATCATCACTCAACGTAGTGATTAAACATATTAAGTGTATCAACTATCTCCCCAATGGATTAGCAATATCGAACACTCCCAGTGACCTTACTTTCTCTTACATATTTTTTTTGTCTTCACAGGTTCTTCTTCTAGTTTCTTCTTTCCTCTCTATGTAGAGGTAGACTGAGTAGATGGTCTTACACCGATAGGACTAGGGGTTTCCTTCTTGATTTTTATTTTCTTCCCCTTTGTTACTAAAAGCTCAATAACATCTTCCTCAACTTCATCAACATCAATAATACCTAATTTCTCAGATAATTCACTAATCATTTTACATGTTTTCCTTATTTCTTTCAATATCAATATACTTGTTCTAATTTTCTCCTTCACCTCTTCATAGGTGTCATACTGAGTTATAGTTCTATCTATTAGTTTCTCTAATAGTCCTTTTATTTGTACAATGGTTGCATCTATGTTCATCCCATAACCTATCAGGGGTATCCACTCTGTTCTAGGTTCTACTACCCTTATGATGCACACATCGGTGTCAACTTCAAAACATAATTCATCTTTATATTCTTCCACTAACTGTGGTGGAATTCTATACCTCTTATCCATTCTAGCTTGGAATTTACTAAAATAATCATCCATTATGACATTAAAATTATTACCCATGCTTTGAACAAAATCACTAATTTGATAAAATATGGGTTTATCTACACTCCATGTGACTTCACTAATTGTTGGAAATGAATTTTGAAAATAAAATAATATACATACCAATAGTGGACCAAACTTCAATGTGTTTGACTTTGCCTTTCGAATGGTATTCATGTTGTCATCTAATTGTTTCAACAAAATTTTGCACAAGTCAATCCTCATGTCCTTATTCACCATTTTTTATGCAATATCCACATCTCCATAAGGTACCCTATCTACCCGAGATGATTGGAATATCCTATATGATATGATATTCGATGCAAATTTTAGTTCAATGTCTTCAACTATAGAAATTTTAGGGCCTCTTCTATCCCACTCATCTTTTGTAAGCTCATAGAGTTTGTTTTTATTTGTCTTCTTATAGGCCCTCGGTCTATCAGAGACCATAAATCCAGTAACAATATGTAACACATCTTTAGTTATCTTTACTGGTCCATCAAGCCACATAAACTTGTCATGAACTCTACTTAATACAATTCTTATCTACTCATTCTTGAATACCATTGGTACATGCATTACATGAACCAAACCCTTGGTTTGTAGGTATGTGTGATCACTTTTCAAATTACCATTTACACATAACTTCTTATATGATGAATTGATCTTAGCTTGACATATATCCTTGATCTTGTAATGAATGAAGGCCCAAACATCTTCAATCAAAATAATTCTTGGTAGGATCAATGATAGGGCTTTGGTTTTGTCTACTTCCACAAAAATGGTGAGTGGAATCTTGTACTTTGTGTTTACTAGGTCTATCTTCTCAACTACTATTGGATTTTGCAACTTAGGTGCCATTAATCTTCGAAAATATCTTGAAAAATACTAGGGTTCAAATTAAATAGCAAGTAGAATATCTTAATTTAGCTTGATGAACAATAGAAATACCTTGAATGTTCTTGCAGATGTTACAAATGCTTGACCAAATGCTCAGAAATTCTCTTTGATCTCATATTTGTTACTGCTCAAATGTGCTCACAAGAATGTAAAGTAAAAATGAAGTATCAACCCTTCTATTTATATTTTTTCATTCAGGTTAGGGCTTCCAACAACTATAATATGTATTAAATGTTCTTGACCTAACTTTACTTTACCGTTAGACTAAACTACACTCTACTTCATCGAATACAACAAAATAACTTAAACACTTCACTGATCAACATATGAACACATAACTTCATAACTCTTATCCAAATGCATTTAGATATGCTAATATGGATCTTTGTACTAAATCTAGGAATTGATTTAAGATAAACTTTCAGTTATCAGCTCCTATTCATACCTTGACCAATTAAGTGATGATAGCTGCACCCGATCAAAAGGATGTCCTGCCATCACTAGTTCCCAATTTTGTACCATCATCTTCTGACTTTCTTCTCCAAGTCTTATTCATCTATTCTCAAATTTCATCAACATTTACTAGAATCTTTTCACTTGGTTTCTCCTCAGTAGAATCCTTATTTCAGTACCTATAGTCCTTGGCTAGGTGATCAAATCTATGGCAATGGAAAAAATCCATTCTAGTGTTTCTCCATGATTTCCTATTGTTCAGTCCATGCATCTTGAAGCATTTTATAGCTATGTGACCAAATCTTCCACATGTAGTACAAGTGATCTTTGTATTATAATCTCATGGTATTGTAGGTCCTTGTCGGTTGTTGTCAACATTATGTCGGTTAGGGACCCATTTCTCATTTTTCCTTTGTGACCTGCATTCTCCAGATTTGTGACCATATCTTTTACAGTTGTTACAGTAACCATCAAAACTTGGTTTCCTTCGAGTGTTCACAAATCTTTATCTACATTCAAATGCCTTATGTCCATACTTATTGTAATTATAACAATGACTTTTAAATTTAGGAGAATTTAGTGGATTACCTCTTTTACTTCTCCAAATGTTAGTTGTGTGTCCTAGTTTCCCACAATGATAACATGTAGGTTTCTTAAACTTCGGTAGGGTAGTAGCTTTGTCTCGGTTGGTTTCTTGATTTTAAGAATCACCCTTCTCAATAGTATTATTTGCATTATAACCAAGTCCATAGGTATCATTCGGTTGCCTTTGATTTCTCATTTTTTCATCTAGAATCTGTAGTGCTTCTTCATTTCTTTTTAGGACTTCATTAGCATCTCTCTCAGCTTTTAGATTATTTTTCAAGTTTTCATTCTCATATCTCAATTTTGCAATTTCACCAACTTCCCTTGAAACATCTTGATTTTCCATAACAAGTTGATCTGTCAAGTTGTAGTGATTTTGTGTGAATCTCATGATTTCCATGTCTTTCTCATCTAATCTTGTATTTATTTGTCTTCTCTCTTATTTAGCAATTCTTTTTTCATCCTCAACTTTTCCTTTTTGTTCTATGATTTCACACATCCTTACCAACTGTGCTTCTTGTTCTCTTTTTAGTGTTTTCACCTGATCAGCAAGCATCTTATTCTTTTCAGATATTTATGATATGATAGCATCAAGTTCATCAAACATGCTTCCCTTTGATTGTTCTTCTAGTTCCTCCACTTGGTCTTGAGTATCTTTTAATTGATGTGCAAGCTCTTTCCTTTTGTTGATTGAATATTTCAGTTTCCTGCTCAATTCTTCAATTTTCTCATTAGCCATCTTCAATTCCATTTCCATACTATCAATTATTCTTTTGTACTTGTAGCTTTACATCTTTCCAGATCTTTCCTCTCAAGTGACTAAACTACTTAATAAGAGACTGATCTCTGATACCAAGTATTGGATTCAGGAGTGGAAAGGTAAGTACTGAGAGGGGAAGGGTGAATCAGTATTTCAAAACACTTTTAAACTTATTTTACCCTTCTCCATATTCATTTACTAATTACATATCATTTGCATTCATCACATGAAATAAATAAAATATATAATCATCAACACATAACACAATGATTTTGGTATCGCATAAATCCTTGTTAGAGGATAAAAATTGCAGTGAAGATGACACCCACAACACTTCACTGTTGCAGAATAAAGTTGCTTAGTTACAAATATAGTGCTTAGCTCTTTCTTATAGCTTACTCTATTAAAGGTATTAACCTGGTTAAGAGTTCTAAAGACTACTAAGTCTACTCTATTAAGAGATTTCACAATTCTAATTTAACAATTATACCTAGGTAAAGGATTTACAATTAACATCTATTAGGATCTTCTGGGTTAGGATACTTATACAATTTTGATTACTCCTTAATTAGTAATAAAAAAATGTTTGTCAAACTTGCATCAACAAATTCTATTCAGACTCTATGTTCTCATTAATTATTTACCTCATACCGTGAATCCTTCACATTAACAATTTAGTACTCAGTAGCTCTTAATCTATAACTGTTCCTTAATACTTTTTTATTTGGTAGCTTCACTGATCATTCACCTTCTTCTCTAATCTAAAATCTCCAATTTCTCTTCACACATACATATGCCACCTCACTAATCTCCATACTCTGATCATCTTATATACAAAATTTAAGCGGTGCTAAATGTTCTAGAATCTTCTTCCTCAAGTAGTGCTAGCATTGGGTACACTTCCAATGCATATTTCATCTTTAATTCTCATTACCTAAACTTACCTTGTAATCATGTCTAATCATTTGATTTCAATCTCCAATGTTTTGTTATACAATCTCCTCTAGATTAGTAAACCATTTTCTAATTGGTGTTCAGGTTTAATGTACTTAGAAATCTTCTGATGTCAGCTTGTTCTACTTAGTAACACATTTTCTCTAAATCCGTAACTTCTTTCTCTTCTTGGTTAGGTGCTCGATAGAATTTGGTTCTTGGTGCTTGATTATGCCTCGCTCGGTGCCTACGCTTCCTTCCTCTTTACCAAAATTTCTTGTTTACTTGTTCCTTCTACCAAATTCTTTCTCTACCTTACCGAATCATCTTTTCTTCATTACCAAATGACTTTGACAAACACAATAACTTCCTCATAACTAATGACAACAAAATAAATGTTACAAGTAGTAGTTATCGTTGCACCAAAATATCAACCTGTTAATGCCTGATACAACCACTAGACTTATAGAAGACACAGGAGGTGGTTAAGCCATGTCATGAATATTGAGAGGAGGGTTAACCATTTTGCCAACAATCTCCCCCTTAGTGTTACCTGAGGGGATTCGAACCTGTTACCAAGCTTTGATACCACCTGTTACAAGTATTAATTATCGTTGCACCAAAAGATCGACCCGTTAATGCCTGATACAACCACTAGACTTATAGAAGACACAGGAGGCAGTTAAGCCATGTCACAAATCCCAAGGGAAGCGCTGACCATTTTTCCAACAATAAACTCTTAGGAGTATCAATCCCTATAATATCTTACAAAAACAACAAACACATTTTCTTGAATTGTTGTCTCTATTATGATATCATGCATAGGTTGGAGTGAAACCTCATGCAAACCAATGTGTTCATCTCCAAGGATAGGGTTATTATCTTGTGGTAACTAATCAGGAAAGTATAGTACATTTTTCCTCCTACCCTCGCTAGGGTTTGGGGCAAATTTTTTTGGGGCTGACATATTTTTGGCTATTTTTTTGGGCCAACATGTTGTAACTCATTCTAACCCTAAAGAGGAAAAATATTGTATAATATGGCTTAGGGTTAGGGATTTCATAATGTATGGTTTTAGTACTTGTAGCGGAATCAAACTGTAAGGGATTACAGATTGTAATCTAGTTGTAATCACTGGATAATAATAATATTGGACTCACTGTTGGTGGACGTAGCCCAGGGATTGGGTGAACCACGTTAAATCTTTGTGTCTTATATTATCTTCTATGTGGTTTATGTTTTTTCTGATATTGGTTATTTTTGCATGTAATTATTATTTATGCCTTGTTAATCCTAACAAGGGTCATCCTTATGATCTTCTTCCTTCTTATCATACTTGTCTTCCTACTTCCACTAATGGATCTTCTCTTCTTTTTATTATAGCAAGTCTAGTTCTTCCTCCCCCTTTGCATGTGAAGGATCACAAACAATAGACAGAAGCTCTCCTCACATGGAATCCTTGGCCCTATCTCTTCTTTTTGCACAAGAATCTAAGAATTTATAGTAATGGTAGACTCATTCATATGGAAGCTTAGAATATCAATTTATTGTCCAAAAAAAGAATTTGGAAGCAATCTAGAAGAATGAACCTTAGGCTTTTAAGAAAGCTCTTGTAATGGAGGGGGTATCCTAAAAATTGGAATGACAAATTTGGGAGGAGGGGCCTCATGATCTTGTGCATATTATTGCAATGGGGAAGACTTTTTTTTTTATGAAGCTAGAAAATTTATGCCTAAGAGCCTCCATTTGAGCTTCAAGTGCTTGTACTTGAGCAATCTTAAGCCTCATCTTCTCCTCTTCTACAACTATCTTTCCTATAACTTCCTTATCAAATTTCCTTTTTCGTGCCTCCCTCTCCTATTGTTCCTGAAGATAGGCCTAGTAAGTTATATCCTCTTGTTCTCTTTGTTGGGATTATGCACATAGGAGATGTATTTCATAAGCCAATTGTTCTTTTTGTGTATCTAACACTCCCCGACTCCTATTTTCATGTAACACTTACTAGGAAAATTCTTAACTCATTATATCCCAAATCTTCCATAAATATGGGCAAGATTCGATCTTGATTTAAAAAATAGTTTGATGCTCCTAAATACATGGGAAAGTTCTAGAATATGATCCCTAAGCCAACTAATATCCATATTAGCTAAGATATGAGTAGGGGTTAGAGGGTGGTTAGCATATTGGATATGTTGGTTGTCTAATATTGTAGAAAAACTTGGGCCATAACCAAGCTGTGGTTCTGGTTGACATGGTAAATAAGGGGGTCTAAGGGGAGAATTTTCATTAATTGGAGGAAATTGATATGCATTTCTCATAAAAATATTGAAAAATATGAAAGGCTAGACCTCATATTTACACATACTAGCACTAAGACTACTTGAAACCAATGAATTTTGCACTCAGAGTCACCATGGTGTTTGATAGGAATACCTCCAAAGGCTATTTGCACTGAAAATAACACCCAAATTCATATTTTATGATGAGCTTATATTGGCCCACCATGGGATGTTATTGAAATTGATTTGAATCTCTATCCCACTGGGTATGCCAAAAACTTTTTCCACAAAAGTTGCACCCAATCTTCGAGTATGACCCCCAAGAAACATTGTGAAATGTATAAACTATTAGTATTTGATGGTAATGAGAGGGGGCATTGAATTAGTACAAATAGGTAACCAACTAATTCAACCACAGGTATGATTAACTTTACCAACAACTTCCAAATAACAAAACATATAATTGATGCAATGAAATAAAAATAAATAACATCAGACATCCACACATACCACACTAATATTTCTCCTAGAAACCCTTGGTTAAAGGGAGAAAACCATAGTGGGGATGACACCCAAAGGACCTTCACTACAATAAAAAAGGTATGTTCTTTTAGGAGCTACAAATACCCATTTTGAGGGGTTCACCATGTTAGGAGTGACTAGTACACTATCAAGAGTACAATGAGATTTGTTAAGATATATATCACTAGAGCATTTAAGACTCTTTTTTTGAGTCCATCTGGTTAAGGTATTTACAATAGAAGACATGTTAAAGTCCACCTGATTAAGGGATTTTTCTTGCTAGAACTATTAGGGAATAAAAAGTAATGATCTAGATGTACCACTACTTTCCTATCAGATCCAATCTATTATCTAGTTTCTATAACTACTCTTAGATCAACCTCTACTTTAAACCTTGATCACAAACCTAGCAATGAATTTTACTTCATACAATCAACCTTTAGTAACTACTTCATCCTCCTTTTCTATGAGAGCAACACCAATTATATACATAACTTGCATCCACGTCAAATATACCAAAAATAAAATTCAAATACTTTCTCGCTCAGATACCATGTTCCAAAATGAAAAGCTTTATGTAAAACACATTTTACCAATGACTCTATTGGCCCAAATAAGATCTGCAAGTTATATCTCCAAGGTAGTCAAACATGTTTTACTTCTCCAATGAATCACCTTGAATCCACCTTATTTCTTGCCTCGAGCCTATAAATGATAGCTCATCAAATCCTTATCATCTAAAACATGTCACCATAAAAACTATATTCACCGCAATATCCATACTGATCACCGATTTAAGATCTACCACTGGTAGCTCAAGAACTTGGACTCATAAACTTGTAACCTCTTCTAGCATTGAAATTTTTGCACACCGATTATCTAAATGATTTGTGGTCACAAACATAAAATTTTATGAGTATATCCATGATATGTCTAAGATCGCTCCACTTAATAACTTCTCAAACATCACCGATACCAAACTCTTCATCTATAGTTGTTCTACCTATACACGACTCACTTTACTTAGTTGATTCCTTCTTACTAATTGAATGATGACCTTATCGATTGTCCCAATCATATGATATGACTAATTTTTCATCAATGAAAACCAAAATCACAATTTCCTATGACCGCACACCAAAATACATCACAATGCCAACAATATCCCCTTTTGGCATTAATGGAAAACATTGGGTAAAAATATGTCTATCTCCCCCAAATTCATCTTAAAAGTGATTAGAGAAAAAACATATACTCCCCCTAACACTATACATCTTAAACTCAAATACATATTTTCACCTATCCTTACTCTCCCCCTTTTGTCAATAGTGACAAAGGTTCACAAATTGAAATGTGTTCAAAAGAATATCATATCAGTCTCACATTCTATCAAATACATCTTTGAAGTTTGTCTTTGTTGTCTCCAATGAAATCTCCCATGACTTCTTCAAATGATTCATAGAAATGATCTACCCATGTGGATCAGAGGCTAACTCCTCCAAGGCATCCAAAGTACTCATGTCTGGTAATCCAATTATGGCTTTTTCATTCTTCACATTTTGTTGCATCACCTCTACTATAGGGGCTAAGTACGATTGTAACTCAAGTAGTGTGATGACTCTCTTGTCTTGTTCTTCCCGAAACTTCTTCACCTTATGTGTGATCATTTTCACTTTAGCACTATATTTTTTGTAGAGCTTGTGATAGGATTAAAATTTTTAACTAAGTTTCCAAGCTCCTTTTGTGCTTCATCTCTTCTCTCCTCCAAATCCTTGGTAAAATATCATAGTTTAGACACTTTAGTCAGTAACTGAGTGTTAGAAATATAATATGGGAAAGTGAGATACTGAGAGGGGGAGTGAATTGGATATCTACCATTAAATCCATTTTGACATAATGTCACTTGCATAACATAAACATCAAATTCAATACCGAAATAGATCTAACAATCTAATATTCACCCATGAAATTGAAACATAACACAAATATTTTGGTTACCCAAAAACCCTTGAAAGGTAAAATTGGAGTGGGGATGACACATACAAATCTTCACTACTACAGTATTAATTTTTTCTTGTTAGGGCTACAAAGTTTGATAATAAATTGATGACCTACCCTATGAGGGGTCTTCTCTATTAAGAGCTTAAAGACTTATACAATCTACCTTGGTAAAGGGATTTAAACTTACAACAAAGTAAGCACTCGGTTAAGAGATTTACTTAGGCCTGTTAGGACCACTTTGTTAAGAGATTTACCCTAATTCACCTGTTAGAATGTCTCAGTACCTGATCCTTCAGTTTGTAATATGATGCTGATAATAGATCTTCTCCTTCCAATACTTATTTGATCTCCTCAATCAGATATATCTCTATTATGTACTTCACTTCTTAGCTCGGTCACTCTGACTGATCTCTACCTATATCAAAGTACTTCTCTATTCTGCATATATGAGATCCTTTACATTCATAATCCTCTCATACTCTCTTACTCTTACTAAATTTTAGGATTCAGATCTCTTCTTGTATAGACATCAAAATAACTCCCTAGATCAAGATCAACAATCTAGATTCTCTAATGTCGCTTAAGCATTTCCTAAATCCAATTGGCTACATAGATTACATAGGGATTAATGATTACAAATCTAAGGCATAATTACCTTTGATTTCCTCAACAAACATTAAATATTATATAGATGTCGTCTAAAATGGTTTTCCTATGTGTTTGTGCCATTACAAACACATATGTCAAATATGGCTTGCTCAGCATATGAAGTCTCTGACACTTGGCATTAACTATTCTTCATATACTAGTGCTCCACACTGACACTTCTATACAACTCAACATAAACTGCTAGGCTAATACTGAAGTACTTGGTGACCTCTGACTTTCTTGGAAATAACTGCTGCTTGGTAAATGTACAAGATACAAATCTAGACTTAACTCGACCTTTACTAGATGGCTTGGTCGCAGTGATGACCGACCAACATTTCCTAGAAAATGACTAAGTATAAGACACTAATAAACAACAAAACTTAGGGATCAACACTGAGAGACTTTCTTTAGTATGACCTTAGTTTCATCCACTAGTCCTAAAAGTATCTCCTTATCTTTTGCAATCTTCTCCACCAATTTCATTGTCCTTTTCTTCTCATAATGAGACTCTGCCAACTTCATTACTACAGTTTCACTGTCAAAATTTTTATTAGCTATAGCCTTAATAAATTTTTCCATATGATCAATCACTATTTCATTTGGGTTATACTCTACATCAAGAATTAGACCTGCTATAATATCTCTATTTTCCTTTAGTACTAAAGCCTTCTTCTTATTCTCTTTATCCTTGTCTCTTTGTGCCTTTAGCATTAGCTTTTCAAAAAACTTAGGTAATTCCTTAGGGCACAATTTAGTGATATCAATATGAGTCTTAATATATCTTCTTCTTCTTCCTCTTCTTCTTTAGTCACCGATTTAAATTTCTTATTTTCATTTGTTTCTCCTAAACTCATCCTCCTTTGCACTAAGACTATATCCTCTACCTCTTTAAGACTTTCTACTTTTTGTCCTGTCATTGGTTCTTCAATCAGTGCTTCATCTCCACCAATTTGACCAACATCTTGTGCTTCAATGTCATGCACTTTCTTAGGGATATCAAAAATAACATCACCTATCATCTCTTCAAGAGTAAATATGTCATCAACTTGCTCAATAACTATCTCATCAACATTTTTTTATTCACTAGTACTTGTGTGCTAAAATGTTGACACACTTTTATGAGTCATTATATCCAAGACTTCTCAAGAATGAGGTCTCAAATGGTGACTCATAGCTCTCTATTCATGGAGTGCAAGGGTAATGGAAGCCCTCAGTTTAGACCTAGTTTGTGTCCATGCAAGTACACCATAAAATGAAAGATTCAAAGAGGAAAAGCAATAGTGCTAGTCTCCATGATCTTCAAATATGCATGCAAATGAAAATGGAAGCTATTCTATATGATAACAATGCATGAAAGCAAACTAATCTATGAAAGGAAATGTGCATGCAATATTATTCTATGAAATGAAATATGAATCTAATCTAACATGCAAGTGAAAGAGTAATCTAAATGGATTGTCATGGATGCATGAGAGAAGAAGACAAGAAAGAGAAGTTGCAATGTTCAAGCTCAAGTGCTCAAGAATCTCCTCTAAAATTTCTCTCCAAACCTGCAGCATAACAATAACATCAAATCTAGATCCCTAAAATGAGAAGGAGAGGGCTCCTTATAAAGGAAAGTGTGGAGGGGAATGCATCCTCAAGAGCAATGTGGGATAAATCCCTAAAAAGGCAAGTGAGAGGAAAGGGCCCACCACTTAGAAATATGTGCATTCAAAGTGTGGATAAAAAGGAATTTTTATTTATTTTTATTTATTTTTATTTGATTTATTTCCTTTTTCATCATAAAGAGAGATTTAAGTGGGGATTTTATTAAAATAGGGATTTTCTTTTAATAAGATTATTTTATTTAATTAAAAGGGAAGTTTTATTATAATTAAATAAGGCTTAGGATAAAATGATCAAACCTTAGGAAATATTAAAATAATTGAATTAATTACGATTTGATCAAGGAAATTGATTTGAATTGAAAATATTGCAAGGCATTGATTCAGGAAATTGATAAATTGAAGAATGGGGGATCATAGTCTAGGTGACCATTTTAGGCTGCATACATTTTCCCCTCTTTGACTAATGTGTGATCTTTATGGGAACACATGTAGTCAAAGAATGCAGTTGAAGTGTGAGATCAATTTGGGATCACAAAACAAGCCAGATGTGTGATCGACGGATGAGAACACATCAGGACAAAGATAAGATAATTGAAAAAGATAAGGTCAACACCCCTGTAAATAGGTAATTGACATGTCCAAGATAAGAATCTCAAGAAAGGTTTCCCTAAGTGGAGAAATGATAGGATTGATAAAGCTGAATCAAGGATTGAAGTTTGATAGGTACTGCCCCCTCGTGATTGATATCAAAATGAGATAGAGGAGAAATAGCAAATTGATAAATTTGATCAAATCGAACTAAAGATAAGGTTCTTGATGTAAGATGAAAGATATAAGGATCACATAACCAAGGTAGATAATCAAGCATGAAAGATTATGTCCCAAGGTTGAATTAGAAGAAAAGAAGTGGGGTGAAAGAGGATGGAAGATAGAATTTTGAAAGAGGTGGAAAGAAATGGAGAGAAGAAAGAGAATTTGCCTTAAGAAAGAGAATGCCCCGAAATTAATCAACTATTTTTTATAGAAAATTTTGATTGAGATCATGAAAGAAGATAAGGAAATGAAGATCAAAACATGACCATAGTTGATTAAAAGTCCAAAAGAAAGATGAAGGAAGACCCTCGCAAACTCATAATGCAGCGTAAAAATGCAAATTAACATGAAGTCTAACAATGAAAGCTACATGAAAATGCAAAGGTGTGCTTGCAATAGAGCAACTGTAACATAGCATTTTGTGTTCATCATTCATTAGAGAATGTTAAGGAGATTATTTTCATCATCGGGCCAATATTAACAGACATAAAAAAATCACACAATCATCACTAGTCACAAGCGCAACTATGAAGATATTAATGTAATATATACCGGATTGGAATGTGGAAAGATTCTAACATAAGCATCAAAGACATAAAGGTCAAGATGACTTCGATGTTAGCTTACCCAATTTAATGTAGCAAAAGCATGCTCACATCAAGGCATAGATGTCGGGATGACCATAAGAACAGTTGTGCAAAAATAGTCAAGGATGATGCCTCAAATCTCCTAAGTGTTTCAAGGGGACAACAAGAGACACTCTCGAGTTTCAAGACCACACCCACAAGCAAAAAGCCCATAAAAACATGCCCCATGCCCCAAGTCCTCTAGCTATGCATACCGGAGAGACTTATTAGACAAGGACACTCAACAAAAATCAATAACAGTCAGCACACAAAGAAAATATCATGACATAGCTCAAGCATTGAGTATAGTCTTTAAAAAGTTAAGTGTGTTAACTGATACTGAGTTCTAAGGATAAGGATCAAATGCTTGCAAGTAGGTAAGATCACATGACAAAACTAGGTAAAATCAAACTGATAAGTGTTGAAAAACACTCGATGCCAGGGGTTGTGTTGAAAAACATAGATGGGGTGGTGTTGAAAAACACCATTTGTGAGGTGTCCTAAAGACTAATGCATCCAAGAGACCAAAGCTAACACAATTATGCCCCTTAGACAAAGACAAAGACCAATTCTGAACCAAGTCAACAAGGACAAGGCATGATGGAGAAAGGCTAAGTGTCAAGGACACATGCTAAGAAACAGGGGTGCAAAGGCCTCAAGTAGCGCCCATTTACAGGTTTTTGCCACTTGGATTTTATTACAATTTATTTTTTATTTTTTTTCAGGAATTTTTATATAAAAAACAAATTTGGAGATACATCAAAGCTCCTATTGCTAGGTATTTACTAAGATGATCATTTTTTCAAGACATTTTCTGATTTTTAGAATTATTGACAATATATCATTTTTTTAAGATTTTTTCAGGATCAATAAGTATGTACAAAGGATGCCCCCAGACAGAATGGGCATCATGGATAAAACTTCTTCAAGTGCAAGACATTGATAGGATTGGGGAGCTGCTCTCTCACTGCTGTAGATAGTAAATAAGCACTTGACCCAAAAGTTGTTGTAACGATGTAAGGTCCAAGCCAATTAGGTTCAAATTTGAACTTTTTATCTCTATGTTGTTGATTCTTAGGATTTTCACGTAGGACAAGATCTCCCACTTGGAATTCTCTAGGGAAAACCTTTTTGTTGAAGGCTTTGGACATGCACTTTTGATAAACCCTCATATGGTCAAATGATGCTTGATGTTTCTCATCTAGAAGTTCTAACTTTTGAAGTCTCATGGTGTAGTAGTCTTCATCTGTAACTAGACCTTTGAGGGAAACTCTAAGTGAAGGAATCTCAACCTCTAAAGGTAACACTGCTTTAGTGCCATATGTAAGTGCAAAAGTAGTCCTAGTAAGAGTATGAATACTCATTCTATAGGCCCACAAAGCCGGATTTATCAATAAGTTCCAATCTCTATCATTCTTACAAACTGTTCTATGTAGGATTTTAAGAATGGTTTTGTTTAATGCCTCTGCTTGACCATTTCCTTGCAAGAAGTAAATGGAGGACGAATGTTGTTTAATCTTGAATTTCTTGCAAACTTGTTCAAGGTCTTTATTTTTGAACTAGCCTCCATTATCATTGATAATTTTGGAAGGCACTCCATATCGACAGATGATATGGTTTAGAATGAGTAGAGAGACTATCTTGCCCAAGGCAACAGAAAGTGGGATAGCTTCTACCCATTTAATGAAGTAATCAGTAGCAGTGATAATAAACTTGTGTTCACTTGATGAGTTGGGATGAATCTGCCCAACAAGATCAAAGGCCCAGCACTAAAATGGCCAATGAGATATAGAAGGAATGAGCTCCCTGCCTGGAGCATGTATTAGGTTACCATTTTTTTCACACTTTTCACATGACTTTGCAAAATCTACTGCATCCATCTGCATCATAGGCTAGTATTACCCCACCCTAAGAAATCTTCGGGCCATGGCAAGACCATTGGAATGTCCCCCATAGATGCCCTCATGGATGTCAACTAATGCTTGGTCAGATTCTTCCTTTTCTAAGCATCTAAGAAGTGTTACATCTAAACCCCTCCTATATAAACCACCAGAGACAAGGGAATGGAGAGAGGCATTTCGGGTAAGGTTTTTGCATTCAGATCAGTTAAAGGTTTCATGTATAATGTCATCATGAAGGTATGAGTAAATGGCACCATAATGGGATGACTCGCGACTAATAAGGGTACAAATGACATGACTTTCTTGGGAGTCATAGATAGGGTGATGTAGCTCTTCCACCAGGAATTCAAATTTGGATTCATTTTTCTAACTGAAGGAGTGAAGCAAGTGTGTCCATGGCATTAGCTTCTTTGTTTTCTACTCTAATAATTTTTTGAAACGTGACAACTGTGAAGTATTGTTTCAAGAAATCAACCATTTGCTTGTAGGGTACCATTTTCTCATTCTTTGTTTGATATTAATCATTGACTTGGTTGATTATCAGCTATGAATCCCCATAGATGTGTAACTCTATGATTCTCCATTCTATGGTCATCTTAAGTCCATTTGTTAAAGCTTCATACTCAGCAATGTTGTTTGTACATGGGAACCATAACTTGTAAGACTTAAGAATCATGTACCCATGAGGAGAAACAAACAACACACAAGCTCCTAAACCATTTTGCATAAAGGATCCATCAAAGAACATCTTCCATGTTCTTCCAATCATATACATAAGGTGTTCATCTGGGAATTCAACTTGAATAGGTGCATTATCTTGTATTGGGAAATCAGCCAATTGATCTGATATGGCTTGTCCTTTGATTTATTTACGCTCAATGTACTCTATGTCAAACTCTAAAAGGATCATCATCCATTTAACAAGTCTACCCATGACGACAGCCTTACCTAGTAAATACTTGAGCGGATCTATTTTTTCTATGAGGTGTATAGTATGCACAAACATGTAATGTCGCAACTTTTGGGAAGCAAACACAATTTCAAGGCAAGCTTTCTGAATGCTGGTGTAGTTAACCTCATATGAAACAAGAGTGCGACTAATGTAGTATATTGCTCTTTCTTTCCCATGTTCATGAAGTTGAGCTAGTAATGCACCCAAGGAAGATTTTGTCGCTGAAATGTATAGAATAAGTGGTTTCCCTAGGATAGGAGGTATTAAGATGGGAGGATTTTCCAAGTATTTCTTGATTTGATCCATACTCTTTTGACAATCCTTGCTCCAAGCACATTTGACTCCTTTGTGTAAGTTCTTATTGAAAGGTTGAGCTCTATCTGCCAACTATGAAATGAATCTTTTTATAGATTGAAGACGTCCCTCAAGACTTATCATTTGACTAATATTTCTAGGAGGTGGCATATCTATGATTTCTTGGAATTTTTCAAGGTCTACCTCTATTCCTTTTGCTGAAATGATGAATCCTAGTAGTTTTCTAGAGGTGACACAAAATGCACACTTTTTATGATTTAACCTTAGGTTAAATTGTTTCATGTGATCTAGAATGACTTCTAAATAATCTAAGTGTGTGTCTCTTTTTTTAGACTTGGCTAAGGTGTCATCCACATCGTCTTCCATGTTTTTATGCACCATGTCATGAAAAATGGTTGTCATAGCTTGTTGATAGGTGGCTCCTATGTTTTTTAATCCAAAAGGCATAACGTTCCAACAATAGGTACCCCATGCACAAGTGAATGCATTTTTCTCTTGATCTTTAGGAGCTATCTTAATCTGATTATAGCTGGAAAAACCATCCATCAAGGAATAAATCTCATAACCTGCAATCATATCCACTATCATGTCTATATTGGGAAGTGGAAAGTCATCCTTTGGGCATTCTCTATTGAAATCTCTAAAATCTATGCAAATTCAAATGGATTTGTCATGTTTGGAAACTTGTACAATGTTTGATATCCATTCAACATAGTCATTAGCTCTTGTGAATCCTACACCAAGGAGTTTCTCTAATTCTGCTTTGATTGGGAGAGCTATGTGAGGATGCATCTTTCTCAATTTCTATTTAACCAGTTTGACACTCGGAGCTATGGACAAGTGATGCATGATAAGATTAGTGTCCAACCCTGGCATATCTAAATAAGTCCATGCAAATTTGATCTTCTTTTTCTGTAAGAGCTTAGTGTAAGCTTCTTTTTCTTGTGATGACAAGGATTGAGCCAAGTGTACTATCTACAGAGCCTCATCTGTACCCAAATTGACTATTTATGTTGGTTCAATAAGCACTGAAGATCTATCTTGAAAGTAGCTAGAGAGACGATCAAGTACCTCATCCTTAGGTGCCTCAAAGAGGTTTTCACCCTTGGATACATCATTTCTTTTTACTTTTTTTGGTTTTGACACCGCCACACAATGGTCTTTTCCATCAAAACTCCTATTTTTTTATTTTATTTGTGACTAAGGTACTTTATGTCTAGAACTGTCATGCTGGTAGTTGGCTCACTAGTGGAAGAGACTACGGGTTCAATGGCATTCAAGTAACAGGGTATCTCATAATCATTTTGAAATGTTAAGAGCTTAGGTTCTTAATAGCATTGTGACCAATCAAGGAGGTTAGGATGAACAAGAGGTAAGTCAATGACTGGTTCAAGGTTGTGAATGTGAATGATATCATCTTTGGTGACCGAAGAGTCAGAGTCTGTCAAGTATCCTTCTAAGCTACCCAAATTGGGATTCGTCCTAACAAGTGAAGAATCTTCCACCAAGGCAACATGTGGGTTTAAATCCTCCAATCCTATATGTGACCCGTCAGCAACCTTGGGTTGAGAACTATAAGTGTGGATGACATCAACATCCATGTCAACTGTGGAAGGCTCTGAGGAGTCCCATTCATATTCATATGAACTTGTCTCTAAACTTCAACTAGGATGCTTACACCATGAAGGTTTGGGATGTCTTGATGTTGAATTTCTAATGTCATCAAGGGTAATACCTTCTCTTTCCATCAAACGAACAAGATTCTTTCATTGGCGTTCTCTGATAAGATCTTCTACATCTTATTCATCTTGTTCTAATGTTGCAACTATCTCATGAGTGACTGTACTATCTGAATCTCCCCAAAGGAGATTAGTGGAAGGGACACAATATTCACACATATCTTGTTGATTGTCAAATTAGGTATGTATTATGGTTCATCTTCACTATCTGACTCATCCAGGATAGGAGTAGTATTCTTTTTGCAATTTCCAAATCATAGGCCAACTGTCTTCTTAGACTTGCATCCAAAAATATCATGATCAAGGGGTTTGGCTCTAGCATCTAATCTATGACTAAGAGGGCCATGTCTAGGATAGCCCATTTGTTTGACAAAAGTATACCCTCTTCCATAAGCCTTAGGAGAGGGAGAGAAGTTCTCATTGTGCATGTATTTCTCTTCTCTATAAATCTAGTCTTTAACATCTATCTCTTCTTTCTCATCTTGAATAGGCACGGAGGACCCTACAAATGTGCCAAATAAATTCATAGCTGAAGAGGAAGGTCTCATTTCTTGTGAAGGCTTGCCATAAGACCTAGGTGAAACTGCTAGTGTTGTGAGGGAGTTGAGTTGATACCCCTCCATGCCAAGGTCTACTAGCTTGAACTTGTCTTTACATTCAGCTAAGGCTACATTGAAGTCTTTTGCTTCTCTATTGAGGGGAACATGAGCACTCACTGAAACTAAGTTAATAGATAAAGTGTTATCCCTAGGTATACAAATCTCTACTCCATTGTAAGGGAACTTAACACACTAATGATAGGTAGACGGCACTACTTGCATGTCATGAATCCATGGTCTATCGAGTAAGATATTGTATGCAAGGGGGCCAACGTCAACTATTTGGAATAAAATATCTTTTTCAATAGGGCCAATCCTAATAGGCAGGATGTCCAACCCCTTGGAACTTCCTTCCACCTCATCAAAGGCTTTGATAGTGATATTTTTTCTGGTATCTATGACTTGTTCAAAATAACCCAATGTCTTCAAAAGACTCAAGGAACAAATATTAAGCCCAACACCCCTATCTATCAACATGCGCCTAACACAGGTTTTGTGGATCATGACCTCAATATGAAGAGCAAGATTGTGTGGGTGGATCAAAGCTTTATCATCATCCTCCAAAAATGTAAGGTAATGAGAACTGGCAATATGGTTAACCATGTTCTAGAATTGATCAATGTCTAAGTTGTTGGGGACGTTCGTTGTGTGCAAAGCATCTTCAAGGACTTGCTTATGTCTTGGGGACAACTCTAAGAGCCCAAAGATCAAAATCTAAGCTGGGGTTCTTTGCAACTAATCAACAAAATTATAGCTCGACTTAGGATTGACTCTTGGTTTTGAGGTGACATTCTTGGATGCCACTTGCTTTGGTTTACTTTGTGTACTTGAACTGGGTCCTCTAATGACAAGGGGACCTTGACTTTGTATGACAGCATTGAGGGTTTGAGATGGCACTCTAGAGTTAGGACCCCTTAGCACCAGGATGGGTTCTTCATCAAAGATAGGAGGAGAGTCTATTAATATGATTTAGAACAACAAAGAGGGGGGTTGAATCAGTTGTTCTCAGGTCCTGATGTATAAAAACAATCTCAAAAACTTTTCCTTAAATCAGATCCAATAACCAAAATAAACTTGGTCATCACTGATTCAATAATAGAAACATACAACAATGCAGTCCACTACCCAGCTATAACTTAACTTGTAAAACACATAAATGTTCAAACCAAAACATTCACACAAGAATTAACACTAGGATTTATAGTGGAAACCCAATTTGGGAAAAACCACTTTCTAACATGCTACTATTATTTTCACTCTTCTAAAGTGAGCTTAATAAAAAGCCAATCTTGTCAAAGGTTACAATACACACTATCAGGTGTGACCCGGTTAAAGGATTTCAATCACCCTGTTAAAAGTAAGCCTAGTCATAGGACTTACATACACTCCATTAGAATGCAACCTTGTTCAAAGGATTTATCATATGACTGTTAGGTCAACCTCTATTAAAAGGATTTTGACTGTTACAATGGTTAGAAAGTAGCAGCAATATTTATTTGAAAAATATACAACTCACTTTGCAAATATCAGATCTGATTCCGTACACTAATGTTGGTTTACTAACTTTGAAACTTTTCCATCTCCATTTCTGATCTGCTCGAAACTTTTCTTCAAGCAACCATCATAATTCTTCTTCAGCCTTTTCTGCCTATACAATCAATAAAACTTAAATGATCTTCCAACATTCTCTGTTCACCCATGCACTTGCATATCCAAATGCTTAGGTTCCCTTTATACTTTCCTTAATTAGGTTAACTCATCTTATGCCACTCAATCTCATTCATAGATCTTAGGGTTAGGTCAGATTCATTGAATCTACCCACTTCATGTTCTTTGGCTCCTTTTCTAGAATCGTCTCAAATCTCTAAAAGATTTATAATAAAACATTTTACAGTGCAATTAATGCTTTCAAACAATCAATAAACACTACTACATTTGGGGCCAAATTTTGACAGAAGTTTCCGATGGCTAACTTTTTCTTACGAATTTGGTATTTTTTTTTGTAATAGGCCCCAATGATGTCGGTATTCCGATGGGTGTTTAATTGACCATTGGAACTCTGACAGATTCAGGGTATATATTTTTTAAAAAAGTGAAACAGCCTCATCATTTTTATTTTGATTGGAGAGCGGGAGAAAAGGAGCAAAAGTTGAGCGCAGGAGAAGGTATGTGATTTCTTCATCTTTCAAGCCTCTAGCATCATATTCAAATGCATTTCATTTTATTGTTGAGGGATTTTCTCTCTGAAATGATCGCATTCTACTGGTGTCATGCCCTAGCCAGTGCTATATCTCTATTATTTGATGTTATTGGTGCTTGTGCTCAAGGATATCGATTTACTGTATTCAAATGTTTGGATTCACATTTGTTGATATTACTGGCATATGTGTTTAATGACACCATTGTATATTATTGTCACTAAAATGACCGCATTCTACTGGTGTCATGCCCTAGCCTATGCTTTAACTCCATTATTTGATGTTATTGGTGCTTGTGCTCAAGGATATCCATTTTTTTGAAATGTTGACTGTGGTTATCAAATGGACAGCCCGTGAGCTTCTAGCTAGGTGCCATTTGTATTGATAGCTTAGGGCATCAAATGTATTGTATCATTGATAGTTGAGACTTTGTTAAAATGAAATAGGACAAAGAATGATTTTTATTTAGTTTCTCTATTTTGATCCCTAAGTGGCTTACAACCCTAGAGAAGTATATATATATTTACGGATCTAGTTGTAGGATACATAGCAACTGATAATTCATAAGAAATCCATGCATCCAATTTGAATAGCAATTATTACAAAGAACTAGGGTCCTCCAATGGCCCAATCATCCGGACCTTGACTATCCCCTCAACCAGTGACCCTTCAAAACCAGGTTATCATGCAATCAGTGAGTGATCCTTCATTCTCCTGGTCTTCCCTGCATCCAAACATATTGGAAATACACAATACAATGATAACAAGTCTTTCACAATCCCTCTTCCCCCAAGGAACACTATCAACCATCCTTTCCACATAGTATTTCACTGTTTTATGAGTGGACTGTGCAAGAACAATTAACATTAAACAAGGAGCAAACTCCTCAACACATCTTGGAAACCATTGAATTCAATAATAAATGAAACCTAACACCAACACTATTCCTTTCATAGTTGTAGGATACATAGCAGTCGATAATTCACAAGAAATCCATGCATCAAATTTTTATAAGGATATCCTACTAATCAATAGGAATTTTCTTGATATGACCAATGATTATGCATTTTGATGGCAATGTGCTAGTTCAAAAGGATAATATAAATCTGAAACATTTTTTTCTAATTTTCTCAAACTATAAATGTGGTTAAAGGGAAAATATTATGTGGAAAACCCACAAACCAAGCTAGCAAATGATTGTACATCAAATTATTCCTATATTCATTCAAGTATTGCTATGCTTTAGCTACCTAACCTTTGAGCTTCATCTAGAGGAATGTGTAGCTTTAAGATAGAGTTACTTCTTGGGCCTTACAATAGGGTGGAATATGATCAAGATTTGTTTAGGCTGTATCTTTCTTAGTCCCATTGTTAGGTTCTTATGGTTCATGGTTTGAATCCATTATGGTTGTGTAAGGGATTTGTAGATGCTTTTTATAACATAATTATTGGACACCATGATTGGAACAACTGGTTGTTGGCTATTGTACACATGAATCATAACTGTCAATGGTTCTTAGTGTTCAAGAATTCATTGATCAATCTTTGAGATTTATTGTCCCAGCTTTAAAAGAGTGATAAAAGATATAGTGAGTGCTATCTTTTCCAAGTTTTTTGTGGGTGCCATTATCTTCTAGGAGTAATTGCTGGAACCAAATTATGTTCTTTGCCTCTAGTAAATATTGTAGACACAATCATCTTCTTGGTGAAGGGTTGCTTCCATCCCCATGAGGCACTATTGCATGGTTTCCATTCCCTTGTAGTATAGTGAACCTAATTTAATACAAGTGTGCACTATTTTGGGATCCATAATTTATGGCCCCTACACTATGGTTCTTAGCCTAAGATAGGCCTACCTTTGCATATAATAAGAGGCCAACATGAAACAAACATCCAGAAGTTAGGGGGTTGTTCCCTGTCCATAATTTATTATTTAAGTGCTAAGTGATGATGGGTATATTGTGTAATTCATACCTAGTGTGTCTCTTTATTTCTCTCCACATTTCACATTAGGAGTATATGCTATTAAATACCAATGAAATCAACTATTGGTCAAATCTAATCAAAATTGTAGTATAAAGATTAAAATAGATCTTGAAGAAATATGGGAACCATTTTTGACAGATATTGTACAAATGAAGAGAATACTCCCAAGAGGAAATGCTTCAATGTGGAACAATTGAAGGACAATATTTTACTTTTATATGCACATCTGCAATATTTTTGATATATTTCTGAGATAACAAAACCATAGAAAGAATAGCATATAGAAGAAAGTAAAGAATAATGATCATATTTTGAGATATTATGGAAACTTAAAGGAAAGAATGTTTGGTGGGGTTATCATGCAATCAGTGAGTGATCCTTCATTCCCCCCCTCTTCCAGTGATCCTTCAAAACTAGGTTATCATGCAATCAGTGAGTGATCATTCATTCTCCACTCTTCCTTGCATCCAAACATATTGGAAATACACAATACAATGATAAGAAGCCTTTCACAACCCCCCTTCCCTCAAGGAACACTATCAACATCCAGACCTTGACTGTCCCCTCAACCAGTGACCCTTCAAAACTGGGTTATCATGCAATCAATGAGTGATCCTTCATTCTCTTGGTCTACCCTGCATCCAAACATATTGGAAATACACAATACAATGATAACAAGTCTTTTAAAATCTCCCTTCCCTCAATGAATTAGTATCAACATCCGGACCTTGACTATCCCCTCAACTAGTGACCCTTCAAAATTGGGTTATCATGCAATCAATGAGTGATCCTTCATTCTCCTGGTCTGCCCTACATCCAAACATATTGGAAATATACAATACAATGATAACAAGTCTTTCACAATCCCCCTTCCCTCAAGGAACACTATCAACAAGTGACCCTTCTTCTTATTAGCCATATCCAATATTTCATTAAAGTCACGGCCAAGAATGAAGGTCACCTTACCCATACCATTCATGGATTCTGAAATGTTGTTTCAAACTCCTAAAAACTTTTCTATTGCTTCTTGTTGCTTCTTTAAATGCTTCTTCTACCACAATGTCCTCCTGCCCCATCTTCTTGATCTTCCTAGCTAAAGCAGATGAATCCACACACAATAACCAAAGATGAAGTGTTTTGTATCCTTTAATGAATCTTAGTCACTGGTAACACATGGATAGTCAAACTAGTAGTCTCCAAAGCATTCAATAAGTGAATATGAATGTTTGAAAACTTTCCTCTCAACTTCCCCAACCACTCATAATCGGTTAGAGGGATATTTCTAGAATCTCCACTATTCCTATTCTTACCAACAATTCTTAAACATACTTTATCTGATATGATAATAACATGCTAAACTGAACCAATGGCATGTTCTTCATGTGGTACAAGGAAGATTTGGCTATCAAATCTTCCTTTGTGCAAGTTGAGCGTGAGAGAAGGTATGTGATTTCTTCATCTTTGATTGGTATCTTTGATGGGCAATGTCTTTCAAGCCTCTGGCATCATATTCGACCGCAAATTTCAAATGCATTGCATTTTATTTGATCATGAATGCTCATTGAAATGACTATATTCTACTGGTGTTGTGCCCTAGCCCGTGCTTTATCTCCATTATTTGATGTTATTGGTGCTTGTGCTCAAGGATATCAATTCACTATTTTCAAATGTTTGGATTCATGTTTGTTGATAATACAATTCATCATATCAGATAAAGTATGTTTAAGAAGTTTTAGTGTCTAAACACTCAACCAATCCCTCTAACCGATTAGGAGTGGTTGGGGAAGTTGAGAGGAAAGTTTTCAAACATTCATATTCACTTATTGAATGCTTTGGAGACTACTGGTTTGATTGTCCATGCATTAATGTTTAGAAGAGATCAATGAAGTATTTAAAGACATTCTTACATGTTTGGAGAGGTTTAAGAGGCACTTATCATGACTGTACCCTCACAAACAATGGCATAGATTGGTTTTACTAAGTTTCCTTTCTCTATTTTGAGGTTTCCTTTCTCTGCCGCAGGGGTACAGTCAGAGGGTTCATTGAAAAAATGATCCTTTGAATGGAGAATATGAATGATTTGATATAGCATATTGCTCATTTTACTTGAAGTTTGGAATAGCTTGTGCAAGGGTGAAAGTAGTTTTGATCATTTTGATCATTTTGGTCGTGATTGTTCCTCTACACAGTCATAAAATGTAACTGTCTAATGATTATATGTAATGTTGAATGGATTAAATGATTTATTCTTGGTATAAGTGAATGGAAGGAATAGTTTTGGTGTTAGGTTTCATTTATTGTTGAATTCAATGGTTTCCAAGATGTGTTGAGGAGTTTGCTCCTTGTTTAATGTTAACTGTTCCTACACAATCCACTCATACAATAGTGGAATGCTATGCGATTGAAAATTTCATACAATTGGTCCTTTGGCATGTATTAAATATAATCAAGTCACTTATTGAATTCTTTGGAGACTACTGGTTTGACTGTCCATGCGTTACTAGTGTCTGAGATTCATTAAAGGATACAAAACCCTTCATTTTGGGGTTATTATGTGTGGATTCAAATGTAGGTTTGATTCTGTTAATGTTTAGAAGAGATCAATAAAGTATTTAAAGACAATCTTACATGTTTGGAGAGGTTTGAGAGGCACTTATAATGACTGTACCCTCACAAACAGTGGCATAGACTAGTTTTACTAAGTTTCCTTTCTCTATTTTGAGGTTTCCTTTCTCTGTCGTAGGGGTACAGTCAGAGGGTTCATTGAAAAGATGATCCTTTGAATGGTTACTATTAATATGAATGATTTGATATAGCATATTTCTCATTTTACTTGAAGTTTGGAATAGTTTGTACTTGAAGTTTGGAATAGCTTGTGCTTGTGCTAGAATTCTTGGTAGAAGTGAATGGAAGGAATAGTGTTGGTGTTAGGTTTCATTTATTATTGAATTCAATGTTTTCCAAGATGTGTTGAGGAGTTTTCTCCTTGTTTAATGTTAATTTTTCCTACACAATCCACTCATACAACAGTGAAATGCTATGTGATAGACAATTTCATACAACTGGTCCTTTAGCGTGTATTAAACAAAATAGAATTTTCAGCATATTATTATAATTCTATTTCTTTGTTGTAAACATGCCATTGGTTCAATTTTGTAAAAAAAAATTCATGTACAATTTTTTTTTTCTATTTTTTTCCATTTGATAACCACAGTCAACATTTCAAAATAGTGAATAATGTCAAATAATGGAGATAAAGCATGGGCTAGGGCACGACACCAGTAGATTAAAACTGAACCAATGACATGTTTACAACAAAGAAATAGAATGATAATAATATGCTGAAAATTCTATTTTGTTTAATGCACACAAAAGGACCAGTTGTATGAAATTGTCAATCACATAGCATTTCACTATTGTATGAGTGGATTGTGCAGGAACAATTAACATTAAACATAGCCAGTGTTCTCTTTACTTTCTCAAATCTCTGCAAGTCAAAAATATTAGAGTTGTATAATACATTGTTAGTATCCTTTTTCCATGGGTCCTAGATCTTTGGGTCCATAGAAAGGAAATAGATTACAAAATACACTTCAAAACAAAGGAAAAACTTAGCAAATTCAGTCTAACTCATTGTAGATGAAGGAACAGTCATGCTAATAGTTCCTCTAAGTCTTCCAAAACATTTATTGAACTCCCCTAAAGTCCTATTGGATCCCCAAATTGCTTAATCCAATCAACTTACATCAGGATCATGAGAAACTTCAAAGGATTAAAAACATTACTTGGAACAATCAAATCATTATGCTTTCAAATCAATTACCTATCGACATATCCCTTGCAAGGGAGAGAAGCCAAACACATAAAGAACATGCACATAAACATGACAACTGAAAAACTTAAATGGAATACACCAAGAAGTACCAAATGATGAATGCTCAATTGTTGTAATGGCAAAGCATCATAACCGTCCATTTCTAGAACTTGATTTTATAGTCTAAATGATTTTTCTATAGTCGTAATGATTTTTCTAGAACTTGATTTTGTAGTCTTAATGATTTTTCTATAGTCCTAATGATTTTTCTAGAACTTGATTTTCTAGTCTTAATGATTTTTCTATAGTCCTAATGATTTTTCTATACTCTTAATGATTTTTCTTTCGTCCTAATGTTTGTTGCTCTTGATAAATTAGGCCTTGAATTTGAATTTTTTTTCACTGTTTTATTTCAGCTTGATATTTCATTCATTTTTCATATACACAAAGAGTACACATGCTGATAAAAAAATGAGCTATTTGATTAAGGTTAACTATTCATGATTGTAAATAGTCAATATTTTTGATGGTACTCCTTGGTGTATTTCATTTTAAAAATATCATGTTTCTATGGCTATGATAAATGTCCCTTTGTGTTGAGAAAATTAAAGTTGAAAAAATGGTTGCAAACAAATCATCCTTCTTCCACCAACATTCTAGTCAATGTACAAGTAACGAGTCATTCCATTCAAGAAAGACCATGTCTGACAATATCAACGCAGAACAAAATAAGGAGTATGCAAAATTTAGTGATTGTATTTTCCATTAGAGCCACTTCATATGCACGGGTGATGAACATGCATATTTACCTGAGCGCTATTGGGAGCTTACCCAACAGTATATACGTTCTATGATCAACTCTTATATGCACAGGTGATGAACAGTCAAATTTGCTTAAGCAGTACTTTTAGTAGTCCTCCTACACATGTACTATTATGAAAATCATCACAAGTCCATTTGTTGGAGGGCTACTCAAAGTACACATGTTTGGAGGTTTGAAGGAAACAAGAGAATTTGAAGAGTCACGAGGCTTAAGATTGTACCTAATATAGACAAGCTTCATTCAATGGTACATTCAAACATGAAACAAACCATTCTTAAACCAGATTAAACTAGTAAACCAAAGGACATACTGATTATAAGTAAACTAGTAAACCGAAGGACATGCTTTTACTACTAAGTCTCTATTTTTTGGGCATACTGATTATAAGTACTTGACATATATCACAAATGTTGCTAATTAAGGTTGGCGGGATGATTACGCCTATCCTGAAAAAAGATTGTCAAATCATTATGCTTTCAAATCAATTACCTATCGACACATCCCTTGCGAGGGAGAGAAGCCAAACACATAAAGAACATGCACATAAACATGACAACTAAAAAACTTAAATGGAATACACCAAGAAGTACCAAATGATGAATGCTCAATTTTTGTAATGGCAAAGCAATATCAGAACCGTCCATTTATAGAAGTTGATTTTTCTATAGTCCTAATGATTTTTCTTATTTCTTGTCTGTGCTTGGTGAAAGGATTTTGAACATTGTTGACATACTTAAATGGAATACACAATACCAAATGATGAAAGCTCAATTGTTGTAATGGTAAAGCATCAGAACCATCCATTTCTAAAATTTGATTTTGTATAGTCTTAATTATTTTTCTATAGTCCTAATGATTTTGAAAATTGTTGACAAAGAGTGTTTCTTTTTATGATTGTAGTATAAATGATTTTTCTATAGTCGTAATGCTTTTTCTTATTTCTTGTCTTTTGTCCCTTTTTTATTTCCTATGTCTGTGCTTTGTGACAGGATTTTGTCACCTTCTTTTGATGGTATATTTCATTCAGTCTATGTGGATCGAATACTATTTTGTTCACTATTTTATTTCAGCTTCATATTTCTTTCATTTTTCATATACATAGAGACTACACATGCTAATAAAAAAATGAGCTATTTGATTTAGGTTTACTTTTCATTATTGTAAATGGTTAATATTTCTGATGGTACTCCTTGGTGTATTTCATATAAAAATAATCATATAAAAATAATAAATGTAGTAACGATGGTGCGGTGCATTATTGATATATAGGCTCGATGACTCTTGTCAATGCGCCAAACTGTCGATGTGGTGGTGGCCAGTGTGTGTTGAAGACTTCATGGACACCGAACAACCCTGGATGACAATTTTGGTGCTGCCCAAATAGAAAAAAGGTTGTTGATGTGTATATATTTAATGTTTCTAATGTAAATACTATTCATTATAATATAAGAACTAATGTAGACTGGGCATCACAGGGAAATAATGGCTGCGGATACTTTAGTTGGGTCGATGACAACTCATATGCATCTATCCACCCATCTCCACTTATCCGCGATGAAGGATTTGAGTGCAAAACGTGTTAGGCTAGGGCAAATTCTGAAATTATATTTTTACGATGCCTTCTCTTTATTGTAATCGCATATCTTTGTTGCGACCATATGCAGAGATGAACTCAGGAATTAGTTAGTTTAGTATTTTCATATTGTAACTAATATTTTAATATAGATATGACATAACTTCTCTTTGCCTCAAGTGCGCATATATATGGTTTACATTTTTTTTAGAATAATTCTTAATGTTTATGGCTTAGGTGAGCCCCAATCTGCTATCAATCACATGATTTAACGTATAGTGTTTTCTTGGTTGTTCCATTTGTTCCTTGACCTTGACTATGGATTGACTATCATTTTCAAGCTTGAGCGTGACTTCGTAACATGCACCATCCGTAGATTTGTCCACAACGCTGATTTATGAATGTAAATAATGCATTGAATGTAATCTATGAACATTGTGTGTATGAAGTCTTGCTGAAGTTTGAGCCTCCTCCCTTTATTCTAGTGAGAGATTGGAATGAGTTCATTTTGGATGCAAAGGAGAAAGGGGATACTCAAAGAGGAATTACACCAACAAATGGGAGAAGGTATAAACATTTTAACAGATTTTTATTATTAAATAATGAAATTTGCATATACTAGTGTTCTAAGAATCCTCATTACATGATTTAAGGTCTTAATCCATAGACAAATTAAATTAGACTTACTATCCAAAATACATAAAAAACATGCACATAAACATGACAATTGAGAAACATAATTGTAGGCATCATAGTCACAATCTTTTGGAGACAACGTAATTGAGTTGTGTACCCAAGCGGTGTAGAGCATCTTCTGCACCCCCAATTCCAAGTTGAATACATCTATTGGAGGACCTTGTATTCATGAGCAACAAATGTAGTCAACTTGGAATTGGAGGTGCAGGAGTTGCTCTCCACTGTTTGGGCATACAACTCAATTACGTTGTCTCCAAAAAATTGTGACCATGATGCCTACAATTATGTTTCTCAGCTGTTGTGTCCCAGGACCCCTTATGACCCTTTACGACCATTTACAATCCCTAAGAATACATCTTAGAGGTCTTAAAATGTCATAAAGGGTCATAAGAGGCTCCTAGGAGGGGCCAGATGAGCTTCCACCTTCACGTGGTTGGCCCTGTTAAGTAGAGAATGTTTAACTATTCTTGAAACAAAGAGAAGCTCAATAATTTAAGGTCTCAGTCCATTGAGATGCTGAAAAAACAATAGGAATCAGCAATGGAGATTTTTTATATTTTGAGAAGATGTATATGGAGTGGAGGCCAGATTGAGTACCAGTGTAGAGTGTTAATAATTATAGCCTTTCGGCCAAGATCAAACTGATCAAATAAATACCCTTGTGTGATTTATAATAATGAGATTATTATTTCATTTATATATATATGCGTTGGTTGAATTAGTTAAGGGCCCAAGGTCGGCCTCTTGGCTTTAACATTAAATATATTTAATAAGACCAGGTCGGCCCTCTTGAAGATAATTCAATTCATATATATATGGTGTTGGATTCTAGGGAGAGAAGCACCAAAAACATAATGTGCTTCCCTCCCCCAAAACCTTGATTCTCCACCTTAAGAAAACTTAGATCAGAATATATTGGTGTGAAAGATAAGCATCTTCGGCTAATAGATAAGAACAAGACTGAGCATGAATAAAGATCATATTATGATCTGATCCATACGACCAGCAATTATTGGCAATGTTAACTATGAATTGATTGGGGCTAGAAGCCTCTGTTAGGACTGAACTCTTTCTCAATACACTAACACTAAGGTACTAATCAGGTTCTCCTCAGCACCTTTGTTAGTATAGTTGGAGGCATATAGACTAGAGTATACTTGGTTGATATCCGAGTATCTTCTATCCCTTCTTGTTTACTTTATTCTATGTTTAGCTATGTTAGATCTCTATAGTTTGTTCATTCCATAGTAGAATCTAAAATATATTAACAAGAGATGATGATTCAGTAACCTACATCTAGAAAACCTTCACAATTATCCCTTCTTTGGCCTCCACTTTTTCTTCTTCTCAAAAATGGTTATCTAGAAACTTTGGAGCCTACCGATTCTTGGCGTACACAACTTGTGCATGTTGATGACAATGAGGACGTGCATCACAGTAATACAAGTAAACATCTTAAATTGATTGGTGTAGTAATACAAATTTAATTTCAATTGGTGTTTGGATTAATGTAACAATTTGTATTGCAGCTGTAGAGAGTGTAGAGGTCGTTGTTAATGAGCAGGTTGAGGTTGAGGCCGAGGCCAGACAAACTGACCTTGATGTTTATGATGTGACTAGATTAGGTAAAGAGCTATACAATTATGAATGTTGTCAATGCCTTTATTATCAAGGAATCACCACCCACCATTAATGAATATTAATGAACACTTACATCATTAAGCCATAAAATATGTCTTTAAAGTTTAGAAGCATCACAAAAACTTTCAAGAAACATAGTACTATCCAAAATATGTCTTTAAATTTTATTTCTAATGATTATGATGATGTTGATGTTGATGTCTATAATTTATTTCACTTACTGATGCTTGCCTAGATTGAATTTTGAATTGCCAGGTTGGAGAACGCTTTCAAAGTTTAGGATCTATTCCACATGATACTCTTAGTTACAGCTCAAATGCAACTCAACATATTTTTGATGTTGGGCAACCCACTACAGAAACTCATCCGTAGGTGAAATTTAATGTTGTGAATCTTGGCATTGTTAATATTATTACTTTTCCTCACGTTTCATATTTGTGAAAATGTTTCTTGGCACTATCTTCTTTTTCAATTCCTATATTTGCAGCTTTTTAGATCATTAACTTAAGCATTACATGTCTTTGTTCAAAGTTTATTCTAACACTATATTATATCTTATTCTTATTACAATGTTCTTTGTTGTGGGGCAGAAGGTCAATCTTCATTATCTTCATTGTGGGGGACAGTGAAGATTTCTCTGACAAATAGTAGGTCTTCTTTAGTATCTTATAATAACATGTTAAACTGATAAAGGTGTTATGGGCATTTAATCTACAATTACTAATAGATTAAGCATATTATTACTATGCTTAATGTTCCATTTAAATGCATTTAACACAAAAAACAAATTTACAAAACTGAACTAGTGGCATGTTTACAACAAAGATGTGTTGAGGAGTTTGCTCCTTGTTTAATGTTAACTGTTCCTGCACAATCCACTCATACAATAGTGAAATGCTATGTGGAAGGGATGGTTGATAGTGTCCCTTGAGGGAAGGGGGATTGTGAAAGACTTGTTATCATTGTATTGTGTATTTCCAATATGTTTGGATGCAAGGCAGACTAGGAGAATGAAGGATCATTCACTGATTGCATGATAACCCGATTTTGAAGGGTCACTAGTTGAGGGAACAGTCAAGGTCCGGATGATTGGGCCATTGGAGGACCCTATTTCTTTGTATTAATTTCTATTCAAATTGGATGCATGGATTTCTTGTGAATTATCGGCTGCTATGTATCCTGCAACTGCATTTGTAAATCTGCATATACTTCTCTAGGGTTGTAAGACACTTAGAGATCAAAATAGAGAAACTAAATCAGAATCATTCTTTGTCCTATTTCCTTTTAACAAAGTCTCAACTATCAGTGATACAATACATTTGATGCCCTAAGCTATCAATACAAATGACGCCTAGCTAGAAGCTCACAGGCTGCCCATTTGATAACCACAGTCAACATTTCAAAAAAATGGATATCCTTGAGCACAAGCACCAATAACATCAAATAATGGAGTTAAAGCATGGACTAGGGCATGACACCATTAGAATGTGGTCATTTCAGTGATAGCAATATACAATGGCATCATTAAACATATATGCTAGTAATATCAACAAACGTGAATCCAAACATTTGAAAACCAATGACATGTTTACAACAAGGTCTAATAGAACTCCCAACAATTCTTAAACATACTTTATCTGATATGATGAATTCTTAAACAATTAAGGTTGGAGTAGACATAGTTATCACACATTTTTTTTGTGTGGTAAAAGGAAAATTTGGCTAGGTCAAATCTTCGTTTGTGCTAGCAGTCTACAGAATTAGACCTTTATTAACAATTGATCATATCAGATAACTAGTATGTTTAAGAATTGTTGGGACTAGTCCTTTGGCGTGTATTAAATAGAATATATAGAATTTTCAGCATATTATTATCATTCTATTTCTTTGTTGTAAACATGCCATTGGTTCAGTTTTGTAACTTCACTGTTGTATGAGTGGATTGTGCATGAACAGTTAACATTAAACAAGGAACAAACTCCTCAACACATCTTGGAAACTCCATTCACTTCTACCAAGAATAGAGCATTTAATCCATTCAACATTACATATAATCATTAGACAGTTACATTATCTGACTATGTAGAGGAACAGTCACGACCAAAATGACCAAAACTACTTTCACCCTTGCACAAGCTATTCCAAACTTCAAGTAAAATGAGCAATATGCTATATCAAATCATTCATATTCATAGTAACCATTCAAAGGATCATTTTTTCAATGAACCTTCTGACTGTACCCTTGTGGCAGAGAAAGGAAACCTCAAAATAGAGAAAGGAAACTTAGTAAAACCAGTCTATGCCACTATTTGTGAGGGTACAGTCATTATAAGTGCCTCTCAAACCTCTCCAAACATGTAAGATTGTCTTTAAATACTTTATTGATCTCTTCTAAACATTAACCAAATCAAACCTACATTTGAATCCACACACAATAACCCCAAAATGAAGGGTTTTGTATCCTTTAATGAATCTCAGTCACTGGTAACGCATGGACAGTCAAACCAGTAGTCTCCAAAGCATTCAATAAGTGACTGGATTGTATTTAATACATGTCAAAGGACCAGTTGTATGAAATTTTCAATCACATAGCATTTCACTGTTGTATGAGTGGATTGTGCATGAACAGTTAACATTAAACAAGGAGCAAAGTCCTCAACACATCTTGGAAACCATTGAATTCAATAATAAATGAAACCTAACACCAACACTATTCCTTCCATTCACTTCTACCAAGAATAAAGCATTTAATCCATTCAACATTACATATAATCATTAGACAGTTACATTTCTTGACTGTGTACTAGAGGAACAGTCACAACCAAAATGATCCAAACATTTGAAAATAGTGAATCGATATCCTTGAGCATGAGCACCAATAACATCAAATAATGGACATAAAGCATGAGCTAGGGCATGACACCGGTAGAATGTGGTCATTTCAGAGAGCATTCATGATCAAATAAAATGCAATGCATTTGAAATTTGCAGTCAAATATGATGCCAGAGGCTTGAAAGATGAAGAAATCACATACGAAGAACATGCCATTGGTTCAGTTTTGTAAATTTGTTCTTTGTGTAATTAGTAATTGGTAGATTAAATGCAGATAACACCTTTATCAGTTTAATTAGCATGTTATTATCATATCAGATAAAGTATGTTTAAGAATTGTTGGGACTAGTCCTTTTGCATGTATTAAACATAATAGAATTTTCAGCATATTATTATCAATCTATTTCTTTGTTCTAAACATGCCATTGGTTCAGTTTTGTAGATTTGTTTTTTGTGTTAAATGCATTTTTCATGAGGAGGGGTCTTGTTCTAAGGAGATTGATGAAGATTGTGCACCTCAAAAACCAATTCATAAGGTACCAATCCATGTTTCCTATTCGCTTATATTTTTGGTTTAGTAAATCACCTTATAAGTTTCATGTCCTTTCTTTTGATTACTATGGATGAGATATATATCTTACATTTAACATTCAACTTCTTTACATTTTAGAACATGTAGTGTGTTTTTTGAGGATTTTACCAAATCAACTTTTAACATAAACCAAAAACACCAAACTGATATCTTGCCCTTGCAACGTGACAAAATATTTGCATTTGACCAATAACTGCAAGCAATTGAACGATAAATCCACATACCTGTATCTTTGTAAAATACCTAGAACATCAAAAAGATGGCTAAGTGGCTGCCACCATGATTTTTATCTACTGAATATGGGAAAAAAAAACACCAAAAGGAATCGAATAGAAAACATGATTGGTCATTTCAGAGAGCATTTATGATCAAATAAAATGCAATGCCTTCTCTCGCTCTCGTCAGCTTTCACCCGCTCATTTTTTCCCACTCCTTTTCTCTACAATCGAAATAAAAATGATTTGACCATTTCAAAATAGTGAATCGATATCCTTGAGCACAAGCACCAATAACATCAACTATTTTGATCTGTGGGTACCCTAATGTTGGTAAGAGTTCTTTTATTAATAAGATTACTCTGCAAGCTTGAAGAAGCGATATATTTTGGCAAATGAAGAGTGGAAAGATGATGATGTTCCTGAGATCATGGATGCACACAATGTTGTAGATAGAATGGGAAGACATCTTTCGAGCCTAGCCCTGGATCCTTTGACAATTGGGGTAGGATCGAGACCCAGGCTAAAAATATGTCTTCCTTTTTGTTGTGGAATATAGGCTCTGTTGTTGCAACAATGACAGACTGCGATGTACATATCACAATAGATGAGAAACATAAATGTAGGCATCATGGTCACAATTTTTTGGAGACACAACATAATTGAGTGCTATTCCTAGATGATGCAAAGAAACCACTACTTTGCATCATCTCAGAAAACTACTCAATTATGTTGTGTCTCCAAAAAATTGTGACCATGATGCCTACATTTATGTTTCTCATTTGTTGTGTCCCAGGACCCCTTATGACCCTTTACGATCATTTACAATCCCTAAGAATACATCTTAGAGGTCTTAAAATTTTGTAAAGGGTCATAAGAGGCTCCTAGGAGGGGCTAGGTGAGATTCCACTTTCATGTGGTTGGCCCTGTTAAGTAGAGAATGTTAAACTATTCTCGAAACAAAGAGAAGCTCAATAATTTAAGGTCTCAGTCCACGGAGATGCTGAAAAAATGATGAGAATCAATGATGGAGAGTTTTTAGATTTTGAGAAGACATATATGGAGTGGAGGATAGATTGAGTACCAGTGTAGAGATGATGATTCAGTAACCTACATCTATAAAACCTTCACAATTATCCCTTCTTTGGCCTCCACTCATTCCTCTTCTCAAAAATGGTTATCTAGAAACTTTGGATAGTGTTTTCTCATCCATGCACGAAATGTGCTAGTGATCGCATAAAATTACTTTAGGCCTCTAGTATTGATGAGATGTACAAGTGTAAAATGTTTTTGTGAGACTGTGATCAATTTCTACAGTGTACATAAATGCAAGGCGGTGATTATTCTCGACGATCGATAGGTAGCGAGGACTAAAGATAACACAACTCAAGAGACCATCATAGGTTGTCTCTTTCTTTGGTCTATATTATTGACAAAATGTTTTACCTTTAATTAGCTCATCAAATCTAGGGATTTGAAAGAATTTAATAGAATATTTTCATGACAACGTATATTATTTAAGTTGACATTGCACGAATTTATCTACTTCACGCACTTGTATACTATGAAGACAGTGATAAAGAAGCATCTCCTCCCATGGAAATGCTTCTTTATCACCATCCTCATAGTCTACAAGTGCGCAAAGTAGATAAATTCATGCAACATCAACTTAAATAATATACGTTGTCATGAAAATATTCTATTAAATTATTTCAAATCCCCGGATTTGATGAGCTAATGAAAGTAAAACATTTTGTCAATAATATAGACCGAAGAAAGAGACAACCTATGATGGTCTCTTGAGCTGTGTTAACTTTAATGTGCCTATCTGTCAGTTTTTCGACAATTCATAATTAATTCTGACAGATGCGCTATGCATTCAACAGACAAAATGTTGGAAACAAATAACTTATGACATTTGGTGTGATAGTAACGCTATACATTTGACAGGGACACCTGTCGGAGAATAGTGTTGAAGTGTCGCTATTCTAATAGTTTAAGTGTCACTATTCCGACAGTTTAAGTGTCGTAAAGAGAACATATTCAACAAAACTTTCGACAGTGAGGCCATATCATTGACAGGTAGATCTTTCAGAATTTGATGCTAACTGTTGGTATTCCAATAGTTATACCGTTGGAAATCATATGGTTCGACAGTCAGTTTCGACAGAGGTTGTATATTTATGATAGGTCTTTTTATCAAAATTTTGATGGATGAACTGCAGGAAATGCCATTTCGAAGCTGTTGTCATTTGCAACTTTCCAACGTGAGATGGTGTGAGTAAACCGACAGGTAGGTCTTCTGTCATAATCTTCTACGCAAAAATGGCAACAGACACATGTCAAAATTCTGACAAATGAGCATTGCAAATATGACAAATGGCCGTCGAAATTTGGCCCCAAATGTAGTAGTGAAATAAAGTCAACACATTTTACATAATGCAAGAATTCAACAATGTCAGCTCCAAAACTAAATTCTCTTCAAATATAAAATTGTCGATGCTCGGTCAATATTGTGATCAACTACTCGGTCTTCATGTAGAAAGCTTGATCATTAGTAAAAATGTTTCCTCGGCTTACACTGTCTTCCTCGGTAATTAACTGTTGTCCGGTCGACACTAGAATTTTTCTCGGTATACACTGACTCAGTCAACACTAACATTACTTGGCTTAAACATGATTTCTCCATTCTTTGCTCGGTCAAGCCTACCAGTTTGGTCTTCAATCTTACTAGTATAAACAATACATTGTGTTATCATTGTGCAACATAGTCAAGTACACTTTGTAGTATCAAGATAACTCAACCTTTCCTTAGGTGCTATTGTTACCAACCTTACCTATCCCCTTTGCAACACTCAAATAGATATAGTACTTTCCTAAGTAGCAACAGTCTTACCAGTTAAAGTTTGACATCAATGACAATACAATAATTGTTTCAATTGCAGTTTCCAACAATCTCCCTCTTTGGCATTGATGGAAACACCATATGATATCACTTGAATAACACATGGATTACCAACCAATCCAAAAACTTATCTGTTCATCAGAGAATTATTTATAATATCCTTAGCTTCATTCTGATTCAAAATCCTATAAGCCTCACTTATGTGACCGTCAGAAGTATTCAGATCTCCCTCTATCCTGATCCTTCATTTCAGTTCATCATCCTTACTTTTCAGTGTCATGTGTTATCATATCAATTCATCTCCCTCTTTGACAAAAATGCCAAAGCAGCAACTAAAACATATATCCATCAGATGTAGATAATATCTATGCAGCTCAATGTTTCTCCCTCTATCATCTTGCTTATGACTGATTCCTTGTCTTTGCTCCTTTTCACAACTCTAGGCCAGCCCTAAAGTGTGACAATCTTCTACATTAATTTGTCAAATATTCTATTGTAGCACATTTGATGTAGTGCTCCTAGCTTGTCTAGGTAGCCTTAATTAGGGGAAGGACCCCTAATTGACTTCTCGAATACTCATGAGCTTCTCTGGGTAAAGCTTCAGTGAATATGTCTGCTAATTGTTCTTTTGTATTCACATATTCCATTTGGACTTCTTTATCTTGTACTAATTCTCTCAAGTAGTGATACTTGATTGCTATGTGCTTGGTCTTAGTGTGCATCACTGGATTCTTAGAAATATTGATAGCACTTGTGTTGTCATAGAAAATAACAACAGGTTCAGTGATTTCTTCTTTCATGCCTATCAACAATTGTTTTACCCATACCAAATTTGAATAGTTTACTGTAGCAGCAACATACTCGACCTCGGCAATAGATTGGGAAAAGTAATTTTGTTTCTTACTCATCCAGGAGACTAATCTCTATCCAAGAAAGAAAGCTCCACCACTAGTACTCTTTATGTCATCTACATTTCCTGCCCAATCAGCATCTGTATAAACTTTGAGTTCAAATTTGTCGTCCTTCTTATAATATAGCCTATAGTCAGTAGTTCCTTTCAAGTATCTCATAATTATTTTCACAGCAATCATGTGTGTTTCCTTAGGATTGGCAAAGAATCTTGCCACAATCCCAACAGCTAGTGCAATATCTGGTCTACTATGTACAGCATACTGTAATTTTCCAATCATGGATCTGTACAAAGTATGATTCACTTCTGCAGCATCATCATTCTTAGATAACTTTTGTCCAATAACCATAGGAGTATTCACTGGTTTAGCATCTTCCATCCCAAAAAATTTTAGTATTTCATTAACATACTTAGACTATGTAATGAAAATTACATTCTTCCTCTGATATACTTGTAAACCAACAAAGAATTTGATCTCACCAAACATACTCATTTCAAATTTAGTTTGCATTTCATTTGAAAATCTTTTACACAATGCATCTTGTCCACCAAAAATAATGTCATCCACAAAAAGTTTTGCCAATAGGATGCCTTTACTTTCTTCATCTTTCATGTATAGATTGCTTGTGTCATTTGTTCTTGAAAATCCAATCTATATCAAGTAGTTGTGCAACCTCTCATACCATGCTCTGGGAGCTTGTTTCAATCCATATAGTTCTTTTTTTAGTTTGCACACCATGTGTCTTCTGTTTGGATCAATAAAACCTTCTGGTTGTTCTATGTAAACTTCTTCTAGTATACCATTCAAAAATGCAGACTTGACATCCATTTGGTATACCTTGAAATCTTTATAAGCAGCATATGCAAGCAGAGTTCTTACTCCTTCCAATCTAGCTATAGGGGAAAATGTCTCCCCATAATCTATTCCTTCTTCTTGTGCGTAGCCTTTGCATACTAGCCTAGCTTTGTTCCTAGTGATTTCACCATTTTCATTCATCTTATTCCGAAACACCCACTTTGTTCCTATAACATTTTTGCTTTTAGCTCTCGGCACCAGAGTCTAAGTATCATTCTTCTCAATCTGGTCAATCTCTTCATTCATTGCTTGTATCCAGTCTTCATTCTCCAATGCCTCTCTAGTTGACTTGGGTTCAAATTCACATATTAGGCATGTTGGATCCTTAGTCTTACTTCTGGTCTGAATTCTAGTATTTTTGTCTCCAATTATCTATTCAGGCTTGTGATGTCTTCTTACATATTTTGCCAAAATAGGTTTAGCTCCTCTCTCCTCTATTTCAAGATTGTCAGATTCAACTTTTGAATGCTCAGTAACCTCTTCCTGATACTCAGTAGCATTTTCTTGTAGCTCGGCATGTTCTTGTTCTCTTTTGGCACTATTTTCCTGATGCTCGACAGCATCTATCTATTGCTCGGCATTGCTTACCCGAGACTTGGCATTAGGTGCAAGTCTATTACTTGCCTCTTCTTCTTCCTCAATGTACACAAAAGATCTATAATCTTCTAGTTCTCTTTTGCTATGAGCTTCATTTCTTTCTGCATACTCATCAATTTTGACATTCACACTTTCCACAATTTTGTTAGTGTTAGAGTTCAAACACTTGTAGGCTTTACTTTTTGTGGAATACCCTAGGAATATGCCTTCATCACTCTTAGCATCAAACTTTCCATTCCTAGTGTCTTTTAATATATAGCACTTACTTCCAAAGATTCTAAAGTATTTAACACTCGATGCATGCCCATCCCATAATTCATAGGGTGTCAGATTTGTACATTTCTTGATATGTACCTGGTTAAGAGTGTAGACAGCAGTGCTTATAGCTTCTTTCCAATATTTTTGTGCCACATTCTTTTCAATCAACAATGTCCTTGCACAATCCAAGATAGATCTATTTCTTCTTTTTGCTATACCATTCTGTGGAGGTGTTCTAGGTGCAGACGTCCATCTTTTAATTCCTCTATCAATGCAAAATAGATTAAATTCATTTGATGTAAATTCTCCACCTCGGTCAGATCTAAGACATTTCAGGTTCCTACCTGTCTCCTTCTCAACCTTAGCCAAATACCACTTAAAGAATTGAAAAGCTTCAGATTTTTCTTTTAGAAACATTACATGCATCATCCTAGTATGATCATCAACAAATAAGATAAAGTATCTAGCACCATAGTAATTTTGTACACCCATAGGTCCACAAAGGTTAGTATGAACCAAATCTCAAATGTTTTCAGAAGTAAAGGATTTTCTCTTGAAACTTGACTTTGTCATTTTTCCTAACTGGCATTCCTTGCACATCACATTCTCAGGTTTCTTCAATCTAGGTAGACCTCTTACCTTTTTCTTCTTACTTAGCTCTACTAGATTATCAAAGTTAACATGACATAGCCTTTTATGCCATAACCAAATATCATCAAGTTGTGTAGTTAAACATGTTTCTTCAGATAGGTCAAGATAGAACAAATTACCTCTAGTCTGATCTCCACTTCCAATTAGTTCTCCAGTAGCATCAAATATTTTAGCTTTCTTGTGATGAAATTCCACTCGGTAACCAGTTTTGTTAAGCTGAGCAACACTTAACAAATTATAATTAAGACCTTAAACCCAATATGCATTTTCACAAGATATCTTATCAGTCAATTTAATCAAACCTTTTCCTCTAACAGGACATGGTGCATCATTACCAAATTTTACACTTTTACCTCTGTAATGATGTAAGGTCTCAAACTTATTTTTGTCACCAATCATGTGATGTGAACAACCACTATCAATAATCTATTTATCATTCTTGTTCACATAGGATATCAATGCAGTTTTCTCATCCTCATCAAATTCATCTTTCATTGCAACATAAACTACCTCAATTTCAAAATCATCACTATTAGTGTCAGTTTCTTTTTCAGCAATGTAACAAGATTTCTTACCTTTTCCTTTGTAGTCTTTGTTCCATCGGTAGCTTATATCATCTCTTCTATCTTTGTGTTTTCTTTTTCTTTCATCATCTTTATCCTTCCTGTCAGGACATCTAGCAGCTATATGACCAACTTTATTACATGCAAAACATATAATAGGGAGTTTACCTTTATACTTTCCTTTTCCTCTTCTTAGTCTTCTAGCCATAAGAGCTTCTAGAACTTCTAGTTCTTCATCGGAAGTGTCACCATCACTTTCAATTTCACTATCACTTTCACTTTCACTGATGCATCTTTCTTTTTCTTTCTTTGGCTTGTTCAGAAATAGTTGTGATTTGAAAGCAGATTCAACATTACCAATGATTCCAATAGTGAAATTATCATAGTTAGAGAGTTCAAAAGTAGTCAACTTACCAACCAAACTTTCCAAAGTAAGCACATTAGCAGAGTTTCATCTAGATTCTTGAATAGCGGAGATCTTAATAGCATATATAGGATGTAGGGTTCTTAGTACTTTCCCAATTATAGTTTCATCATCAATAGCGCCATTTGCTCCTCTAATAGCATTCACAACTTCTTTTATTCTACCACAGTATTGTGCAATGTTTTCACCTTCTTGCATTCTCATTTCATCAAACTTACCTCTAAGACTCTCGGCCTTTTCTTTTAGTACATTTAAGTCACCACCATAGATTCTTGCAAGAGTGTCCAACATATCCTTAAGAGTTGTGCAATCCTTAATGTCCTCAAATTCTGGATAGCTTAGGGCAGATGCAATTTCTAGCATTGCCTGATTATGTTCTTGCTTAGCTCTCATTTCTTTGACAGTCAAAGGTGTGACAGGTGAGACATAGCTATTCTCAATGTAGTACTTTGCAAAGTCACCAATACTAGCCAGATGTAGCTTCATCAAGCTTTGCCATGCAGGGAATTTTTCTTTATTCAGCTTCGGTACCTCCTTATACATCCCGATCATTTGCTTCAAGCCCCTTTAAACTTGATTTCTGTCAACACTAATAATAAGCAACAAAGCTCTGATACCTTTATACACCTAAAAATGGTCACCTAGACTATTAGCCCCTTGCTAGCATTTTTGCTAAAATCATCAATTGCTTATTTCTTGATCAAATCTTAGTTCTATCATTTATTTGATTATTTTCTATGGGCTAACCATTTTATCCTAAGTCTTTATTTATTTAAAAGGAATATTTCCTCCCCTTTTAATAAATAAAAATCCCCCACTTTTCCTCTTATCCTAAGTTGCACAAATAAAGCATTATTCTTATTTTATAAAAAGGGAAAAAGCACTTTTTGTCTCATATGGACACAAAAGTCAACTCTTATTTTCCTATTGGAGGATACTTGTGCACATGGATTGCTCCTCTTTTAAGCTCCACCGTTGATTAAATCTTTTGCCTCTTAATCTCCATGGTCCATTTCTCCTTATTTCCTATAAAAGAAGAGCTCTCTTCTTCATTCTAGATCCCCAACTTTTTATGCTAACTTTATGCTGCAGGTTTTCTAGGTCACTTTGGAGCTTTTGAAGATTTGGAGCATTCTTAGCATCTACATCTCATTCTTGCATTCTACATCTCATTCTTGCATTCTTAGCTTAGCTTCATATTTATGCCTTCTTAGATTAGCTTCATTTCTATGATCTAAATTAGCTCACATAGATTAATTAGCTTGGGTTGTAACACTTGCATATTTCCTTTCATAGCTTAGCTTGCATTTCCATTTCTAGCGTAGCATTGCATTGCATTTTCATTCTTGATTCTTGAAGATATTGGCATTCTTGCCCTTGTCTTCATTGAGAGCAAGGTTATAGGCTAAATAGCTCTAGCTGAGAGCATTCTTAAAAGCCCTTGCACTCCATGCCTAGGGAGCTATGGATCGATTTGTGAGGGCTCATTCTTGAGTTTTCTTGCATGTAATGATCCATAGAAGTGTGACACATTTTTGGCGCCCACCGTGGGGTAGAGTAGACTAGCTTTGTCCCTTTTTTTTCTGCATTTCCATCATTTTTTGTCAATTTTTCGGCAAGTTTTCAGCTTAATTTTTTGTCTCTATTTTTTTTGTCTCAGATTGTCGTGCGATACTTTCCAGAAGTATCGCATGATATACCTCTGTATGTGCGCACGATACTTCGCCTGTCATAAGAAGTATCGCATGATATACCTCTGTATGTGCGTGCGATACTTCGTCTGTTAGAAGTATCACCTGGCTATAGTAGAGAATATCGTCTGGTGTCGGGTGAAGTATCGCCTGGTATAAGGTGAAATATCGCGTAGACTAAAAGTATCGCCTGGTGTCGGGTGAAGTATCACGCGATACTGTGTCTGTACCTGGCAGTGAGCTATTTTTGGGCTATTTTATCTATCTTGTAAGTTTTGGGTTGTTAGCTATCTTTTTGAAATTTTTTGAAATTTCTAGCGTTTTCAAATCCGTGCCACTCTAGAAAATGGGTGCCCATTTTTTTTTTTGAAATTTTGCAAATGGTATCAAAATTTTAAGTGTGATATATCGTTGGAAAGGTCTTTCCGAGCCTAATCCAACCATGATGGTTTCATTTTCAGATTCTATCATTTGATCAGTTATTTTTGCACATTATCTGATTTTTTTTTTCATGTACTAATCATTGTTAGATTTTGGATTTTGATTCTCCTAACTCTTGTTGGTCTAACAAGTTGTGGTTGTAGGTGCTTCTTGCTTGAAATTTTCTAAAATCGCATGTCAAAGAGGGCTACTAATGGTTTTTGCAGGGCTGCCCTAAGCATAAAAACCAAATCAAGTGCTTGTTTAATTTCTTTCTTTATTAAGTGCGGCATATACTAGTTGTTTCATTAGGAACTTAATACTTTGTGAAAGGAATCTTGGGGTGGTAGGAGAAGTATGCTCTTCACCTTTAGGTGAATCAAAAAATCTTGACCCATCTTGAGGTTTTGGAAGCAAAGGGGTAATTGGATCTTGTTTGGTGTGTTTGGGAGAAGTTTTTGAGATAGGGGAGTATGCTCTTCACCCTTGTGGTGAACCAAAAACCTTGAACCTCAAGAATTAATCCACTCTTTGTTTAGCTTAGGATCCTTTAGCGGGCCTGCTCTTGAGCAATCAAGAGGAATGACCCAAGTCGGGACAACCTTGTCATCATTTTCCTTGGTGGCGAGTGATTCCAACTCACTATAATCTCAAGGCTATCGAGGACACAAAACCTTGGTAGACATAGTACTTATCTTTGCTTGATGTGAGTAACTTGTGGGATTGTGACCATGAGGAAAGCATTAAGCAAGAATGCTTAAGGTACTCTTGAGGCCGTGAGGTCCTAGTCCTTTATGAGGAGCAAGAGGGGTGCTATGAACGGAAACCCTTACTATGAACCATTAGATAGAGGCCACCCTATTTTAGCCGCTTAGCTTCGTGGTGCAAGGATTGATCCAAGTGGACTTACCCAGATCACCCCAAGACACTCACCATATGTGTTCCTTTGGTTGTGTTTTTAACACTTCCATGACAACGCCAATATCTCTTGTGGGCAACCACTTGGTGTGAGGCAAGGGAGCATCAAGTTGTGGGCCACGTTGTTAAGTAATGAGCCTTGTCCTTCTAGGTAGTAATTGCTTGAATTGTCTTTGATTGTGCTATACCAATGTAAACGTTCTCAACATTCAAACAAACGGTAGCATTCATAAGGTTCCCTATTTTGATATCACAAGTGCTTGTCTTGGCAAGGTTGCTTTTGCCCTTGTTTCAAGTGTTCTATGACATGTTTGATCCCATACTGTTTGCAAACCTGTCTTTTATCTATTTCTACTGCTTGTCAAACTAAGAAATTGCACTGTTCAATCTACAAATTTGGTCCAAGCGCTTCAAAACTGAGTTTTTCATGTTCACTGGTCAAGAGTCATATGATATTGAAGTATCCTTGCATACCCTCAACTAAGAATCCTGAGTCATTTCTACTGTCCTGTCATTGCTACAATTCAAAGTTGCTAAACTTGCACTTTAACCTGCTGTAGAGTGTCCTTTTCTGTTCTTACTTGAAACTAGTTTGTTACTTACATGTTTAGATTTGTTCTAGACTGAAACAAATGAGCTAAAACTATTAGATTTGAGCTTAACAAATGCTACTCTTGATCACTTGTCACATCACGGTTACCTCTCTAGCTACTTGCTTATTGAGCTTCTTGCTCGTTGCTCAGCTTTAGTCAATTGATTGCTGTAAGTGCTTGAGCACTTTTGACGAGCCATCTCTCTATTGTTCTACTTTGACAAGTGATCTTTATTAGCTTTTCTTATCTCAAATCTAAGAAACTTTGTCTCATTCTATTAGTCAACCAACATCTCTTTTCATGCCGGTTACAACTCGGTCTCAATTTGAGCAGGAGAGTCATCCTCCATTCAATTATACACAGTTACCTTCTCCAACTAGATGTTCAAAAGCACCCATTAGCAACAACAGTTCTAGTTCTGACCAATCTGAGAATTCTAAGGCTACACCATGGTATAAAGGAGGTTTCCTCTTTTCCGCATTCAAGACCCCCAAAAACACAGACAGTGTCTCACTCACTTTGACTGAACAAAAAAAGTTTCAACTCTTGCAAGAACACTTTGAGCATAAGGATAATCAAGCGTGCTTAGACAAAGAACACAATCAACAAAGGATGGATGCTACTAGGCGCATGGCTTATAGAGGGACATTTCATGAGCAACCTAAGACTAGTAATCATGAGCATAGACCTCTTTTTAATGGCAACAATGGCAACAACACGCCACCAAGATCTCCTCCAAGGCCAACTTTTTCTATGCCTTCTTCACCTCCTAGACCTCCTCCCTCTCAACATGAGGCAGAGGCTAATGATGAGATTTCTAGTGAGGATCTTATGAGATGTGAACAAGATGTGGATTTCCAACAAATGATGCATAATCTTTTAGAGTGTAATGGCGATCAATATTTTCAATATATGACTTCCAGAGGATACAAGCTTCCTCCCGGCTATGATGTCAGACAAATTGTCCAACAAAGAGTACCAACTGAATTGGAAGTCCTTCAAGAAGAATTACGTCAGACAAATCAATGCCTTACCCAAATGGCATTAGAAAGAGAGCCTCCAAAGGTCTCTTTTGTAGAATCAATTTGTGCTCTTCCTTTTGATAAAGATCTATACATGGTCCCATTTCCTAAGGATATTGAGGTTCCTAAATATGACAAGTATGATGGAAATGGTGACCCTCATGACCATGTGCGTCATTTTTACGCTCTTAGTATGGACTTTCTTCATGAAGACACATATCTCCTACGCTTATTCCCTCGAAGCTTAAGAGGCCAAGCTTTAGAATGGTTTGCAAAGTTGACACCTCCTTTGAAGACTTTTGATGAGTTGGCTATGCACTTCACACAACATTATTCTTACAACATCCAACAACCTGTCACTGTGATAGATCTTGGTAATCTAAGACAACATCAAGGTGAGCCATTTGCAACTTACTTACAATGTTGGAGGTCATTGTATTCTCGATATCCTCGTCAGCTACCCGAAAGAGAAAAGATTGACATTTTCATCAACACACTTGTGCCTGAGCTATTTTATGATCTAAGGAAGCAACTGTTCTCCTCTTTCAATGACATGGTTGAAAGTGCATATCGAATTGAGGATGTAGCTATAAGAAAAGGGGATATTGTTATTAATAAAGATAAAGGCAATGGTAAAGACAAGAACAAACCTTGGAATAAGAACAAGTATGTTGTTAATGATGGGGTTGTTGACGCTCCTAAAGTTAAAGAGTCTGTTTTCAATCTTTCTAATGCTATCAATGCAGCAAAACAACAAGAAGCTGCCAACGCTCATAGTGCTTCTAAACCTCAATATGCAGATAAGCCTAAGAAGTCATTTTGAAAGCAAGTCTATACCAAGTTGGTAGGACCTTACGATGTGATCCTTAAGACTTTGGTTGACAATGGATATCTTACGCTGCCTGATGAACCTGGTAACTAGGATCTGATAAATAAGCCTGATTGGTGGAGAGAGGATCATTACTGCCATTATCATAGAAACAAGGGACATCCAACAGATAATTGTTTTAGGCTTAAGGATGATATTTAGGATTTATTGAGAACGGCACAATCTCCACTGATGGCTTAACTAAAAATTCTGATCACACAGCTTTCAAAAATCCTCTACCTAAGCATGATAAGGGGGGAACCTCTCAAACACATAAGAAGAATCATGATGCTAAGATCAATTACACATATCCTTCTAATACACCTGTGATCAACATGGTAGAGCCCGTTGAGAGCATTCTAATGATGAGGTCTCAAGATGATAATAACACCAATCATGGTAAGCCAAAGTTAGTCTTGCAAACATGTGGTAGTTCATCTTCCCAAAGTGAGACACTGAATGTTGTTACTAGGGGGCAAGCCAAGATTATCCTTAAAACTGCGCAAGATCCCCAGCAAGCTTTTCCTTCCAAACAAGTGGTTCCTTCAATCACCCCTAGCTATGTTCTTGTCCAACATTTGCAAAAGACACCAGCACATATATCTATCCTTGAGTTGCTTTGGTTATCCTCTTCGCATAGAGAGATTCTTGATGAGGCTCTACGTACAACACGTGTTCCCAATGACATTGATCTAGATCAATTTCAGGCTATGGTCAACCACATTTCATCTCCGCTATCTCTCTCCTTTTCTGTAGAAGATGACATATCTATTGCTCACCCACATAATCTAGCTTTACACATTGAAGTTCTAGTCTACAACACCCGCGTCCGCCGAGTCCTGATAGACAATGGTGTAGGGTTAAATATTGTTTCTTTCAATGTCATACAACAGTTGGGTTTGTCAGAATTTGCTGTGGATTCTAAAAAGAAGATTACTATAAAAGCTTATGATGAAGTGGAAAGATCTTCCAAAGGTCTTGTCACATTGCCTGTCTGAGTGGGCCCTGTCACAAAAGATATTAGCTTCCAAGTATTGGACATCCCACTCACATATAACATTCTTTTGGGTCATCCTTGGATCCATGACATGCAGGCTATTCCTTCCACTTATCATCAGTGCATCAAATTTCCATACAATGGCACTGAAATTGTGATTCCTGGAGACCATACTATTGCTATTAATACTCTTGCTGCTACTAAAAAATTTGTTCCTCACAATGAACCTACTGATGATCCTAGTACATCTCTAGTTGCTACTGAGAAATCATTTAAGATGATGAGCCTTGGTATGGGTGAATATAAACTGGATTCCTTTACTTCTATACCTATTTCTCCTAGGTCATATGGGAAACCTTCCACTTTTGCTATGGTGATCCTTGAAGCCGAAAGAGAAGAACAAGCTGTTCACGAGTGGATCTATAGAGAAGATGCCTGAAATACTCCCATGCTCAGTAATTCAGACACAGATACAGATGAGTCACCAATACACACTATGGCTCAAATGGGAGATGATCTTCCCTCTACTTCACTTCTTTGGAAAGAAAAATGTATATCTACTGATGATATGGATATTGATATGGTTCATTCTTGTAGTAACCATCCCGACGTGGTTGATGGGTCTTGTGTGGGGTCTGATGAGTTTGTTCCTCATATTGCCTTAGTGGACCACGCTGGTTCTTCTATGACAAGTCTAGATCCAGCTACTTTTGGAGCCTACCCTATAGGCTCAACCTCTCTTGTCACCATAGATGACATCCTTCACATAAATGCCATTGAACCAGTCACTTCATTTCATCTCACATCAACACCTGTTACTTCTTCCACCAACAAACTAGCAACAAAAAAGATTGAATCAACAATCAAGTATCACAATCATCACATCAAAAGAAAAGAGCAATGGTCGGATGGTGAAAACCACATTGTGGTGGTATCCGCACCTAAGCAAAGTAAAAATAAAAATCTGCTCAAACATAATGATTCTCAAATAAAAGATGACAAGCTGATTCTCTACAAAAAAAATGGTGCACTACTTTAAGCATGATCTCATATCTGTTATACTTCAGCCCATTCCTAGAGCTGAGAACAAAGTTGCTAATGCCTTGGTTACTTCAACATCCATCTTACAAATGAAAAAGCATAAAATTCACTTCAAGTTCCTAGTGGATGAATTACGCTCCTACCTTCCACCTCATATTCCTCCTACAAATCCACCCCGCCATTCCTCCTGCCATCCCTTACACTTTGCCTTTGTCTCTGGTGACTTGTATAGGAAGGGTCTAGATGAAACTCTCCTTAAGTGTCTAGAAATAGAGGAGTCAGAAAAAGTGCTAGCTGAAATCCACGATGGCGTATGTGGATCACATTCTAATGATCCTCTGCTAGCTCAAACATTACTTAGGGCTGGTTATTATTGGTCAAACTGGTTGAGACCTCCTATCATCACAGTTGCAGCATTTGGGCCTGGGGCCTATCAGTTCTCTAAATCAGAGGAAGTAGATTCTTGATGTCCGTTTCTGTCTAGGGCATCCTTTGTACATATTTATTGATCCTAAAAAAATACCAAAAGAATTCATATATGATGCTGAAAAAATCCTAAAAAGCATAAAAAGTCTTGAAAAAATACAAAAAAATTGAAAAAAAAAATAAAAATAAAAAAAATTGAAAAAGTGCCTTGGTGAAAACCTAGAAACAGGCTCCTTGGTAGCAAAAATACAAAAAAAAATTTATAAAAAGTCCTAAAAAAATTGCAATAAATCTATCAAGTGGTGAAAACCTAGAAATAGGCGCTGCTTGAGACCCTCTGCACCTATGTCTATCAGTCTTGTGTGGCGCTCATTCACTCCACTTCTCGCTTTGCCTCTCCTAGCCTGGAATTGACTCTTGTCTTAGTCTAAGGGGCATACGTTGTTTTAAGCTTATCTTGGGTCTCTTTGTGCATCTGGGTTTCTTAGGCATCTCGCAAATAGTGTTTTTCAACACCACCCCAATTGTGTTTTTCAACACTACCTTAGCGTTGAGTGTTTCTTAACACTTATCAAATATCCTACCCGCAGTCTAGATGATGCAATATTTCTCACTGGTAGATACGATACTCAAAGTTTGACTCTATGACCTACACACACGCACTTGACTCACTGAGATTTGTTTGACTTTATTTCTTTGCGTGTTGTCTATGATGATTTCTTTGCTAAGTGGTCTCTCCCTAAGAAGTTTTCGATGATGCATAGCTAGAAGATTGAGGGTATGAGAACATGTTTTATTTCTTTATCTGCTTGTGGGTATATTTTGTTGGTCCTCACTGTCATGAGCATTTATGTTGGTCTTACTTGACACTATGGACCTACAAGGTATTATCCTTGACTGTTTCGTGAGTGCATGCTTATAGTCATCTTGACTTTCTTGTGTCTCGATGCAAGCATAATCTTGCTATATCAAACTTAGGTGATCTCACTGCACTAGTCATCTTGACCTACATGTCTTTGATGCCTAGGTGGGATTTCCACATTTCTATCTGATATAGATCATATTCAGATCCACATAGTTATGCTAGTGTGTATTGTATGATCTTGCGATGCTACCAATAATGCTCAATGATGAATATTAGATGTCTATTGGCTTTGTAACCTTGCAAGTAAACCACTTTTTCATGTAGCTTGCATTCTTAAGTTCATGTTAGTTAGTTTTGCATCTTGCATATGGAGAGAGCTTTCCTTTCATCTTTCATGGACTTGTTAATCAACTGCGCTCACCTTTCGCTTCTTCCTGATCATGTCTTTCACTTCTTTTCTTTCATATCACATCATTTTCCTTTCATTTCGGGATCGAAACCAAAATCCAAGTTCACCTTGATCATCCAAATCAACTCTTCCCCCTCTTTCGTGCAGTTGGCTAACCTTTTGAGGCTTGATCCTTCGATCTTCGCTAGGGCATTCTTCCCTCTTCATCCCCATCTCTTTCAAACTTCTAGTCTTTCATTCACTTTCAAATCCCAAGTTCAAATTCTTCCCCTCCATGGTGTTTACGGGTTGAGGGACCGATAGGTTCGTGCCCTGTGTCCCATGTGTGGGGCATATCTTCATTGCTTGATGGTTATCCCGTTCTCTTTCTTCGATTGTGATTTCTAGTGATTTGATCATGCTGCTCTTGCTTCTGCCTTCCCTCTACCTGGATTTCACTTTCGATCCCGAGGGGGCAGACACATCATATCTTATTGGCTATCTCTTTCCTAAGTGTTCAGTACTGTCGCTACCAGGCTGACCATGCAAGATTTTCTATCTCTCTGCACTTCATTCTTTGGAGTCAGAATGGTATTGCTTGCCTTCTTGGCTATCTCTTGCTTTGTTGGCTGATCTGAATTGCTTTGTGATCCCAAATCGATCTCACATTTCAACTTCATTCTTTGACTGCATGTGTTCCCAGATCGATCACACATTAGTCAAAGAGGGGCAAATGTATACACCTAAAAATGGTCACCTAGACTATTAGCCCCTTGCTAGCATTTTTGCTAAAATCATCAATTGCTTATTTCTTGATCAAATCCTAGTTCTATCATTTATTTGATTATTTTCTATGGGCTAACCATTTTATCCTAAGTCTTTATTTATTTAAAAGGAATATTTCCTCCCCTTTTAATAAATAAAAATCCCCCACTTTTCCTCTTATCCTAAGTTGCACAAATAAAGCATTATTCTTATTTTATAAAAAGGGAAAAAGCACTTTTTGTCTCCTATGGACACAAAAGTCAACTCTTATTTTCCTATTGGAGGATACTTGTGCACATGTATTGCTCCTCTTTTAAGCTCCACCGTTGATTAAATCTTTTGCCTCTTAATCTCCATGGTCCATTTCTCCTCATTTCCTATAAAAGAAGAGCTCTCTTCTTCATTCTAGATCCCCAACTTTTTATGCTAACTTTATGCTGCAGGTTTTCTAGGTCACTTTGGAGCTTTTGAAGATTTGGAGCATTCTTAGCATCTACATCTCATTCTTGCATTCTACATCTCATTCTTGCATTCTTAGCTTAGCTTCATATTTATGCTTTCTTAGATTAGCTTCATTTCTATGCTCTAGATTAGCTCACATAGATTAATTAGCTTGGGTTGTAACACTTGCACATTTCCTTTCATAGCTTAGCTTGCATTTCCATTTCTAGCGTAGCATTGCATTGCATTTTCATTCTTGATTCTTGAAGATATTGGCATTCTTTCCCTTGTCTTCATTGAATCTCCCATTGCATGGTTTACTAGCAAGGTTATAGGCTAAATAGCTCTAGCTGAGAGCATTCTTAAAAGCCCTTGCACTCCATGCCTAGGGAGCTATGGATCGATTTGTGAGGGCTCATTCTTGAGTTTTCTTGCATGTAATGATCCATAGAAGTGTGACACAATACCAATTGTTAATATGATTTAGAAAAATAGAGAGGGGGGGTGAATCAATTTGTCTTAGGTCTTGATGTATAAAAACAATCTCAAAAACTTTTCCTTAAATCAGATCCAATAACCAAAATAAACTCGGTCATCACCGATTCAATAATAGAAACATACAACAATGCAATCCACTACCCAGCTATAACTTAACTTGTAAAACACATAAATGTTCAAACCAAAACATTCACACAAGCATTAACACCAGGATTTATAGTGGAAACCCAATTTGGGAAAAACCACTTTCTAACATGCTACTATTATTTTCACTCTTCTGAAGTGAGCTCGGTAAAAAGCCAACCCTGTCAAAGGTTACAATACACACTGACAGGTGTGACCCGGTTAAAGGATTTCAATCACCCTGTTAAAAGTGAGCCTAGTCATAGGACTTACATACACTCCATTAGAATGCAACCTTGTTCAAAGGATTTATCATATGACTATTAGGTCAATCTCTATTAAAAGGATTTTGACTATTACAATGGTTAGAAAGTAGCGGCAATATTTATCTGAAAAATATACAACTCACTTTGCAAATATCAGATTTGATTCTGTACACTAATGCTAGTTTACTGAATTTGAAACTTTACCATCTCCATCTCTGATCTGCTAACAACTTTTCTTCAAGCAACCGTCACAATTCTCCTTCAGCCTTTTCTGCTTATACAGTCAATAAAACTTTATTGATCTTCCAGCATTCTCTGTTCACCCATGCACTTGCATATCCAAATGCTCAGGTTCCCTTTATACTTTCCTCAATTAGGTTAACTCATCTTATGCCACTCAATCTCATTCATAGATCTTAGGGTTAGGTCAGATTCATTGAATCTACCCACTTCATGTTCTTTGGCTCCTTTTCTAGAATCATCTCAAATCTCTTAAATATTTACAATAAAACATTTTACAGTGCAATTAATGATTTCAAACAATCAATAAATAAAGTCAACACATTTTACATAATCCAAGAATTCAACAATGTCGGCTCCAAAACTAAATTCTCTTCAAATATAAAATTGTTGATGCTCGGTCAATACTATGATCAACTACTCGGTCTTCGTGTAGAAAGCTCAGTCATTACTAAAAATGTTTCCTTGGCTTACACTGTCTTCCTCAGCAATTAACTGTTGTCCGGTCGACACTAGAATTTTTCTCGGCATACACTGACTCGGTCAACACTAACATTACTCAGCTTAAACATGATTTCTCCATTCTTTGCTCGGTCAAGCCTACCAATTTAGTCTTCAATCTTACTAGTATAAACAATACATTGTCTCATCATTGTGCAACATAGTCAAGTACACTTTGTAGTATCAAGATAACTCAACCTTTCCTTAGGTGCTATTGTTACCAACCTTGCCTATCCCCTTTGCAACACTCAAATAGATATAGTACTTTCCTAAGTAGCAATAGTCTTACCAGTTAAGGTTTGACATCAATGACAATACAACAATTGTTTCAATTGAAGTTTCCAATAGAGTCCATGTCTAGATCATAACCATAGGGGTCTTTATCCCTCATCATGTTGATATTATCTTCTATGACTTCAAGCATGTTGACAACATTCTCCGCATCTGTGTAAGTGTAATTAACCTCGGCCTTGCCATTCTTAGGTTTAGAGGTTTCCCCCTTTTCATACTTGGGAAAACATTCTTTGAATGCCTTATGATTGGCATTGGTGTTCAATCCATCTACCTTAAATTTGTCATTCTCAATGAGATATTGGATGATATGTTTGAGTTTCCAGCAGTTTTCAATATCATGTCCAATACCATTGTGAAACTTGCAAAAGGCTTTCTCATCCCACCAATGTGGCTTAACATCAGGTATATAATGCTTTGTGGGATCTTGAGGATGTACAAGGTTTTTGGCAATGAGTGTTTTCAAGGCATCCTCATATGAATCACCAAGTTTTGAAAACTGACATCTCTCTTTCTTAGGCTTATCTTGGTATCTTGGCTTGTTCTCTTGTTGATTAGATGCATTGAGTTTCATGGCTTGAACAACACTAGACAAGTGTAGAAAATTTGATCTGTGGGTTTGGAGGAGTCCACAACTCCATCATTGACCACTTGTTTGTTCCTATTCCAATGTGAGTTCTTCCCTTTATCCTTGTTAGGGTTGTTGTTATTTTGACCATTATTGTTGTTTTTATGGGCAAGTTGACTATACTGTTGTATATGACTATAATTAAGTGTTGCCATTATGGAAAAAAAGTCATATGGATTTTTGGAGTCAGCGCACTTACTCATAAGATCAGAAAAATGGCTAACTATGGAAGACTGGACAGTCAGCAGAGCACCAGATGAACAGAGTATCAGTGCATGTGTGTATGACTAATTTATGGCATGCACCCTTGAAGATAATCTTCTGAGTATGTAATCATGTTAATTCTAAGAGTGCATGATCATATGAGCTAGTATGAAGAAGTTATAGCCAGATGAAGTGACACAAACAGTGAGCGGCAGAACATAACAGAGCATGGAGCTGACTATTGGTATTTTGGTTAGTGTGTATAATATTGTTTTGTAAAGGCTATGTGCCTATTGTATTTAGGTTATAGACATTTTAATATCATTTTATGTAAACACGCTTGAGCCAATTCATTTGGAAGCATTGTATGTAATAGGTTAAAGGCCGACCTAGTGAATAGTTTTGTTAGCACATATAAATAAGACATGCCCCTTTGTAATTAAGAATAGTATGAGATATAGAGTTGATAGAAGCAGAGAAGAAGTATGCAAAGAGAAGTTAGAATATTGTAGAGCTTTACAAGAGGCTAAAGCATTAGTGCACAAAAGGAACTAATCAGACAAGCAGTGTCAAAGAAATAGTTCACCATTGGTAGATATAGTGTGTATCTGATATCTCAGAGGTTGTAGCCTTCTCATTGAGTTGTGAGCTCTGGAAGTGAGCCACCACCCCTAAAAGGGTTATTGTAAAAGACTCCTAATAGGGTCTGACCCTTCACCAGGTCACTGTACTTATTGCATTGTAAAGATCAACTCCTAATAGGTTTGTAAGATCTTCTAACAGGGATCATAATACACTAGTGCAGTTCTTAGTGGGTGTCAATTCCCACTGGGGTTTTTACCTATTTGGGTTTCCTCGTAATGGTATTTGGTGTTATGTGTTATGGTTGTTTATCTTACTTAAATTGATATTCATTTCAATACTTAATAAATTAAGTTAAGTTTCAAGATATCAGAAAAAGTAATAATATATAGAACACTGATTCAACCCCCCCCCCTCTCAGTGTTCCCATTCCTAACAATTGTTGTTTCCATGTTTGGTCAAAATGCCTTGTCCTCTCAAAAAATCCTCAATCCTACATGTAGTTTCAACCATGGTGTCAAAGGAATCAAAAACCATCTTCCTAACTTCATACCACATTTTGGGAACCAAGTTGCTAACAAGGATGTTAATCTTCTCATTTTTAGGGATGGTCCTAGAGTAGCGAGAGAATTGTCATCTCCACCTTTGCAATAAAGTGAAAAAGGAATCCCTTTGATTTTTCTTTAAGTTTCATAAGTCCAACATGGTAATAGATCTTGAAAGGTTAGATGCAAAGTGTTGGAAAAATCTATAGATGATCTCTTTGAAAGTCTTAATGGGGGAGTTATGTTGGTGAACCATTCCATCGCTTGACCCTTAAGACTCCTTGGGAACAATCTCATAAGGTATGAGTCATCTTGATGGAACTCAAAACTCATGGTATTGAGTTGACACACATGATCATGTGGATCTCCATTCCCATCATACTTGTCATATTGAGGTATCTCAACCTTTCTAGGGAAGTCTTTCATGCTAACAATTCTGTCAAAAGGATTAGGACAAATTGAATCAAGTGAGAATGAACTATTGGGTGCCAACATCTTTTCTATCATACTCTTAATTTGTTTGATCTCTTCTTCTTAAGATGGATATTGCTTCTTAATCTTCTTGTCCACATAAAAGTTGTAAGGGACTCTAGCACCCTTGTTGATTAAACTCTCTAGGAGCTTGTCTTTTTTTTTCTCTAAGTATCTCTCCACATACTGCTGGAAGAGTGGTTCTTGTTGTATTTTCATGAAGTCTTGAGAGTTGAGATCAAAACTCGATCTACTACCCCCATATTGTGAACCATGGTGAGCATTTTTTGAAGGTTGTCTTGAGTTCCTAAGAGGTGTTCATCTCCTATAGTGATCATGTCATGAAGCCCTTATTCCTCTAGGGCTAGGAGATCGTGGAGGTGTTCTTGAATGTCTTCCACTTTGTGGAGTCTTAGGAGGGGTGGATGGAGGAGAGTTGTTTCCACCACCAACATGCATGTTGTTAAATTGATCATTAAGTTGTTGAGCCAAGAGTCTATCTTTCTCTTCCTATAAGGCTCTCCTTTCTATCTCCAAAAAGGTTTCTCTCTCCAACTCTAGGAGTCTAAATTGTTCTTTCTTTTCAGCTTGTTCATCTAGGAAGGCTTTCTTTTCACGCTTAATTCTCTTAAGTCTTTCACTTGTGTATCTTGAAGGTGCTTTGAGTGGTGAACTTGGTCTTGAATGTTTAAACAAGTCATTGGTGTATGTTGCATTCACACAAGTGTCATAAGGTTCATCATCTTGGTTTTCATGTTGTGATTGGTCTTCTTGATAGCCTTGCCTCTTATCTCTTTTAGCCCTTTGGTGTGCATCTAGATATCTAGTTGAGATAAGGGGTGAGACTGGTTGATTTTCATGAGAGTAACTGCCAAACAGAATGGTATCTCTTTGTTTTTGAAACATGTCATCAAGGATTTTATCCATTTCTTCCCTCTCTCATCGAGTCATTGTGTAACTCATATCCATGTCCGAGTGAGAAGATTCTAAGGGTGTACTCAATTCACTAAGGTTACTCTTGGGATCAAACCAAACTTCTGAGTTGTTCCTGAGTGATTGATCAAATATGGGTTCTTTTCCCTTACATTTTTGGTGAGTTTGAACTAAGGGTAATTGGTTAAAGACTACTTGAGGTCACTTTCCTTGATCTACTTGATATCTTGTTGTAACCAACATGAAAGAAAAGGTACTAGGTGATAGGATGACCCTGAGAGACATTGGTACCAAGCCAAGATAGTAAAAGCACTCACTTGTCCAAAAGAGAGGTGATAAGATAGAATTTTCAAAGAGGCATAAACCAACACTGCCACAGAGGTGCCCACTAAATGGGTGAATACCCTAACACATATGGATTAGGAGGATGATTTACCCAAGTTATATTGATTGAATTTGAATTTGTATGGAAGTGAATGGACAAGAGATTACTAAAACTCTCCAACTGTGTTATTAAAGGATCCAAAGGTTTATCTTCTCAACAAGGACAGTTTCTAGCTCACCGGTCACAATCAATGTCAATCATGAAACCAAAGATTACTAGTTCAAGAGGTAAAAATGCAAGAATCCAAGGTGCAAATAGGCTTCTAGCAACGGGGTAAGTGACCTGATTTGACCCAAATCAACTGAGGAAGACTGGAAATGACAGGATGGAAAATTAAGCAAGTTGATAGTTTCAGGCATACCCTAAACAAGAACCAGACTAGGTAGAAAGACAACCAGCAGACAGGAAATAACTCACTATTTTGACAAACTGTGAGATAGTTTCACAACAGAAAGTGTAGTCCCACGCGAAGAAATGACAGGCTTGAGCGAGGATATGCCAGACTCGCACAAGGAAGCACTGGATCAGACCAAAAAATAAATGATAGAGGTCTCTGATAGGACTATAGCAAAATTTTGCACGAGGATGTGAAATCCCACGCGAGAAAGTGCATAGTTCGTGTGAGAAAACAAAAGTTTGCGCGAGAAAGTACATAGAACCAGGTGACAAGTGTTGATGGAAAGTTATAAAAAGTTAGTTTTTTTGACTTGGGAACTCAGTTTTTGTTCATTTTAAATGACCAACTAGTTGCATTAATAGACTTTTATCATTAATCAGGCACACAAGACAACAATCAGGAAGTTCAAGCAAACAATTGTCTTCAAACAATGAGCAAGGGATAAAGCAACCTTGCACATGAAAAAGAATAGTGACATAGTATTCTACTCCCTAAGGATTCTACTTGTGTATGTTCTCAAAATGTTTTTCAGTCATGCACGTAGTCCTAAAAAATAAATAAAAAATTGGTTGCACTATGGTTCATAGTAATGGTCAACTCTGCAACTCTTGCAATCTCAAGTGGGCAAAATCCAATCCAGGCACACTGGGGTTTTGACACAATCTGAGAATTTAATTAATCAAGAGTTGTTGAGGAGATCTGACAGCCCAACAAGAGACCACACATATGGAGATTTCTACCACAAGGACATTTATATAGAGGTTGTTGCTCCACGGCAGGAATGGCTAATACCGCTTGAGGTTCCATCCACGTGGTTTATCCAATAAAAGGAGTGTCCACTATGATTAACCCTCTCTAATAAGGAAGACTCATAATATGGACTACATAGGGACTTAGCTTGGATTCGAGGGTTCCAAGTTTCTAATGTGCCCAAAAGAGAATAGAGCATAATCTTCTAGCCTCTTCACCTCACCCAGACATAGCAAGCAAATTAAATGACATGCTAAGTTGAAATCACCTTACCAAGGTTTGTATGCCAACAACAATGACTACCGATCTCTCTAAATGGGACCAAGAGAGATCGTTCCATCAAATGTTGAAGACTAAACCAAGTGGAACAATGAGATGATAGCAAGTCCTTCCCTACCTACAAGGGGATCTATCATCGAGAAGATCTTTGCATGTAAGGCAAGCGAATGAAGCCCACTCTCTCAAGAATGCCACAAATAGTGTTCATAGGGCCTAATTACTATGTGAAACATATATGCAAGAAACAAAATCTAGATTCATTCTTTCCTTTAGAGAAAAAATTGGAAGTGTGATCTACGAAAGTGAGAAACACTCAAGTCAAACACATGAGAGGTTCCTTTTTATTTCCAAAATCCAAATGTTATAGGGATGCAACAAAATACCTCAAATTCAAAGCAACACAACCCACTGTTATGTTGTTTCAGAAAATAGAATCAGGAAAATCCACAGCAATCAGGAAATGTTAGAAAATAGAAAATAGAAAGCAGATGGTACAAAGTTGGAAAATTTAATATCTTTGGTGTCAGTTTTTGCGCGAGCAAATACCTAGACCCGTGCGAGAAAACATCTTTGTCGCATGAAGAATTACTAATGCAAGCACAACTTCACGTGATATAGCGAGAAACTTCATGTGATAATCTATACCAGAGACATACAGACATACAGACAGAAAGTGAAATTTGATAGAAAATTAAAATAAAATGAGGCCAGAAATTGAATATTCTGCCCCACAATGGGCACCAAAAATGTGTGCTAAAATGTTGACACACTTCTATTAGTCATTATATCCAAGATTACTCAAGAATGAGGTCTCAAATGGTGACTCATAACTCTCTATTAATGGAGTGCGAGGGTTTATAATGGAGGCCCTCATTTTATACCTAGTTTGTGCCCATACAAGTACACCATAAAATAAGAGATTCAAAGAAGAAAAGCAAGAGTGTTAGTCTCCATGATCATCAAATATGCATGAAAATGAAAATGGAAGCTATTCTCTATGATAACAATGCATGAAAGAAAACTAATCTATGAAAGGAAATGTGCATGCAAGATTATTCTATGAAATGAAATATGAATCTAATCTAACATGTAAGTGCAAAAGTAATCTAAATGAATTTCTATGGATGCATGAGAGAAGAAGACAAGAAAAGAGAAGTTGCAATGTTCAAGCTCAAGTGCTCAAGATTCTCCTCTAAAATCATTCTCCAAACCTCCAGTATAACAATAACATGAAATCTAGATCCCTAAAATGAGAAGGAGGTGGCTCCTTATAAAGGAAAGTGTGGAGGGGAATGCATCCTCAAGAGCAATGTGGGATAAATCCCAAAAAAGGAAAGTGAGAGGAAAGGGCCCACCACTTAGAAATATGTCCATTCAAAGTGTGGATAAAAAGGAATTTTTTTTTATTTTTTTTTAATTTATTTCCTTTTTTCATCATAAAGAGAGATTTAAGTGGGGATTTTATTAAAAGAGGGATTTTATTTTAATAAGATTATTTTATTTAATTAAAAGGGAAGTTTCTTTTAATTAAATAAGGCTTAGGATAAAATGATCAAAATTTAGGAAATATTGAAATAATTGAATTAATTACGATTTGATCAAGGAAATTGATTTGAATTGAAAATATTGCAAGGTATTGATTTAGGAAATTGATAAATTGAAGAATGGGGGCCCATAGTCTAGGAAACCATTTTAGGGTGCATACAATACCTTCTAGTTCCTTTTGTTTGTGTTCTGCTTCCTTCTGTGATTGCATCTTTTTCCTCCATATCTCCATATTTTCATCATGAACACTTTTTGCCTCTCCAACAATTATTCTTGCAACTCTGCTTCTAATCTTGAAATATTATCGGTAGGCTTCAACCATTATCTTTTCATCCTCAAGCTTCAACTCAAAATTTACTTGCATAAGTTCTCTCTCTATGATCTCTCTATCTAACTCAATTACTACTTTCCATCTTCCATTAATTGATTTAAACACTTCTTTAGGTAGGATCTAGAATAGTTCACTTGGATTGTTGTAGAATTTGTGTACGCTCCATATGATTGACTCCTCTAACTTTCTTTTGTCTTCATCACTACAGATTTCATATCTTCTTGCAACACTACCCATTATACCACTCTCCATTATGTCCTTGACAATAACATCAATAGTAGGGTCTTTCTTCTTACCGCTCTCCTTCAACTTCTTCACTTCCTTATCCGATTTGGTTTTGGATTCTTGATCTTTTGCTGACTCTTTCTGCTTACCGACCTCACTACTCTCGCTAGATTTTATTTTCTTCCTCTTATATGTTTTCTTCACTACTGATGTCTCCTCTACTTTTGCAGATGTAATGGGAGTAACTTGTGTTGTTTCATCAACATCAATCACTTCAATAGTAGAAGTAATAGCCTCTATATTTTTAATAATCTTGGTTAAATTCACAATCATTCTCCTTATCTTCCTCTATATCACTGGTTTCTTCAATTCCATCTGAATCTTAGGAACAACCTCTTCATATGCTAAAAACCTAGGTACGATATCATCTATAGGTTTAGATAGAAGTGCAACTGCATGAACTTTTACTAGATAACTATCTACCTCATAACCCATGGAAGGAACCCAAGATGTCCTTGGTTGCATTGATTGCAAAATACAAGTGTCAGTATCAACAAGAAAATAGATATGTTCTTTATATTCATCTATAATATCGGTTGGCATTATTTCTCTTTTATGCATTCTAGTTTGAGAATCCTTAAAGTAACCCCACATAATATTATCAAATTTATTTCCTAATTCTTTTATGAATTCACTTATTTGTACTACCACCAATCTATTTGTAGCACATTGAATTGCACCTCTACTAGGAAAATGATTTTGCACATAAAGAAGATACATACCAATATAGCTCCATACTTGAATGACTATTTCTTATCCTTCTTTATCCTATCCATATTTACCATGAATTGACTCCTCAGCATCTCACATAGATCATATATCACATCCTCCTTCACCATTCGGTAGGAAGCATGAATTGCTCCATCGGGCACACTGTTGAGATGAATAGATTGGTAAACTCTATATCTAATGACCATATATGTGAATCTAACCTCCTTGTCTTCTATTCTATTAATTTCCATAGCTTGAAAGTCAGGTTAAGATTTGGTTAACTGGATAAGTAAATTAGCAGCAATCATCCTTAGGGTAGCCAGCACCGGTAGCACAAAATCCAATTACTCTGTGAATGATCTCCTTCATGATCTTGTGTGGTCTATCCAACCACATAAATTGATCATGCACTTGGCTTAAAACACATTGAATCCATTCTTGATTAAAAATATTAGGTATATCAATTGCATAGGCAAAACCCTTCATCTTCAAGTGCTTGTGCTCGTCCTTCAACACATGATTATCACACAATCCTTCATATTCACTGGTGATAGCATCCACTCCTAGTTCATCAATTTTGAAATTTATATATGATCAAATGTCCTTGATCAATACAACTCCAGGTGCTATGGAAGATAAGGTACCCATCTTATCATTCTGTCTTGCCTTCATTGTATGTAGCTTGAATACGGGTTGTGGCTCTTCAGTAGTGTCAATAAAAATAGGGGTATCTAAAACTTTTTCCATGATTCAATTTAGGAATCACACCAAAATCTTATGACGAACCAAAAAAATACCTCTCACTTCACTGGTTGGAGTTTATGAACACTTCCTCACTTCTTAGTAAGAAAATCACAACGATCACTTCAAATTGCTTTAGAAACTTCACAAGTGCACATAAGAAAGTAAAGTGACTAATAAACTCACTTTAACCTTATTTAACATTTTAAAAATAGTCATTGTAGTTTAACAATAAAATAGTACATTCCAATAGTAGGAATAGTGTCATGTCATCATTAAAGCATATCCACTGGTTGGTACTCATTCAACTATTATAACTGATATCAAATAGGTATACACCATGAAATCTCAGTGCGATCAAAATAGAATTACTAACCTCAAAATCTTTAGCAAAACCAAAATCATAATAATTTACACCATAATGTGCATATAGATCTTACCACTCTTGAATCAAGGGGATCGGTAAAATATTTTTCTTTAAGTGCTCCCCCTAAGTCCAAAATAGACTTAGTTTGAAGATGAATCCTCTACACCAAAGGATGGTGAATTCCCTTCAAATAAATTGGCATCTTCCTATTTCTATCCTTCATCCAAATCTTCTCCATCTCATGACCAACTTCTTCAACATTGAGAATTTTCTTACACTTCTTGTCTTCTGACCGGTTGGGTGACTAGTTCCTGAACTGACAAACTCTTGCAAGGTGACCAACCTATGGAAGACAAAGCATTCCATACTAGTTGACCTCCAAGGTCTAGTATTTCCTCTTTGTGTTCTCATTCTACAATTCATGGCTAGATGATCATACTTACCACATACAAAACATGTGACATTGAATTTCCTTTCCCTTCCACAAGGACTTACCGGTTTGACTGGAGATCTAGGAACATAAACTTTAGACCTATAATCCTCATCTTTATGTCCATATTTGTTACATGCATAAAAATATCCATCAAATCTTCCACCATTGGATCTACTACTAGATATAGATCTACACTCATAAGTAGTATGACCATACTTATGATAATTATAGCAATAAACATCAAAATAATATGGTGTATTCACTAGTTTGATCCTACACACATTTGTAGTATTGTATGCACCCTAAAATGGTTGCCTAGACTTTGGGCCCCCATTCATCAATTTATCAATTTCCCGAATCACTGTTTTGCAATATTTTCAATTCAAATCAATTTCCTTGATCAAATCATAATTAATTCAAATATTTCAATATTTCCTAAGGTTTGATCATTTTATCCTAAGTTTTATTTAATTAAGAGAACATGCTCCCTTTTAATTAAATAAAGAAATCGTTTAATTAAATAATAAAATCACTTTATCCTAAGCCACATTTAATTAAAAGAACAAATCTCTTTTAAATAAATAAAAAATCTTTTAATTAAATAATGGAAACCACTTTGTTAAAAATAATAAATAAATAATAAATAAAATAAAAATAAAAAGACTCTTTGTCTACACATTGAATGCACACTTTCCAAGATGAGTGGAATCTCCTTTTGCCTCTTAATCTCTTCCACAAATATTTTTGCCTCTTAACCATGTCCATTGATTTTGCCTCTTGAGAATCTTGAGCACATGGATCAACCAAGATTTAATCTCCACCATTGCTCATTTCTTTTTGCCTCTTAATCTTGACCGTCCATTCATTTCTAAATTCTTTATAAGGAGTCATCTCCTTCTCATTTAGATATAGAAGATTTTTGTATTGTTATGTTGTAGGTTTGGAGAGCAATTTTGGAGAATTTAAGCACTTGAGCTTGGATATTGCAACTTCTCTTTTCTTGTCTTCTTCTCTCATGCCCCATGGAAATCCATTTATATTAATCTTGCACTTGCATATTAGATTAGATTCATATTTCCTTTCATTGAATAATCTTGCATAAGCATTTCCTTTCATAGATTAGTTTTCTTTCATGCATTGTTATCATTTAGAATAGATTCCATTTTCATTTGCATGCATACTTGATGATCATGGAGACTAGCATTCTTGCTTTTCCTCTTTGAATCTCTCATTTTATGGTGTACTTGCATGGGCACAAACTAGGTCTAAACTGACGGCCTCCATTAAAAACCCTTGCAATCCATGAATAGAGAGCTATGAGTCACCATTTGAGACCTCATTCTTGAGAAAATCTTAGATTTAATGACTCATAGAAGTGTGTCAACATTTTAGCACACATTTTTGGTGCCTGTCGTGGGGCAAAAAATTCTATTTCTGGCCTCATTTTATTTTATTTTATTGACAATTTTTGTGCACTGTCCATACTTCCGTGCGTCTCTGGTACAAATTCTCACGTGAGGTTTTTTGTTGTATCGCATGAAGTTACTACGTGCAACAAAGGTGTTTTCTCATGCGGGTCTATGTACTTTCTCACGCGGAACTGTGTACTGTCTCGCGTGGACTTTTGATAGCAGAGACTTAAAATTTGCAGATTTACTTCTTGCTTGCTATTTTCTGACATTTAATGGTTGCTATGATTATTTCCCTGATTCTATTTTTCTGAGGCAACATAGTAGCAAGGCATGTTGCTTTGGATTTGAGGTATTGTGTTGAATCTCTATAACATTTGGATTTTGGAAATAAAATGAATCTCTCATGTGTCTAGCTTGAGTGTTTATTGCTTTCATAGATCACACTTTAATTTTGGGCTCTAAAAAGGACATAGATCTACTTTCTTGCATATATGTTTCACATAGTAAATAGGCCCTATGAACACTAGTTGTGGTGTTCTTGAGAGAGTGGGTTTCTTACGAAGCTCTTCTTTACGATAGAACCCCTTGTAGGTAGGGAGGATATTTTTACTATCTCACAGTCTTACTTGGTTTAGTCCTCAACATTAATCAGTACATTCTCTCTTGGTCCCACTTAGAGAGCTCGATAGACATTGTTGTTGACATCATGAACCTTGGTGAGGTGGTTTCAATCTTAGCGTGTCAATGAATTTTCTTGCTATGTTTGGGTGAAGTGAAGAGACTAGATGATTATGATCTACTCCCTTTTTGGGTAGTACCAGAAACTCAGATCCTTAAATCTAAACCAAGTCCCCATGTGGTCATTTTTGTGATTCACCTTGTTAGAGAGGGTTAACCATAGTGGAAATTCCCTTTATTGGGTCAACTGCGTGGATGGAACCTCAAGCGGTAATAGCCATTTTTGTCATGGTAGCAACAACCGCTATATAAATGTCCTTGTGGAAGAAATCTCCATGGGTGTAGTTTCTTGTTGAGCTGTCAGATCTCCTCAACATCTCTGATTGATTAAATTCTTGGAATGTGTCAAAACCCTAGTGTGCTTGGATTGGAGTTTGCCCTCTTGAAATTGCAAAAGTTGCAGAGTCAAACCATTACTAAGAACCATAGTGCAACCAAATTTTTACTTGCTAAGACTATGTGTGTGATTGGAAAAACATTTTGAGAACATACACAAGTAGAATCTTTAAGGAGTAGCATACTAAGTCACTATTCCTATTCATGTGCAAGGTTTCTTTGTCCCTTGCTTATTGTTTGAAGATATTTGTTTCTTGAGCTCCTTGATTGTTGTCTTACATGCTTGATTGATGATAAAAATATGTTGATGCATATACTTGGTTATTTAAAACAAACAAAAACTGAGTTCCTGAGTTCACAACTTGTTGTTAGGTGGTCTGATCCTATTTCCTCACCTGGTTCCCTACATTCTCTCATGCGAGCTTTCATTTCCTCATGCGGATCCTGCATTTTCTCACGTGGGATTTCATTTCCTCGCGTGTAGTTTCAATACAGTCTGCCAGAAGTCTCTATTTTTTCTTTACCAGTCTAATCCAACATTTCCTTGCACTAGCCTGGCATATTTCACATGATCCTTGGCATTTCTTCATGTGGGACTTCATTTCCTCACGTGGACCTGTCCTACAGTCTGTCAAACAGTGAGTTGATTCCTGTCATTTCTAGTCTTCCTTGGTTGATCTGGATTACATTAGGTCACTTACCCAGCTATTAGAAGCTTGTTTTCACCTTGGGTTTGTGTGTTTTGACCTCTTGGACTAGTTATTTTTTATTTCACAAGTGACCTTTCTTGGAATCGGTTAGTTAGAAATCGTCCTTGTTGAGAAAGTAAACCTTTGGATTCTTTGATAACATGCTTGGAGATTTTTAGTAATCTCTTGTCCATTCACTTCCATACAAATTCAAATTCAATAAATACAACTTGGGTAAATCATCCTCCTGATCCATATGTATTAGGGTATTCACCTGATTGTTGGGCACCTCTGTGGCAGTGTTGGTTTATGCCTTTTGCAAAAATTCTATCTTATCACCTCTTTTGGACAATTGAGTGCTTTTACTATCCTAGTTTGGTACCAACATTTCTTAGGATCATCTTATCACCTAGTACCTTTTCTTTCATGTCAATTATGACAAGGTATCAAGTAAATCAAGGAAAATGACCTCAAGTAGTCTTTGACCAATTACCCTTAGTTCAAACTCGACAAAAACGTAAGGGAAAAGAACCTATCTTTGATCAATCCCCTAGGAACAACTCAAAAGTTTGGTTTGATCCCAAAAGTAATCTTAGTGATTTGAGCACACTCTTAGCACTTTCTCATTTAGATATGGATATGAGTTACACAATGACTCGAAGAGAGAGGGAAGAAATTGATAAAAGTCTTGACAACATATTTGAAAGACATAGAGACACCATTCTATTTGGTAGTTCCTCTAATGAAAATCAACTAGTTTCACCCCTTATGTCAACTAGATATTTGGATGCTCACCAAAGGGCTGAAAGGGAAATGAAGAAATCCTATCAAGAAGGGAAATTACAACATGATAGTGAAGGTGATGAACCTTATGATACTCATTTGAATGATGCATATACCAATGACTTGTTTAAACATTCTAGACCGAGTTCACCACTCCAAACAACTTCAAGATACACAAGTGAAAGACTTAAGAGGATTGAGCGTGAAAAGAAAGCCTTCCTAGATGAACAAGCTACAAAGGAAGAAAAATTTAGACTCCTAGAGTTGGAAAGACAAGCCTTATTGGAAATAGAAAGGAGAGCCACACAAGAAGAGAAAGATAGACTCTTGGCTCAACAACTTAATGATCAATACAACATGTGTGTTGGTGGCGGAAACAACTCTCCTCCATCCACTCCTTCCAAGACTCCATGAAGTGGAAGATGCTCAAGAACACCTTCATGATCTCCTAGCCCTAGAGGAAGAAGGGCTTCACAAAAAGAGCATTATAGGAGACAAACACCTCCTAGGAACTCAAGACAACCTTCTCAACGTGCTCACCATGGTTCACAATATGGGGGTAGTAGCTCGAGTTTTGATCTCAACTCCCAAGATTTCATGAAGATACAACAAGAACCACTCTTCCATCAGTATGTGGACAAATACTTGGAGCAAAATAAAGACAAGTTCCTAGAGAGATTAATTAACAAAGGTGCCAAAGTCCCCTACAACTTTGATGTGGACAAGAAGATCAAGAAGCAAGGTCCATCTCAAGAGGAAGAGATCAAGCAACTTAAGTGTATGACGGAAAAGGTGTTGGCACCCAAGAGTGCATTCTCACTTGATTCAATTTGTCCTAATCCTTTTGACAAGAGTGTGAGCATGAAAGAATTTCCTAGAAAGGTTGAGATCCCTCCATATGACAAGTATGATGGTAATGGAGATCCACATGATCATGTGCATCAATTTTATATTATGAGTTTCAAGTTCCATCAAGATGACTCGTACCTTATGAGATTGTTCCCAAGGAGTCTTAAGGGTCAAGCGATGGAATGGTTCACCAACATAACTCCCCCTGTCAAGACTTTCAAAGAGCTAGTCCATAGATTTGTCCAACACTTTTCTAACAACCTTTCAAGATCTATCACCATGTTGGACTTATGCAACTTAAAGAAACATCAAGGGGAATCCTTTGTCACTTTCTTGCAAAGGTGGAGACGACAATGTTCTCACTACTCTAGGACCATTCCTGAAGATGAGAAGATTGACATCCTTATTAGCAACTTGCTTCCTAAAATGTAGTATGAAGTTAGGAAAATTGTCTTTGATTCCTTTGACACCATGGTTGAAACCACATGTAGGATTGAGGATATTTTGAGAGAACGAGGAATTTTGGCCAACAACAAAAACAACAACAATGGTCAAAATAATAACAACTCTAACAAGGATAAAGGAAAGAACTCACATTGGAATAGGAACAAACAAGTGGTTAATGATGGATTTTTGGACTCTTCTCAACCCAAGAATCAAGTTGTTCTTCACTTGTCTAGTGTTGTTCAAGCCATGAAACTCAACTCATCTAATCAACAAGAGAACAAGCCAAGATATCAAGATAAGCCCAAGAAAGAGAGGCGACAGTTTTCAAAGCTTGGTGATTCATATGAGGATGTCTTGAAAACGCTCATTGCCAACAACCTTGTGCAACCTCAAGATCCCACAAAGCATTATATACCTAATGTTAAGCCACATTGGTGGGATGAGAAATCCTTCTACAAATTTCATAATGGCGTTGGACATTATATTGAAAACTATTGGAAACTTAAACATATCATCCAAGATCTCATTGAGAGTGGAAAACTTAAGATAGATGGATTGAACACCAACGCTAATCATAAGGCATTAAAAGAGCCTTTGCCTAAGTATGAGAAGGGGGAAACCTCTAAACCTAAGAATGGCAAGGCTAAGGTTAATTAAACTTACACAGCTGTAGAGAATGTTGTCAACATGCTTGAAGTTGTAGAAGAAAATGTCAATATGATGAGAAATAAAGATCCCTATGGTTATGATCTAGACATGGACTCTCCTCCTATCTTTAATGAAGAACCTGTCATGGCACTAAGGGGTCCTAACTCTAGAATGTCATCCCAAGCTCTTAATGTTGTCACATGAAGTCAAGGCCCCATTGTCATTAGAGGACCCAGTTCAAGTCAACCTAGTAAACCAAAGCAAGTGGCATCCAAGAATGTCACCTCAAAACCAGCAGTTAATCCTAAAATGAGTTATAATCTTGTTGATCAGTTTCAGGGAACCCCAACTTAGATTTTGATCTTTAAGCTCTTAGAGTGGTCCCCAAGACACAAGAAAGTCCTTGAGGATGCTTTGTGCATAGCAAATGTCCCTAAAAACTTAGACGTTGACCAATTATAGAACATGGTTGAATAGGGGTAAAATGGAATCACCTCTATTTAATGTAATGTATGGGGGAAATATGAGATCCACTCCTAAATCCAAATTCTCAAAGGAGAGATCCAATTTGATCAACCTAAAGGTTAATACACAATCGAATCAATCTATGGAGAATATGGAAGAGAGAGAAAAATCCTATATTTCCCTATAATGGAATTGTATTGTGCTTGAAATCTGAAATAATTGAAATACAAGTACTAACCTCAAATTAGAGAAAATCTAGAAAATATTAATTTCTAATGTCTGTGTGTACTTTCAGGCAATTCTGTAACCTGTTTCAGACTAGAAATGTCGAGATGAAGAAAACCTAGAAATCTTTTATCTTTCCAATGTCGGGTAGTCTTTGACCCTCATAAAAGGTCAAAGGCTACATTCTTTATTTGAAGGTCGATTCTAACTTTGTTCACAGATCCTAGAAGTTCGCCGAAAAGGGTATCCAAATCTACTCTCATATCCAAATGTCCACACCTGTACCTACAAGAAAAAGAGGGTTTTTGTTGTTTGTTTGAGGGGTTTGCCTTGGTCAAACCCCAGTTTGGAATCAACCTTAATATTGAAATTGAAATGAGAATGCTAGAAAGTAGTAGAAATAGATCTAACAATGAAGCTATGCAATTCGATAGATATGCAATTGTATTTTGAATGTAAACAAGTATATTGATATGAAAGCTTGAACACAACAATGGAAAATATAGATCAAAACCAAAGTAAATACAAAACCTCCATGTTTGTATGCTTGGAATCCACCTTGATAGAAGAATGAATGTCTCTAGAAGATACACAAAGGGTCTTGAAGGAATATCACACCATCATGATGGCTAGATCTAGGGTTTGAATGATGAATCTTGCATGCTTGAACCAAACCCCTTCAAAGGCTTGAATGCTTGAATCCTTGATCTTCAATGGAGAACTTCGATGGAAAAGAGGACTTCAATGCTTCCTTGAAAATTCTTGATGAAAGGCTTGCTTGATCACCTTGAGAGCTTGAGAGAGGAGATTGCAAAACTTGATTGCTTGATGGCAAAAGAAGATGATTGAAATGAGAGAGGAAGGCCTCCTTTTATAGTGAACTAGGGCACAATCCTCTAGAGGGGCCACCTTAGAGAATTAAATCCCAATTAGGTCCTAACCTTTAGAAAATATACCTAGATTAAATGCAATTTGAGGATTTACCATTCTGAAACCCAAAATGGCCGATCCGGAGGCGGGAAAACAAATATCCTCAAAACCCAACACCCAGAAATCAAGGAAATTTGAAATCTGGTTAGGGGGTCAAGGAAGAGCTTGACTCTAACCTAGGTTAGGGTCAAGGTCAATCCTAACCAGTCAGGGTTGAGGTTGACTTTGACCCATAAGGTTGACTTTGACCTTGTGGTCAAAAACCTCAGGATCCTGACCTAGAATGCTAGGAAATGCAGATTGAAGTGAAAATCAGGGACAAACGCAGAATGAGGAGAACAAGTATGATCCAAGAAAATAACTGATTCAAGGTGCTTTAAATGACCTAGACCACTCACTTAGAGGGTTACATTAAGCCCCCACTTTAGCAAGAGTATGGATTCGATGCAAACTCTTAGTAAAGGAGAAGGAAGAAGAGATCCCAGTGGATTCGAAATGAGATAGAATGACACTTAGTTAGGCACACAAGCCCCCGAGCTAAGGATTCTAACTCAACATACATACATGAGGGTGTGAAAAATAAAAGGACTCAAAAGAGGTGTTATTACTAAAACAAACCCAAATCAACTAGTACAAGAAACCTTACTAAGAAACACTTCTCATACTAATATCATATTTGGAAAGCTATCATAAAAGCATAAATGATTACATAAGAAAGAAAAGAACAACACTATAAATGACATAGCTTCATGACCCAGTCCTACTATCATGAAAGTGAAAAGAGAGAAAGGGAAAAAGAGTGATTACCTCACCTAGTAAGATGTCCACCTTACCATGAATCACCCTGGAGGGAGGGCCCAACAGGTTCACCCATAAACTGTGCTTGCAATTGTAATGCATCTTCTGACAGCTTCTAAAATATCCATAGATCCACCTTCTTATATCACTATGAATATGAAATGCGTGTCTCCTCAGGCTTTAGCAACTTATGTGTGTTACCTTTGGAAGATTTAGCATATGAATGCATGTCTTTTCAGGATTTAGCAACTTATGTGCATTATCTTCCAAGATTTAGCATATTTGAAATTGGAAATATGTGTCCCTTCAGGATTTAGCAACTTATGTGTGTTACCTTCCAAGATTTAGCATATTGAAATTTTTTGAAAAATGCATGTCTCCTCAGGATTTAGCAACTTATGTGTGTTATCTTCAGAAGATTTAGCATAAAGATGTGTGTCTTTTCAGGATTTAGCAACTTATGTGTGTTACCTTCCAAGATTTAGCATGTAAAAATAAAAAAAACTATAGTATAAGGGAGACCCTATATATGCCCCCTCCTTAATATGGAAAAAACATACTATTTTGACATGTTAAGGAAAAGAAAGAACAAGGATAAAGCCTTCTTCAACATTAAGACAATATCAACAAACAACACCCAGTAAAAGCCAAGAAGGCCATAGCTCCTATGAGGCCATGGAAGGGATGAATGTAAAGAGATATCATGCAAGAAGTGAAAAGAAAGTAACCCTTATGAGGGATAGCACACTATTCAGTTTACAGGGTGAGAGATGTATTAATCATGGAAACCCAATGTCAAACAAAAAAAGAGGTTGTTATCAAGGACATATATCCTCAATGCAAACCAAAATTTTCATGTATGATTGGATATCATATAATAGATAAATACTGCCTATCCAAGGAAAGAGGTGAATCCTGGAAAGACAGAAGGAGATGGCATCCTTGCCCCCCAAGTGTAGGAACAAAGATGGAAGAGGATACCTACTTCACAATGCAAGGAGATATCTTGTTGACAACAATGTACACCATATCCTTAGCGAGGGATATTGACCCCTACATCCAAGAATATAGATAATCATGAAAAGGATATGTCTCTCATGGAAAAGGATCCTCCAATGAAAAGAGATCTTATCAAGAAGACCCCCACCAAAGAGGAGTGCTTTAGATAAAATATCATCTTTCAATAGTGGGAACAAAGATTCAATCATCAAGCCCCCTGCAAAGAAGAGGAAGAGGAATCTTTGGAATGAGGGAAACAAATCTAACACCAAAGCAAGGGTAAGAGTTTATAAAGAACATAATTTGAAAAATAGAGAAGTGATGACTTAGGACAAAAACTTCTCATATAAGAAGGTTATCTATAATCAAAACATCTATCAATATGTTGAAATAATATTGAAATATAAACAAATACCACTAAGCTAAGGAAAGTTTCTCCCTAGACAAAGAGAAAGAAATAGGTACCTTGCCCCCCAGAGATAAGGACAAGGGATATCTTTGCAAAACAAATGTTTTAGAAAAGATATCTTGAAAGAAAAGATAGATTATGTGGATGATTAAAAACATAATGCAAAGCCATAGAAAAATAGAAGAGAAAGAATACCAATTAAGCCCCAATAAAAGACCTAATGGATTCTAGGAGACTGGATGAAGATACATCTCTTGCCCTCTAGTTATGAGACAAGAGGGGAGGAACATCTAAATTATATCTAAAGGAGGGGAATCCCCTATATCAAAATTATGAAGGAATTGTAAAACTGCACGAGAGTGAGATATAATTCCTAAAGCAGCTCTTTCTCTAACATATAACTTGAAATGTTTACAATCAGCAAGTAAATGTTTGTTGCTATAATGAAAAGGACATTTGTATTTTTATAAAGCATCTATCGGCATAGGTCTAAAGATTTCTTTCTTGGAATTCATTAGCTCAACATATACCTTCTTAGCCACTTCTTGATGAGTATTAATGTTTTCTAAGATAGGTGTAGGAAGAATAATATGAAGAGGAGGACGATGTTTAGCATCACCTACCTTAACTTGAGATTTTGAACAACCAACACCATACATATCTGGTTTAGGGGGTTTATGAACTGGAAATCTAATACCATGCTCATTAACCCCAAGCCCTAAACCTTTATAACCTTGTTTAATCACCATATTATATCCAATAGTGTATATATTATGTAAAGCTTCTACAAGAGGTGATTGTTTATCATGTTCATGAGTAAAGGTTGTATAAGGTGGGATAATAGGTTTAGAGGAATTTTCTTTACCCTTTCCTTTAATATCATCATGAATCGGAGGAGAAGGTAAATCAAAGAAATCTTGCACATCTGCATCCTGAACTATAGCTTGAATCCCATCATAAGTATGGGAAGAGTGAGGATGAACAGATGGAGAATTAGGTATCAGATTAAGATTGATAGGATTAGGATTAGGATTGATAGGATTAGGATTAGGGTTGATAGGATTAAGATTAGGAAGATTAGGAGATGATGTATCATCTGCCCAATTCTGCACATAATCCAAAAGATTAATAAGGCTACCACATAAATATTTAATAAAAGTTTTAAATGTAGGCAAACTAGTGTCGATCAACTTCACAAAAGCATAAGCAAGAGCAATGTGAAGGGTCATCAACATAATGAAGTGAATGATACTCTCATAAATGTCATAGGTATTATAAAGAGATGCTAAAAGAAGAGTAATAAAGAACATGACCACACACCAAAGCATCTTAACAATCTCCATAGAAAATGAAATGCAAGAAATGTTTTTGGATTTTATTGATTATATACATTTTTTTATATTTTTGAATTTTAAAATGCAAGAGCATAAACAAGACCTAATCTAGATGCAAGAAAGGATCTAAAATCTAACACAATAGGGCATCCAATTCCACAAAAGAAAAAGGGTAAGTATGTCGGGTTCACCAAAATGAATAGTGATGGTGAACACACATAATAAGACAAAGGGAACTCTAACACCAAAAAAAAAGAGAGTAAGCTTGTTGGGTTCACCAAAATGAATAGGGGTAAAATGGAATCACCTCTATTTAATGTAATGTATGGGGGAAATATGAGATCCACTCCTAAATCCAAATTTCCAAAGGAGAGATCCAATTTGATCAACCTAAAGGTTAATACACAATCGAATCAATCTATGGAGAATATGGAAGAGAGAGAAAAACCCTATATTTCCCTATAATGGAATTGTATTGTGCTTGAAATCTGAAATAATTGAAATACAAGTACTAACCTCAAATTAGGGAAAATCTAGAAAATGCTAATTTATGATGTCTGTGTGTACTTTCAGGCAATTATGCAACCTATTTCAGACTAGAAATGTCGAGATGAAGAAAACCCAGAAATCTTTTATCTTTTCGACGTCAGGTAGTCTTTGACCCTCATAAAAGGTCAAAGGCTACATTCTTTATTTGAAGGTCGATTCTGACTTTGTTCGCAGATCCCAGAAGTTCTCTAAAAAGGGTATCCAAATCTACTCTCAGATCCAAAATTCCGCACATGTACCTACAAGAAAAAGAGGGTTTCTGTTGTTTGTTTGAGGGGTTTGCCTTGGTCAAACCCCGGTTTGGAATCAACCTTAATATTGAAATTGAAATGAGAATGCTAGCAATTAGTAAAATCGATCTAACAATGAAGCTATGCAATTCGATAGATATGCAATTATATTTCGAATGTAAATAAGTATATTGATATGAAAGCTTGAACACAACAATGGAAAATATAGATCAAAACCATGAAAGTAAATACAAAACCTCCATGCTTGTATGCTTGGAATTCACCTTGATAGAAGAATGAATGGATCTATAAGATACACAAAGGATCTTGAAGGAAGATCGCACCATCATGATAGCTAGATCTAGGGTTTGAATGATGAATCTTGCATGCTTGAACCAAATCCCTTCAAAGGCTTGAATGCTTGAATCCTTGATCTTCAATGGAGAACTTCGATGGAAAAGAGGACTTGAATGCTTCCTTGAAAATGCTTGATGAAAGGCTTTCTTGATCACCTTGAGAGCTTGAGAGAGGAGATTGCAAAACTTGATTGCTTGATGGCAAAAGAAGATGATTGAAATGAGAGAGGAAGGCCTCCTTTTATAGTGAATTAGGGCACAATCATCTAGAGGGGCCACCTTGGAGAATTAAATCCTAATTTGGTCCTAACCTTTAGAAAATATACCTAGATGAAATGAAATTTGAGGATTTACCATTTTGAAACCCGAAATGGCTGACCCGGAGGTGGGAAAACAAATATCCCCGAAACCCAACACCCAAAAATCAATGAAATTTGAAATTTGGATGGGGGATCAAAGACAAACTCGACTCTAATCTAGGTCAAGGTCGAGGTCGATCCTAACTAGGTCAGGGTCGAGTTCGATCCTATCCAGGTCAGGGTTGAGGTCAACTTTGACCTTGTGGTCAAAAACCTCAGGATCCTAACCTAGAATGCTAAGAAATGCAGATTGAAGTGAAAATTAGGGACAGATAGAAGCAGAATGAGGAGAACAAGTATGATCTAAGAAAAGAGCTGATTCAAGGTGCTTGACATGACCTAGACCACTCACTCGGAGGGCTAAATGCTCTTAACATGGAAGTGCTTCCATTTTAAGATGATACAATGGTTAACCATATTGCTAACCCTCATTACCTTACTTTTTCAAAGGATGATGATAAAGCTTTGAGCCACCCACACAATCTTGCACTTCATATTGAAGTCATGATCCAAAAAACCCATGTTAGACGTGTGTTGATAGATGGGGGTGCTGGGCTTAATATTTGTTCTTTGAGTCTTTTGAAGACATTGGGTTATTCTAAACAAGTCATAGATACCAGAAAGAAGATCACTATCAAAGCCTATGATGAGGCGGAAAGAAGCTCCAAGGGGTTGGTCATCTTTCCTGTTAGGATTAGCCCTATTGAGAAGGATATTTTATTTCAAATTGTTGATGTTGGTCCCCTTGCATACAATATCTTACTTGGTAGACCATGGATTCATGATATGCAAGCAGCGTCGTCTACCTATCATCAGTGTGTTAAGTTCCTCTATAATGGAGTAGAGATTTGCATACTTGGGGATAGCACTTTATCTGTCAACTCAGTTTCAGTGAGTGCTCATGTTCCCCTTAATAGAGAAGTAGAAGACTTCAATGCAACCTTAGTGTAATGTAAAGAAAAGCTCAAGTCAGTAGACCTTGGCATGGGGGGTATCAACTCAACTCCCTCACAAAACTTCCAATTTCAGCTAGGTCTTATGACAAGCCTTCATAGGAAGTGCAACCTTCCTCTTTAGATATGACTTTATTGGCACATTTGTAGAGTCCCCGGTGCCTATTCAAGATCAAAAAGAAGAGGTGGTTGTTAAAGACTGGATTTATAGAGAAGAGAAATACACGCACAATGAGAACTTCTCTCCCTCTCCTAAGGCTTATGGAAGAGGGTATACTTTTGTCAAAAAGATGGACTATCGTAGACATGATCCTCTTAGTCACAGATTGGATACAAGAGCTAAACCTCTTGATCATGCTCTTTTTGGACGCAGGTCTAAGAAGACGGTTGGCCTAGGATTTGTGAACCATAACAAGAACACTGCTCCTATCCTTGATGAGTCAGATAGTGAAGATGAACTAGAATACATACCTAATTTGACAAATTAGAAATATATGTGTGAATATTGGGTCCCTTCCACCAATCTCCTTTGGGGAGATTCAGATAATCCAATTGCTCATGCGACAGTTGTGACCTTAGAACAAGAAGAATCAGATGTAGAAGATCCCATTAGAGAACGTCAACATAAGAATATTATTCATTTGATGGAGAGAGGTGTTACCCTTGATGACATTAGGGCTTCCACACCAAGATGTCCCAAACCTTCATAATCTAAACATCCTAGTCGAGATTTAGAAATAGATTCACATGAGTATGAATTGGACTCTCTCTCTCTGATTCTTTCACAATTGACATAGATTTTGATGTCATCCACACTTATAGTTCTCAACTTGAGGTAGCTAACGAGTCACATGTAGGATTAGAGGATTTGAACCCACATGTTGCCTTAGTGGATTATTCTTCTCTTGTTAGGATGAATCCTAATTTGGGTAGCTTAGAAGGATACTTGACGGACTCTGACTCTTCAGTCACCAGAGATGATATCATTCACATTCACAACCTTGAACCAGTCATTGACTTACCTCTTGCTCATCCTAACCTCATTGATTGGTCCCAATGCTATCAAGAACCTGAGCTCTTAACATTCCAAAACAACTATGAGATAACTTGTTACTTGAATGCTATTGAACCCATAGTCTCTTCCACCAATGAACCGGCTACCAGTATGATAGAGCCAGACATCAAGTACCTTAGTCACAAAATTTTTATAAAAAAAATTTTAAAAAAAGTTTTGATGGCGAAAACCACTATGTGGTGGTGTCAGAACCAAAAAAAAATGTAAAAAAAAATGACGTATCTATGGTGAAAACCTCTCTGAGGTGCCTAAGGATGAGGTACTTGATCCTCTCCATAGCTACTTTCAAGATAGATCTTCAGTTATTGTTGAGCCAACACAAGCAGACAATTTGGGTATAGATGAGGCTCCATAGATAGTACACTTGGCTTAGTCTTTGTCACAACATGAAAAAGAATCTTACATTAAGTTCTTACAGAAAAAGAAGATCAATTTTGCTTGGACTTATTCAAATATGCCAAGGTTGGATAGTAATCGTATCATGCATCACTTGTCCATAACTCTGGGTGTAAAACCAGTCAAACAAAAATTGAGAAAGATGCCTCCTCACATAGCTCTCCTAGTCAAAGTAGAATTAGAGAAACTCCTTGGTGTAGGATTCATAAGAGCTATTGACTATGTTTAATGGACATCAAACATTGTACCAGTTTCCAAACATGACAAATCCATTTGAATTTGCACAGATTTTAGAGATGTCAATAGAGCATGCCCAAAGGATGATTTTCCACTCCCCAATATAGACATGATAGTGGACATGATTGTGGGTTATGAAATTTATTCCTTGATGGATGGTGTTTTTGGATACAATCAGATTAAGATAGCTCTTGAAGATCAAGAAAAGACTTCATTCACTTGTGCATGGGGTACCTATTGTTGGAACATTATGCCTTTTGGATTAAAAAACATAGGAGCCACCTATCAACAAGCTATGACAACCATTTTTCATGACATGATGCATAAAAACATGGAATATTATGTGGATGAAACCTTGGCCAAGTCTAAGAAAAGAGAGAGACACTTAGATGATTTAGAAGTCATTATAGACCACATGGAACAATTTCAACTAAGGTTAAATCCTAAGAAGTGTGCATTTCATGTCACCTCTGGAAAAATTCTAGGATTCATCATTTCAGAAAAAGGAATAGAGGTAGACCCTGAAAAGGTCCAAGCAATCATGGATATGCCACCTCCCAGAAACATTAGTCAAATGAGGAGTCTTCAAGGATGTCTTCAATCCATAAGGAGGTTCATTTCACAGTTGGTAGATAGAGCTCAACCTTTCAACAAGAACTTACACAAAGGAGTCAAATGTGCTTGGAATGAGGATTGTCAAAAGAGCATGGACCAAATCAAGAAATACTTGGCAAATCCTCCCATTTTAATGCCTCCTATCCAGGGAAACCACTTATTCTATACGTTTCAGTGACAAAATCTTCCTTGGGGGCATTACTAGCTCAACTTGATGAACATGGGAAAGAGAGATAAATATACTACATAGTCATACTCTTGTTTCATATGAGGATAACTACACCAACATTGAGAAATCTTGTCTTGCGGTTGTGTTTGCTTCCCAAAAGTTGTGACATTACATGCTTGCGCACACAATACACCTCATAGAAAAAATTGATCCCCTCAAGTATTTACTAGGTAAGGCTTCCCTCACAGGTAGACTTGCTAAATGGATGATGATCCTTTTTGAGTTTGACATAGAGTACATTGAATGTAAAGCAATCAAAGGACAAGCTATAGCAAATTAGTTGCTTGATTTCCCAATTCAAGAAAGTGCATCTATTCAAGTTGATTTCCTAGATGAACACCTCATGTATATGACTGAAAGAACATGGAAGAAGTTCTTTAATGGATCCTTTATGCAAAATGGTTCAAGAGCTGGTGTGTTGTTTTTTTCTCCTCATGGGTGCATGATTCCTACGTCTTACAAGTTATTGTTCCTATGTACAAAAAACATTGTTGAGTATGAAGCTTTAACAAATGGACTTAAGATGGCCATAGAATGGAGAATCACAGAGTTACACATCTATGGGGATTCATAGCTGATAATCAACTAGGTCAATGATGAATATCAAACAAAAGATGAGAAACGGGTACCTTATAAGAAGCTGGTTGATTCATTGAAATGATACTTTACATTTGTCACATTTCAGCAAATCCCTAGAGCAGAAAATAAAGCAGCTGATGCTATGGCTACACTTGCTTCACTCCTTCAGTTAGAGAAACATGAATAAAGATTTGAATTCCTAGTGGAAGAGCTACATCACCCTATCTATGACTCCCAAGAAAGCCATGTTATTTGTACACTTGTTGGTCATGAGTCATCCCTTTATTGTGCCATTTACTCATACCTTCATGATGGTATTATTCCTGAAACCTTTAACCAATCTGAATGTAGAAACCTTACCCAAAACACCTCTCATCATTCCCTTATCTCTGGTGATTTGTATAGGAGGGGTCTAGATGGAACACTTATTAGATGCTTAGAAAAGGAAGAATCCAACCAAGCGTTATTTGACATTCACGAGGGCATCTTTGGGGGACATTCCAATGGTCTTTCCATGGCCCGAAGGTTTCTTAGGGTAGGGTTCTATTGGCCTATGATACAGATTGATGTAGTAGCTTTTGCAAAGTCATGTGAAAAGTGTCAAAAACATGGTAACCCAATACATGCTCCAGGCAGGGAGCTCATTCCTTCTATATCTCATTGGCCATTTCAGTGTTGGACCTTTGATCTTGTTGGGGAGATTCATCCCAACTCATCAGGTGGACACAAGTTTATTATCATTGCTACTAATTACTTCACTAAATGGGTGGAAGTTGTCCCACTTTCTATTGCCTTGGGAAAGATAGTCTCTCTATTCATTCTAAACCATATCATCTATCAATATGGAGTGCCAACTAAGATTATTACTGAAAATGAAGGCCAGTTCAAAAATAAGGACCTTAAACAACTCTACAAGAAATTTAAGATTAAACAACATTGGTCCTCCATTTACTTCCCGCAAGGAAATGGTCAAGCAGAGGCATCAAACAAAATCATTCTTAAAATCCTACATAGAACAATTTGTAAGAATGGTAGAGATTATCATTTACATATAAATCCACCTTTGTGGGCTTATAGAATGAGTATTCATACTCCTACTGGGGCTACTCCTTTTTCCCTTACATATGGTGCTGAAGTAGTGTTACCTTTAGAGGTTGAGGTTCCTTCACTTAGATTTTCCCTCAAAGGTCTAGTTACAGATGAAGACTACCGTGCCATGAGACTTCAAGAGTTAGAACTTCTAGATGAGAAGTGTCAAGCATCATTTGACCATATGAGGGTTTATCAAAAGTGCATTTCCAAAGCCTTCAACAAAAAGGTTCACCCTAGAGAATTCCAAGTGGGAGATCTTGTCCTACGTGAAAATCCTAAGAATCAATAGCATAGAGATCAAAAGGGAAAATTTAAACCTAATTGGCTGGGACCTTACATCATTACAACAGCTTTTGGGATAGATGCTTATTTATTATCTACTGAAGAGGGAGAGCAGCTCCCTGATCCTATCAATGTCTTTCACCTGAAGAAGTTCTATCCATGATGCCTATTTTTATCTGGGGGCATCCTTTGTACATAATTATTGATCCTGAAAAAATTCAAAAAAATGGTATATTGTCTAAACTTCTCAAAATTGGAATATGTCTTGAAAAAATGATCATCTTAGTGAAAACGTAGCAATAGGCACTTTGATGTATCTCCAAAAAAAATTATATTTTCCAAAAATACAAAAAAAAAAAAAATTCAAAAATTCAAAAAAAAATAGAAAAAGTGCCTTGGTGAAAACTTGGAAATAGGCACCTTGGTAGCAAAAATACAAAAAAATTTATTAAAAGTCCCAAAAAAAAAAAGAGAAAAAATTGTAATAAAATTCAAGTGGTGAAAACTTAGAAATAGGTGCTACTTGAGGCCTTTGCACCCCTGTTTCTTAGCAGGCATCCTCAGCACTTAGCCTTTATCCATCATGCCTTGTCCTTGTTGCCTTAATTTGGAATTGGTCTTTGTCTTTGTCTAGGGGGCATAACTATGTTAGCTTTGGACTCTTAGATGCGTTAGTCTTTAGGACACCTCACAAACGGTGTTTTTCAACACCTCCCCAACTGTGTTTTTCAACACAACCCTTGGCATCGAGTGTTTTTCAACACTTCTTGGTTTGGTCTTACCCAGTTTTGTCATGTGATCTTACCTGCTTGCAAGCATTCGATCCTTATCCTTGGAACTCAGTATTAGTTAACAAACTTAAATTTTTAAACACCACTTAATGCTTGAGATATGTCATGATCTTTTCTTTATGTACTGACTGTTATTGATTTTTGTTGAGTGTCCTTGTCTAATAAGTCTCTCTGGGATGCATAGCTAGAGGACTTGGGGCATGGGGCATGTTTTTATTTGCTTTCTGCTTGTGGGTGTGGTCTTGAACCTCTTGAGTGTCTCTTGTTGTCTCCTTGAAACACTTGGGAGATTTGAGGCATCATCCTTGATTGTTTTTGCACAACTGTTCTTATGGTCATCCCGGCATCTCTACCTTGATGAGAGCATGGTTTTTCTATATTAAATTGGGTAAGCTAACATCAAGGTCATCTTGACCTTTATGTCTTTGATGATTATGTTAGAATCTTTCCACATTCCAATCTGATATAAGTCACATTCATATTTTCATATTTGCGCTTGTGACTAGTGATGATTGTGTGATTTTTTGATGTCCGTTAATAATGGCCCAATGATGAAAATAAGTTCCTTAACATTCTCTAATGAATGATGAATACAAAATTCTATGTTACAGTTGCTCTATTGCAAGTACACCTTTGCATTTTCATGTAGCTTGCATTGTTAGACTTCATGTTAATTTGCATTTTTAGGCTGCATTAGGAGTTTGAGAGGGTTTTCCTTTATCTTTCTTTTGGACTTTTAATCAACTATGATCACATTTGATCTTCATTTCCTTATCTTCTTTCGTGATCTCAATCAAAATTTTCTATCTTAAATAGTTGATTGATTTTGAGGCATTCTCTTTCTTGAGGCAAATTCTCTTTCTTCTCTCCATTTCTTTCCACCTCTTCCATTCGCTTTCCCCCCACTTCTTTTCTTCTAATTCAACCTTGGGGCATAATCTTTCATGCTTGATGATCTACCTTGGTTCTATGATCCTTATATCTTTCATCTTACATCAAGAACCTTATCTTTAGTTCAATTTGATCAAATTTATCAATTTACTATTTCTCCTCTATCTCATTTTGATTTCGATCACGAGGGGGCAGTACCTATCAAACTTCAATCCCTTATTCACCTTTATCAATCTTATCAATTTCTTCACTTGGGGCAACCTTGCTTGAGACTTGATAATTACCTATTTACAGGGGTGTTGGCCTTGTCTTTTTCAATCAGCTTATCTTTGTCCTGATGTGTTCCTGTCTGTCGATCACATGTCTGGGTTATTTTGTGATCCCAAATCGATCTCACATTTCAACTTCATTCTTTGACTACATGTGTTCCCATGAAGATCACACATTATTCAAAGAGGGGAAATGTATGCACCCTAAAATGGTCACCTAGACTTTGGGCCCCCATTCATCAATTTATCAATTTCCTGAATCAATGCTTTGCAATATTTTCAATTCAAATCAATTTCTTTGATCAAATCATAATTAATTAAAATATTTCAATATTTCCTAAGGTTTGATCATTTTATCCTAAGTTTTATTTAATTAAGAGAACATGCTCCCTTTTGATTAAATAAAAAAATCTTTTAATTAAATAATAAAATCACTTTATCCTAAGCCACATTTAATTAAAAGAATAAATCTCTTTTAAATAAATAAAAAATCTTTTAATTAAATAATGGAAACCGCTGCTAAAAATAATAAATAAATAATAAAAGAAAAAGACTTTTTGTCTACACATTGAATGCACACTTTCCAAGATGAGTGGAATCTCCTTTTGCCTCTTAATCTCTTCCACACATCTTTTTGCCTCTTAACCATGTCCATTGATTTTGCCTCTTGAAATTCTTGAGCACATGGATCAACCAAGATTTAATCTCCACCATTGCTCATTTCTTTTTGCCTCTTAATCTTGATTGTCCATTCATTTCTAAATTCTTTATAAGGAGCCATCTCCTTCTCATTTAGATATAGAAGATTTTTGTATTGTTATGCTGCAGGTTTGGAGAGCGATTTTGGAGGAGAATTTAAGCACTTGATCTTGGATATTGCAACTTCTCTTTTCTTTTCTTTTTCTCTCATGCCCCATGGCAATCCATTTAGATTAATCTTGCACTTGCATATTAGATTAGATTCATATTTCCTTTCATAGAATAATCTTGCATAAGCATTTCCTTTCATAGATTAGTTTGCTTTCATGCATTGTTATCATTTAGAATAGCTTCCATTTTCATTTTCATACATACTTGATGATCATGGAGACTAGAATTCTTGTTTTTCCTCTTTGAATCTCTCATTTTATGGTGTACTTGCATGGGCACAAACTAGGTCTAAACTGAGGGCCTCCATTACAAACCCTTGAACTCCATGAATAGAGAGCTATGAGTCACCATTTGAGACCTCATTCTTGAACAATCTTGGATTTAATGACTCATAGAAGTGTGTCAACATTTTAGCACATGAGTATGACCAAGCTTCCCAAAATTATAACAAGTAGGTCTATCATGTTTCTTACCTAAATTTCTTGGATCTACCTTCTAATCTTGTGGCTTCTTAGGTTCATATTTAGATGGCTCTCCAATTTTAAATGTTCCTTGACTTGTGTAACCAAGACCATTTGTGTCTTTGTGTCTTCTTGGGCTCTTCAATTATTCATCAAGCTTTTTCAAGATTTCATTGTATTGCTTCAACTTTTCATTTGCTTCTTTCTCAATTTGCAATTCTTTATTCAATTTATTATTCTCCTCTCTAAGTCTTTCATTTTCACTCAGAATTTTCGGGTTCTCCTCATTTGTGTCATGAAGGGTCTCATGCATGATATAATTCTCTTGATATATACCAAATATTTGTTCCTCCCTTTCATTCAATTCATCTTCAACAACTTTCTTGGCATCTTCAACAAATTTCCTTACATCTTCATCTTTTCTTTTTCCTTCAAGATCTTCACACATCTTGACAGACTGACTTTCAAGTTCTCTTTTTAGATTTACCACTTCTTCTTTAAGTCCCTTGTTCTTATCCATCAGATCTACAATTTCTTCCTTATATTCTTTAGACATACTACCTTTAGATAATTTCTCAATGTAATCTTGGCTTTCATTCAATTACTTGGTAAGTTTTCTTCTTATGGCAAGTAACTTCTTACATTTTTCCTACAACTCATTGATCATCTTGTGTGCATTTTCAAGTTATGTCTCATACCTATAATTCTCCATGATTGTGTATTTTTCCTTCAATATATTAGGCTTATCACCTGTGTGTGTGAATTTTGTACCTGTTCTATAGACACAACACTTCAGTAAAATATTAGAGGTTAGCAAAAATGAAATCGTGCAATGAATTGAAAGTTAATCTAACCAGGTGATTTACTGCATTCTAATAGGTGTGAGTATGATGTTCTCAGATTGTTATCAAGATCAGTGACCTTGACGACACCTAAATGGAGGATTTTAATGCAAAAGATGGATATGGAATGTATGCAATTGATCTATTTTTTTAATTTTCTATGCAATGATATGATGAAAACTGATATGAATCTAATCTAGAATGAACTGATATGAAATTGATATGCAATTAATCTAACAAATGATATGAAAATGAATCTAAATGAATGTAAAAACCAAATTGATCTCACAATAGCCTTGATTCACAAATTCCAATTCTTCAAAATAGTTGTGCAAGTCGTAGACGATTTGGGCAGAGTAAGCTCGCAAAATTATGAGATGATTTGTGAATAGCTGAGCCTTGATTTATAGAAATCCAAGGCTTTGGGGATGCATGGAAGAAAGCCATAAATCACTCAAATAAACTCAACTTGATTTTTGAGTTATCTGATTATAAAGAATAATTAACTCACAAAAACATGCAAATCATGCAAAAATAGCTTTTTAACTTAAATTAGAAGTTTAGATCAACTTTAAAACTCAAAAATGATGTTGAGTTCCAAAAAGTCAATAACTTGCATTGATTTTCTGATTTGGAGTTTAACTACTCTTTGATTGTGCACATGGATAATTATGAATTAATAAATAAATAAAGTGATTTATTCTCAACTTAACTGATTTTGAAAAATAAAACAATTGATTTATGGGTTAATCAATCATTTAATCAAACTTTTATTCAAAAATAATATCATCAAATATGACAACTTGTTTTAATTAATTAAATAAGAATTTAATCAATTAATGATAGGAATTTTGATTTATTGTCAAATTTAAATAATAATACTTGGGAATAAATACAATTAAATTCAATTAAATAATTAAGTGGCAAAATTAAATGTAATTAATTAAATATTAAGAATATTCAATTAATCAAACTTTAGGATAAATAGGATTTATCGCCAAATAATCATTAAATTAAAGATAATTATGATAAATAGGAATATTACTAGGAATATTCCCCGATGCAGAATTTAGGATAATCAATTAAGATTTGATGATGTTTAGATGTGTCTTAGGTTAGGACTTTGATGTCGATTTTGTTCGATATGTTGATATAGGAGGTTAATGAACCTATAGCCCATTTTTGGGGTATTACATTTTGCCCCTTTTTGAATTACTGTGCGAAGCGCAGTGGTTCAAAGATAGTTTGTGTTTGATAAAGATATGAAACTGATGTTTGATAATTGATATGAGATAGAAGCTGATTGAAATTGATATGAAGATAATAGGTCCTGAATGACCAAAGATAATGTTAACTATAATAGCGATGAACCAATGATTGCGAAAAAGTGTCAAAACACCTGATTCTGAACCTTATGATTCTGAAGAAGTGAGTGACCGATTCCAGACTCGATTGTCCTTAGAAGAATCATGTAGGTATCACATCTGAACCCTTTAGTTACCGAAGAACCAAGGAAATAACACATTTGAACTGATAGTTGCAAAAACTAATACAATTTACAAGATTAAGAGAATACCAGATTGATATGGATCTCGATGAATCTGATATGCCCCGAGCGATGATTAATTTGCCCCGAGCGATGAGGTCTTTTGATGAATCAGCAACTAGACGTGGTTGTTGTCTTGATTACTGAGGAAAGATATGATTTCAAAATTAGATTATAGACTTTGAATGATATGCAATACCATGCCCCCTTCGGGATTAAAATTGAAATCTGACAAGAAAAGCCAGCGTTTGATAGTTTAGAAGCATGCTAATTGATTGGAAAAATGGTTAAACATGTTTGAAAATGCATTCTGCATCATTTGGAGGTCCAGAAGACCAAGTTTGACTAGGTTTGACCATGAGTTGACCATGGCTGACCAAGTTGAAATTTTGATAGTTTGATGTAAGATAATCAGTTAAGTTAAATTCTAGATTTCTGTGATGATCGAAGGTCGAATATGCAAGCAGTAGACCGTCCTAGGTCCAAAAATTTTAAATCACAATTTTGACATAGTAAATGATCTCAGATTTTGATTTTGATCCCGAAAATGGATTCAAAACGTCGAAATTAGCCAAGGGTGCAATTTTCGTGGAAAACAGAGCACTTTTGAAAATTAGGTCAAAAGCTATATAAAGGCCACAAGGGTCATTTTTAAATCATTTCAACCATTTGACTTTGGAGATCTTGTGGAGCCCTCTAAGCAAGAAAATGGTAGAATAACGAGAACCAAAGGTACCTATGAGTTCGCATTGATTTGAGCATAGCCAGAGACATGATAGACCTCGACAGTATGGACATCTGGTATGTGGACCTCTATGCTCTCCTGAAAATGCAAATTTTTCATGTTTTTTAGTATTTTTGAATTTTTCCATACACGTTTTTATTTTTGAATGTCGCATGTTTGAAAACTTGTACGAGTCCCATCCCAGACTCGTATGACATTCCATTTGCATTTGCTCTGTCATTTCATGCATAACCCAGTGTCGTATGAAGGGGACCCATGTGTCGTACGACATTTCATCAGGTCCCTAGAAACTCGTAGGATACTAAATCTAATGTTGTATGACCATGGATTGTCGTATGATCTCTTGTGGAGTGTCGTACAACTTTTGGTGCCAGTCTGGATTGTCGTATGAAAAATAGTGAGCTTAAAACTGATATTTAGGGCCAAATTTTGACTTTTTTTATTTTTGATGCTGATAGTTGACCTCTTAACCTACCTTCTGAAGTACCCAACTGTCCAATTTCTATACTATTAGCTTGTTATTGAACCCAATTTCTGATAGAATTCCCTATTTTGGTATAGGTCACATATCTAGATGTTCATGTCTGACATTCATACCCGGCGACCCAAAGATTATGTGTCTCGCTTCCTGACCCTATGAGGGTTCATCTTACTGCATGTGGGTTCAAGTATTTGATCCATTTACCCAATATTAGGGTAAACCATGGCCTGTTGACTGCACTTATCGAGAGATTCCACTCTAAGACACAGACGTTTCATTTACCGACTAGAGAGATGACTGTGACTCTAGAGGATATTTATAGGATACGACGCATTCCATTCCATAGTAGTCGGTGTCCTAAGTATGTGAGTTTCGACCAGACTGGTCTTCATGCCTTTAGGCATCTATTTGGGGATGATACATAGTTGATGGGGTCCATTTCCTAGGAGACCCTTGTATAGAGATATGGTCAGATGCACCATTTAGAGTACGTTATTGCTGGGATGATCGGTGAGCTCATCATGCCAGGTCGTCAGCAGAATGGTTTCTTGATGGGATGGGCCCCGATGGTAGCATTTCTTATGGCCACTCCTACTGAGCTTGCCTGGGGTCAGTGCCTGTTGGCCCACATGTTTTCAGAGATGCACGAGGTCATGTATCAGGATTGTAAGAGCTTCACTTCTGGAGCTCTTGTATTACAAATATGGGCATGGGAGCATATCCCAGTGTTGAGACTAGTTTTCTAGACACATCGGCAGCCACAGGAGCCAGTGATATATATGTATGTTGGTTATGTCACACAGGTCCGCATGGTTCATACTGAGTACTTCCGATGATGCTTAGATGATATGACATTTGTGCATTGGAGACCCTACTATAGAGGCCTGGCCCACTGCGAGGGAGTAGTACAGCTTTCTTTTTCAGAGTCAGGTACTCATTGGTCGTTCTCCCACCATTTTGGAGATATTTTTTATTACTAGAATGTGGCATTAGTATGGACGCAGACAGGATGCCCCACAGGAGTATACTGCATATGCTCGCATTGTTTGTGAGATTGGGCTCGGATGGACACAGAGGCTCACCTATTTTTTATGTTCAGAGGAGTACAGTGCTATCATAGGTAGAGACTGGGACTACCATCCATAGGTTGTTGATGCAGGGGTCACAAATGGATACATCTCTTGGCTAGCTGATCATCTTGTTCACAGATTCTCAGATCCCACTGAGTTGATACCCTCCATGGAGGAGGTGATGGATGTTACAGGTGCTCCCGTGATACAGGGTCTGAGACCTCAGGTAGTGCATCCTACACCACCTAGATAGAGAGCGATGGCTCCACTTCAGAGACCATTAGGACATATGAGGCCCCCTCATCCTTCTACTTCTTCAGCAGGTACATCCATAGGTTCACAGAGACGGACCAGGGGTGAGAGGGGCACTTTGGGTGGTGCTGGTTCTATGGATGATGTCTTAGTTGCTGAGCAGTTTGTAGGTGGTGATGGAGATCCCTTACAGGCAGATACCATGTTTGATCTAGGAGCTGAGGTTAGACATCATAAGGTGCATAGAGCAGATACCACTGATCAGCAGCTAGAGCAGCCAGCACAGGACACAGAGATGCCAGCAGCTGAGGCAGATCCTACTGTTCCTCTCACTTCATCAGAGACTATCAGACATCTCAGAGCTCAGGTCTGGGACCTGAAGGTATAGAGTGCTAGGTGGGAGGAGAGGTATCTAGAGGTAGATAGGCAGCGCACATAGCTTTGTGTAGAGTTTCACTCAGAGGTTCAGAGATTATAGACAGAGGTGACCCATCAGACCTCACGAGCTTCATATTATGTGTCTGCATACTATGTTGTTGTCCTTGTTGCATAAAGAGTACCTACTTATTCAGATTACATGGCAGCCTCAGAGGGAACTAGGGCACCGAGAGTAGAGGTGATACCAGATGCACCACCCCCTCCTCCACAAAATGCGGAGGAGCATGCCGATAGTTGATTCATGTTCTTATGTTTTGATATACTCTATTCTTTTTTATCATTGATATACTGTTATAACTCTGATAGCTCTCAGGAGCTCATTCCTTTGTATATTGTGCCAGTAGTGCACCCCTTACACATTTCGAGTTGATGATATATATGAGATCAATATTTTGGGTCGTGACTTCATTTGTACTTGTCATGTTTGGATTTATGATGATATCATGTTATGCTTATGCTATGAGTAGTGTAGAATGTATGTATGGATTAATGTAATGCAATGATTTCATTCATATGTATGGATGTTATGCAAATGTAATTGATTATGAAAAGATGTATGTATGATTTATGCTTATGCACTGGATGTAATGTAACAAATGGTAATGATATGAGATGTAAATCCAGCAATACACATGATATGTTTTTGCGGGTTGATGAAGATAAGTACTTAGTCTTATGTCAAAAGGATGTTTAACTCAGGAGAATTACTGCTTGCGGTTCGGTGAAGAGACCTTCAAGTGAGACTCAGCTCTCGTTGGATATGAAGAATGGATATGAAGAATTGTTTAAGCTTTGAAGTGTTTCCAAACATTTGTGAGATCATGCAAACATGAAAAATGCAAAGAAACATGCAAAATGAAATGCAACCTAAGACCTAGGACCTAGTCACTGATCATGTGTCGATTTGTTATCATCATTGAACTTTTAGGTAACTGGATAAATCAATACAATGCCCACTAGTTATGAAACCATAGACATATAAATATCGATTTGTATACGCAAGAATCAATACAACACACACTGGTCAACAACCATGGATATATGAATATTGATTTTATTTTCGAAATGTCGGATTAGATATAAGCACCAAGCCACAAACACCAGGATGACCTGAATATCATGTCCATTTTGATATAGCAATTTGTATAAGCATCAAAACATAAATGTCGTGATGACTTGAATATGCCTTGCATTAACAAACATATCAAACAGTCAAGAGATCATTCTAAATCCTAAGTGAATTACCTGTAGTGACCCTTTATTATTCACATCCTTAGGTAAGATCGCGTTTCACAATAGGAGAAAGAACTCACTCAAAAAGACAATAGTTAGATCAAACTTCCTTGAATTTTTTGAGTATCAATGGTCGAGGTACGCATGGCCATCCAATTCAAGATAGAGGCTCTTACAGTCAGACACCATTTCAATCCAGAATTTCCAAAGTTGTTAGATTTTCACATACAAGAAGAAAACAAAGAAAAGATTATGCCCCCTGTCATCACTCTCTAAATCCTATAAAGGACATCATCGAAGAGCTCGAAGGGACACAATATGCAAAAATCTCAATGCGAATCAGTAAGCATACAAGGAGATAAAAGCATCTAAAAAGCACGAATTATTTTTAGTTTGATGTTTGATTGCATTGTTGTAGATGCAAAATCCTTTCTAGAGACAAGACTGACTGACTGACTAACTCACATGAAGCTTCAAAGGAATCTGACTAGATATGATACGTCTAAGATATACTAGAGACCATAGGATTTGACATTGATTTCCTCCAAGTGTTAAGCATTGATAGGATACAGACGTTGGAGCTGATTGGTGTATAGACTGACTTATTGAAAAGAGGAAATGTAGAAACAAACCAGGAGATATGTACAAACTAAAGCAAGACTGAAAGCTGGGAAAGACCAAGATTGTGCTGATAGATGGAGCATTTTGAAACAAGTGGTGCCCGTTTGTTGGGTTTTCACCATCTTGGTAGAGATTCTATTTTTGCTACCAAGGCGCTTGTTTCCAGGTTTTCACCAAGGCACTTTTTTTTTTTCATTTTTTTTGTATTTTTAATTTTTTCAAATTTTTTTTTGTACTTTTGATTTTTTTTTAACTTTTTTGTGAATCATCAAGGTGCCTATTGCTAGGTTTTCACCAAGATGTTCATTTTTTTAGGACTTTTACCAATTTTTAAGATTTTTTCAGGACATTTTACCATAGACTAAATGCCTTAGGCATAGAATTTCTTCAAATGGAGAATGGTGATTAGTTCTTGGAGCTGTTCTCCTTCAGTCATTGAGAGTTGATAGGCACCAGAGCCAAAAGTAGTAGTGATTACAAAGGGACCCAGCCATTTGGGTTCAAACTTCCCCTTGCGTTCTCGATGTGATTGATTTTTAGGATTCTCTCTCAAGACTAGATCACCAACCTGAAATTATTTGTATCTGACTTTCTTGTTGTAGCCTGTAGACATTCTTTTATGATATACTCTAATATGATCATATGCTACTTGTTTGTGCTCATCTAGTAGTTCAAGTTCTTGCAACCTAGACACTCTATAGTCATCATCAGTTACTAGACCATGCATTCTGATTCTTAGTGATGGGATTTCAACCTCAATAGGCAGTACTGCTTCAGACCCATAAACTAAAGTGAAAGGTGTAGTGCCAGTAGGTGTTCTGATACTTGTTCTATAGGCCCAAAGAGCTAGATTGATCATGAGATGCCAGTCTCTTCCTATTTTATTAACGGTACGATGTAAGATTTTCAATAGATTCTTATTAGAAGCCTCTACTTGGCCATTCCCTTGAGGATAGTAGATAGAAGACCAATGTTGTGTGATCTTGAATTTGGCACATAGATCATCTAGGTCTTTATTCTTGAATTGTCCACCATTATCTATGATTATGGAATGAGGTATCCCATATCTACATATGATATAGTTTAATATGAACATAGATATTTGCTTACCAGTTGCTTGTGTCAAAGGGACTACTTCTACCCATTTTGTAAAATAATCTGTAGCTGTGATTATATGGGTATGTCCATTAGAAGAATGAGGATGAATCATCCCAATAAGATCAAATGCCCATTGATGGAAAGGCCATTGTGTAGTAAAGGGAATTAGATCTCTCCTTGGAGCATGAATTAAGTTGCCATGCACTTGGCATTTTTGACAATTCTTAGCAAATTTGATAGACTCTTTCTCCATTTCAGGCCAATAGTACCCAGCCCTAATAAGTTTTCAAGCTAGTGTTAAACCATTCGAGTGTGACCCACAAATACCATCATGGACTTCCTCTAATGCACGTTGAGACTCTTCCCGTTCTAAACATCTAAGTAGTGTACCATCTAGACCTCATTTGTATAGATCATGACCAATGATGACATATTGGGAGGCATTACAGATAAGGTATCTCTTCTCATGGTGGTTGAAGGTATCAAGAATGATTTGGTCTTGGAGATAGGAAAATAGGTTTTTGTATCTGGATGAATCGTGACCTACAATGGTGCAAATCATGCAGGTTTCAAGGGAGTCATATGCAGGATAAGATAGTGCTTCCACCAGGAACTCATAGCATAGCTCATGTTCAGGCTATTGTAATAAAGTAGATAGTGTTGCCATTGCATCAGCTGCCTTGTTCTCCATTCTAGGAATTTGCTCAAATGCGATAGATATGAAATACTTCTTTAAATCATCTACCATTCTCTTGTAAGGAATGAGCTTTTCATCTTTAGTTTGGTACACATCATTGACTTGATGGATAACAAGTTGTGAGTCTCCATGAATGTGTAGCTCTGTTACTCTCCATTCAATTGCTATTTTCATACCATTCAAAAGGGCTTCATATTCTGCAATATTGTTTGTGCAAGGGAACTTTAATCTGAATGCTTTTGGGATTGAGTATCCTTGAGGAGTTATGAACAATATGCCTACTCTAGATCCATTTTGTGTACAGGAGCCATCAAAGAATAACTGCCATTCTCTAGAAGAAAGAGTCATGATAGAGGAATCTGGAAATTCCATTTGCATTGGTGTATTATCAATCATAGGTGCATTTGCTAATTGATCAGCAATAACCTACCCTTTGATAGCTTTTTGTTCCACATATTCAATGTCAAATTCACTTAAGAGCATAACCCATTTAGCTAATCTACCTATGAGGGCAACTTTGCTTAGGAGGTACTTGAGCGGATCAATCTTAGCTACCAATTGTGTGGTATGAGCTAACATGTAATGTCTCAGTTTTTGTGATGCAAAGATCATAGCTAGACAAGCTTTCTCAATCATTGAATAGTTCTTCTCATATGCAACCAATGTTCTACTGATATAGTATATAGCTCTTTCCTTTTTGTTCTCATCATGTTGTGCTAGCAATGCCCCCAGTGATGTATCTGTTGCAGAACATATAAGATCAATGGCTTCCCATGAATAGGAGGCATCAAGATAGGAGGATTTGATAGATACTTCTTGATATGGTTAAAGTTGTTCTCAAATTCTTCATTCCATGCAAAGGTCACACCTTTATGTAATGTTTTTGTAAAAGGCTATGATATGTCTGCTTGCTGTGATATGAATCTTCTGATAGATTGAACCCTTCCTTGCAATGTCCTCATTTGACTGATATTCTTAGGGGGTTGCATCTCCATTATAGCCTTTACTTTAGCTGGATCAACCTCAATGCCCTTCTTTGAAACTATGTATCCTAAGAGCTTTCCAGAAGTGACACCAAAAGCACACTTCTTAGGATTTAGTCAGAGACTAAACTTTTCCATTCTATCTAGGATCATGCTCAAGTCCTTTAGATGTTCAGTTCTAATCATAGATTTTGCTAATGTGTCACCAACATAATCTTCCATAGTTTGATGCATCATGTCATGGAAAATAGATGTCATTGCTCTTTGATATGTAGCACCAGCATTTTTAAGCCCAAATGGCATGACATTCCAACAGAAGGTACCCCATGCACATGTGAAAGTAGTTTTCTCTTGATCCTCTAGAGAAATTTTTATTTGGTTATATCCAAAGAAACCATCCATTAAGGAATACATCTCAAAACCCGCAGTCATGTCCGCTATCATATCAATGTTAGGTAGTGGAAAATCATCCTTAGGGCACGCTCTATTCACATCTCTAAAGTCTGTGCACACTCTGATTGAACCATCTGGTTTAGAAATAGGTACAATATTAGAGATCCACTTTGCATAGTCAATAACTTGAATGAATCCAGCTTTCAGGAGCTTCTCTAATTCAGCTTTTACCAAGAGTGCAACATGAGGATGCATCTTTCACAATTTTTGCTTGACAGGTTTTACATTAGGAGCTATAGATAAATGGTGCATGATAAGATTAGGATCCAACCTTGGCATATCTGAGTATTTCCATGCAAAGTTGATCTTTTTCTCTGTTAGGAATGTAGTAAATTTTTGCTTCTCTTCTTCTGATAATGATTGTGCTACATGCACCAATTGTGGTTCCTCTGTTGTACCCAAATTGATAGATTGAGTGGGCTCAATTAGAACTGGAGATATGTCATGTAAATGACTCAAAAGGACATCAAATATCTCATCCTTAGGTGCCTCAGAGAGGTTTTCACCTTCGGATACATCTTTTGTTTTTACTTTTGTAGGTTATAAGACTGCCACAAAGTGGTTTTCACCCTCAGAACTCCTTTTCTTTTTATTCTTGTTCTTATTTTTCTGACTAAGATATTTGATGTCCAACTTGGTCATGTTGACGCTCAATTCACTAATGGAAGTCCTCATAGGCTCAACTACATTTAGGTAGCAAGCAAGGGCATAGTCATTCGGTAAGGTATAAATACCATGGCTCAGATTTGTGGAGGTTTGATCAATAAGGTCTGGATATTGGATAGTCAAAGTGGGGAAAGATTGGGAGATAGTGTTTACGGATATGGATCTGTCATCATTGGTCCTAACCTGATGCTTGAGTTCAAAGGTGATATTACAACTTAAGACATTCAATTCATGAATAGGCTCAATGTCATTGTGAGAATCCAATTCAGCCATAGGTGCATCAGACTCGATAGGTTCATCATTTCGCTCTAGACTTAAGTTGGGATTAGGTGCATATTGGTGAATAACATCAACATGTTTCTCGGTGATAAGCTCATCTGGTTCTGGAATGACTCCCCATTTATAGTCATTAGATTCATCTTCTGATTTAGGATCTCTAGGAAATCTTGGAACATGAGTAAAGTCAGGGTGAATACCCCAAGAAGGGTTACCCTCAAATTCTGATTTGAATTCATACTCATGGGAATCTGTCTCAGAATCACTACCACCTCCCTCTTCTTGATTGTTTTTGAGATTAGCTGGTTCTTGTGTTGCAACTATCTCTTGGTTGATAGTATGTTCTTGTGTTTCTACTACATTAATTCTTTTGATTGGATCATCTTTATCATCAAGAAGGTCTTTGATCTCTTTAGGCAATTTTTCATAGGGGATGAGTTCTGAGCTATCTGAATCACTATCTGATTGTTATGTTTCTTCTTTCTTAAGAAGAGGTTCTCCTGGTGTGATCTACTCTATGACATGAGAGCAATTACCTTTGAGGTGATAGAGTTTCTTCTTAAAGCCTAGGCCAACAGTATTCTTATTTTCTCTACCAGTATGTGGGAGAGGTGCCTCAAGACCTTTTCATCTAATTCCTAGAGGTCCTTTACTTGAATATCCCATCTTAGCTATTAATTTATCTCCTGGACCATATGACTTAGAAGGGAGTTTGGATACTGTAGAGTCACTAGTTTGAACAACTTGAGATTCAGGTTCATCTTTGTATAGCCATGATAGCACAGCTTCATCCTCTTCAAACTCTTGCTTGGATACTTGTTCTGCTACAAAATTCTTTTTATATGCCTCAAGAGGGTCCTTAGGTTCGGACTTGGACTATTTCAAAGATTGTCCATAAGACTTAGGTGAGATAGGGAGAGATGTCAAAGATAAGACTTGCTCTATAATATATTCTCCCATCCCATTTTCTTTGATATTGACCTCTTTTGCAAGATCTTCCATTTTAGATGTGGATGCTTCTTTAGTTAGTTCAATGGAAGATTCTTTGTTATTTGGCACAAGCTTATCTGCACTTTCCTTTAATGTATTGCAAGTTGTATTTAGATCTGCGGGGATAGTAACCTCTACTTCTTCATAAGGAAACTTCAAACATTGATGGTATGTACAAGGAATAGCTTGCATTTCATGTATCCATGGTCTCCCAAGGAGGATGTTGTAGGCCAAAGGTAGATCAAGCACTTGACAGATGGGATCTTTGATAACTGGACCTACTATGATGGGTAAGACAATGGTGCCTTTAGAAGATCTTTCTTGTTCATCATAAGCTTTTATGGTGATCTTCTTTCAAGGATCAATAGCCAATTCTAAAAATCCCAATTGTGTGATCAAGTTGTAAGAACAAATGTTTAGGCCAGCGCCCCATCTATCAACACACGTTTGACTCTACGGTTCTGGATCAAGACTTCTACATGAAAGGATGATTATGTGGGTGACTCAAGGAGTTGTCATCTTCCTCTAAAAAGGAGATATATTGCAGAGATGTAAGATGTCCAACCATAGTCTGGAACCTGTCTAAATCAAGGTCATCAGGAACATTGGAACTGAGCAAAGCTTTGTCTAGTATGGCTCTGTGAGCTGGGGATATTCAAAGCAACTCAAACATAGAGATTTTGGCATTAGTGTGCTGGAGTTGTTGGACAATGCTATAAGATGTAGGCCTCGTATCCTTTAGATTGGAAGATTTGGAAGCAGCCTTTTATTTAGAAGTAGATGAAAGATTGAAGGGCACCTTAGGGACATTTGATGAATCTGAGATTTGTCCTTTCAAATGTGCTTGGGCTTTTGATCAAGTAACTACGTTGGTGGATTGATTTTTTCTATCTCTTCTTACAATTGTGATGACATTGCAATGCTCTGAGAGATAGGGTTCAACAATATTGATGGTAGCATTATTTCCAGGGTAAGCATAATTGACTTTTGGCCCCATATTAGGTGGAGAAGATGAAACTTCTTGACCATGTTTCAGAAATGGTTCTATGAATGATGTATGATCATTATTGCTCTTAGGATTGTCAACTGTGATGTCTCCCCTATCGATCAGATCTTGAATGGTGTGTTTCAACCGAAAGCAGTTATTAGTTTTGTGACCTTTACCTCGATGGAAATCAAAGAATTCATTTTCTCTCCACCATTTTGGCTTAGGCTCAGAATCAGGTGGTCAGATTGCTAGCAAAGAGATGATGTTATTAGCCAGTAGATTTTTCATAGCTGATTCTAAAGATTCTCCAAGAGGAGTGAACTTTCACTGTTTATCCCAAGATTTGTATTCTGGCTTCTTTTGAAATGGTTCGGATGACTTTTGTTCTGGAGCTTTAATGGCTTGGGAACCAAGAGTTAGGTTGTAGGCTGGTGCCTTTGATGGGGCATGGATAGTGCCAATGACACCATTTGTGATGATGCCTTTATTCTTGTTCCAGTTTTTGTTCTTGTCTTTAGAACTGGATCCTGATTCGTACTTGTCTTTTTGAAGTGTGATTTCTCCTTTTTTCACAAGAACTTTTTCAATTTTGATAGCATTGTCCACCATCTTGTCAAAAGATGTATGATCTTGCATTTGTAGAGGATAATTGATTTTTGGAACAAGGTTATTGATGAAGATTTCTAGTTTTTCTATTTCTGTAATAGGTCTGGCATATAGAGAGAACTTCTTCCTCCATCTCTTGAGAAATGTTAGGAATGGTTCCCCTAGATATTTTTTGAGATTACAGATATCAATCATGGTGACTGGATGTTGAATATTGTAGGAGTATTTCTGATAAAACAATTTGATCAACTCCTCAAAATTTTTGATAGTAGAAGGAAATCTAGTGAACCAGTGGATGGTTGCTCCCCCTAGAGATTGAGGGAAGAGACGCATCAGATAGGTTGGTTCGTGCATGAACTCTATTGATTGTGTATAGAATTCTCTAACATGATCTTGAGGATCTGAGTGTCCATCATACTTATCATACTTTGGCATCTCCACTCTTTTTGAAAATGGTGGCATGTACAAGTCTTTGTCAAATGGAAAAGGACATAGAGCCTCCATGGAGAACTCTTTGGGTTCCTTCTCTTTTTCAAGTTGATTCAATTTGACTTGTAAAGCATGTATCTATTTTGTCATGGCCATTATCAAAGTTTCTTCCTCATGTGTGATGATAGCTTTGACATTAAAATTAGGAGGAAGCTTAGCTCCTTGATGAGCTAATTGTAAAAAGTATGCCTTTCTATCTTCTTTCAAGAAATTCTTCATCATTCATTTGAAGTTATCATCATTTTGATATTGAGCAATTTCTTCAGGCATGGGTTCCTGATCCGCACCATGTTGAGATTGAGTTCTTTGAGAGCCAAAGTTTGTCCCTGCTTGAGACATGGTAGGATTTTGTGGACTCCCTGGAATAGATTGATGTGGGGTTTGTTGAGTACCTCTATGAGTTGATGGAGGAGGAATATAACTAGCTTTTAATCGAAAGTTGCCAAGACTATCATCCTCGTAAAGACCAGAATTGATGAGTTACTCAAGAGTTGGACCCCTAGTAGCGATTATAGGTAAGGTCTGGGATGCTTCTCCAGATTTCTTGTGTGAGGAAGCTCTAGTTTCCACCATCAACTTTGAGTGAAACAAAAGAATAAGATCCAGATGACTGAAGAATGAATGGAATCAAGATGATCAGATGACACAACCTTGTCAAGGTTTGATTGATTTGAAGATTTGATTAGACGTGGGTGAAGGATATTGTGCCCTAGATGTATGGGTAGACTCCCAAAAGATAGCAGACACGAGTTCACAACACTTAGTCATTTTGATGATAGATTGAAGATTGATAGTTATGACAAGGTTTTGACACAAGATGAAAAGGAATCAAATTGATTAAATAGAAGGCTAAATTGGATTCAAAAGGCCACTCTTGGAAAATGATAGGGTTCTCAATAGCTATTACTCTGTTCCTGACACAGTGATTTGTTTGACAAATTTTGGAAATAGGCTAAAAAGCTAAATATCTGGCAATTCTGACAATTTTCTGACAACTTTCAAAATTTTCCCAAATGACACTATGCAGACTTGTACAATAGTGGGTACGCTATGAAACAATAGTTTGAAAAGCTCGTATGATAGTTGTAAAACTCGCATGATAGTGGGTATGCTATGAAATGACAGTTGAAGAGCTCGTATGACAGTTGCTAGCAGGATTTGACTTTTTTGAATTTGACTGGCAAAAAGACTCGTACGACACTGGGTTCCTTACCATACGATAGTTGGGCATGGATGAAATGACATTTGACAAAAAATCATATGACTTTCTGACCTCCTGAGATGACTTCTGACTCTAGAAAGGAATTTCACTTCAAATTTTGCAAATTTAGGGTTTTCAGTGTCAGATTGTTTGCAAATTGTATTGTCCAGATTTGAGGATTGTAACAGATTTGTTCATTTTCAGTAACCAGATAGATAAACAAGTACACAAAATAGCAAGCAAGTGATTTCAAGCATGTCTGAAAATAATGAACAAGGGCAAAAGCAACCTTGCACATGGACAATCAAGTGATTTTATTCGTTCTAATCCTTAGAAGTGCTAATTGTGTATGTTCCAAAATGTTTTGCAATGACGCACATATATCCTAGAAAAATAAAAATTTGGCCTCTCTAGGGTTTTTAGTAATGGTTTGACTCTGCAACTTTTATGATCCAAAGCAGTGAACTCCAATCTCGGTGCACCAGGGTTTTGACACAGTCTGAGAATTTAATCAATCAGGAGCTGCTAAGGAGATCTGACAACCCAACAATGAACCACACCTGTGAAGATTTCTTCCACAAGGACATTTATATAGCGGCTATCACTACCACGATGAAAATGGTTATTACCACTCGAGGTTCTATCAACGCAGTTTGCCCTATGAAGGGAGTGTCCGCTACTGTTAACCCTCTCTAAAGGTGACTCACAATAGTATACCACAAGGGGACTTGGCTCCAGATCCAAGGGTTTGACGCCTTTTCACTTTTAACCTAGAAAAAGCAGGCAGATAAATCTGACATGCTAAGATGAAGATTATCTCACCAAGGTCTATGATATCAACCCCACGTGATCTATCAACCTCTTTAGAGAGAGAATGTATCAATCAATAAGGGAAGATGCACGAACCAAGTAGAACATGAGATGCACTAAGTATCCTCCCTACCTACAAGGATTCCATCGTCAAGAAGGATTTCACTGGGAATCCAATCTCTCAAGAACCACAAATAGTGTTCATAGGGCCTAATTACTATGTTTTCACAGATATATCAGAAAGCAAATCTATCCAAAAGCATTCAAAAGAACAAAAAGGTGGTACACTTAATGCTCCAAATAAACGTGAGGTGAGTCCACAAAGTGGTGCATTTAACTCCTCACACAAATTTAAAAGCAAGTCCACACCCTAGAATACTAATGAGATTTGAAAAGCACAAAATGGGAAAGAACTGGTGGAACAATTAACACTCTTTCTAAGTAGACCCCTCCCCTGAATATGGCGCTGACCTTGTAACCACGGGGTGAAATGAGGGGTGAGTAAGAATAAGCGAGTCCAATATCCCAATTTCGCTAATAAGATCAATCAAAAATATCCTAAGATTTCTTATCAATACTTAAGGTGTTACAACCTAGTATTCAATTATGCAAATTTGAAGAAAAGCATGCAAAGAAAACACTCAAGCCAAACACATGAGAGATTCATTTTAGGATCCAAATTGAAATGTTATCAGATTAAGGAGAATACTTGGAATCCTTACAACACACTTAGTAGATGTTTACCTACTTTTAGCAATTCTTGCGCTTTTTTTTTTCAATCAAAACCAGTAGGAGTCAATCAAAAACAAAGAATTTCAATTGTTAAGATTAGCCGTTAGTCAAAATCTGAAAACCAAATATGACAAACTACCCTAAAAAATGAAACGACAGTTGAAATCTGATGTCAAAACTCGTACAACACTGGGTATGTTCCCAGACGACAGTCCAGAAACTCGTACGACATTGGGTGTTCTATGAAATGATAGTTGAACTTTCAAACGACAGTGTATGTAGTACAGCATGATCCTCAATCTGATAGACTATCATACGACAGTGGGTATAGTGTGAAATGACTTTTGTTAGAAACTCGTACAAAGATTGTACGGACAAAAAAATTAAAAATCATAGTTTTGCACAGAAACCGAGGAGAAAAAGATAGAAATTGAATTGGAAACCCATTTCAGGGCCCCACGGTGGGCACTAGAAATGTGTGTGAATTTTGTACTTTCTCTGTAGACACAACACTTCAGTAAAACATTAGAGGTTAGCAAAAATGAAATCATGCAATGAATTGAAAGCTAATCTAACCAGGTGATTTACTACCTTCTAATAGGTGCGAGTATGATGTTCTCATATTGTTATCGAGATCAGTGACCTTGACGACACCTAAATGAAGGATTTTAATGCAAAAGATGGATATGGAATGTATGCAATTGATCTATTTTTTTTAATTTTCTATGCAATGATATGATGAAAACTGATATGAATCTAATCTAGAATGAACTGATATGAAATTGATATGCAATTAATCTAACAAATGATATGAAAATGAATCTAAATGAATGTAAAAACCAAATTGATCTCACAATAGCCTTGATTCACAAATTCCAATTCTTCAAAATAGTTGTGCAAGTCGTAGACGATTTGGGCAGAGTAAGCTCGCAAAATTATGAGATGATTTGTGAAGAGCTGAGCCTTGATTTATAGAAATCCAAGGCTTTGGGGATGCATGGAAGAAAGCCATAAATCACTCAAATAAACTCAACTTGATTTTTGAGTTATCTGATTATAAAGAATAATTAACTCACAAAAACATGCAAATCATGCAAAAATAGCTTTTTAACTCAAATTAGAAGTTTAGATCAACTTTAAAACTCAAAAATGATGTTGAGTTCCAAAAAGTCAATAACTTGCATTGATTTTCTGATTTGGAGTTTAACTGCTCTTTGATTGTGCACATGGATAATTATGAATTAATAAATAAATAAAGTGATTTATTCTCAGCTTAACTAATTTTGAAAAATAAAACAATTGATTTATGGGTTAATCAATCATTTAATCAAACTTTTATTCAAAAATAATATCATCAAATATGACAACTTGCTTTAATTAATTAAATAAGAATTTAATCAATTAATGATAGGAATTTTGATTTATTGTCAAATTTAAATAATAATACTTAGGAATAAATACAATTAAATTCAATTAAATAATTAAGTGGCAGAATTAAATGTAATTAATTAAATATTAAGAATATTCAATTAATCAAACTTTAGGATAAATAGGATTTATCACCAAATAATCATTAAATTAAAGATAATTATGATAAATAGGAATATTACTAGGAATATTCCCCGATACAGAATTTAGGATAATCAATTAGATTCGATGATGTTTAGATGTGCCTTAGGTTAGGACTTTGATGTCGATTTCATTCGATATGTTGATATAGGAGGTTAATGAACCTATAGCCCATTTTTGGGGTATTACATCACCAAGAGGACCAACACTCTGATACCAATTTTTAGTATTTGATGGTACTGGAAGGGGGGGTGAATCAGTACAAATAGGTAACCAACTAATTCAACCACGGGTCTGATTAACTTTACCAGAAACTTCCAAATAACAAAACATATAACTGATGCAATGAAATAAAAATAAATAACATCAAACATCCACACATCCACACATAACATACTAATTTCTCTCATGGAAACCCTTAGTTAGAGGGAGAAAACCATGGTGGGGATGACACCCACAAGCCCTTCACTATAGTAAAAAAGGTTTATCCTATTAGGAGCTACAAATACCCATTTTGAGGCTAACCTTGTTAGGGATTACTAGTACACTATTAGGAGTACAATTAGATCTATTAATATCTACCTCGCTAGAGTATTTAAGACTCTTTCTATGGTTCCACCCGGTTAAGGGATTTACAATAGAATGCATATTAAAGTCCACCCAGTTAAGGGATTTTTCTTGCTACAACTATTAGAGAACAACAAGTAATGATCAGGATGTAGCATTTCTTTCCTGTTAGACCCAATCTATTCTCTACTCTTTGTACCTTCTCTTTGATCTACCTCTTCTCACAACCTTGATCGCAACCCTAGCAATGAATTTCACTTCATACAATCAACCATCAACAACAACTTCATCCTCCTTTTTCTATGAGATAAACACCAATTATATACACAACTTGCACCAATATCAAATATACCAAAAATGAAATTCAAATACTTTCCCGCTTAGGTACCACGGGCCAAAATGAAAATCTTGATGTAAAACATGTTTTACCACTATTGCATCGGCTCAAAATAAGATCTACAAGTTATATCTCCAAGGTAGTCAAACACATTTTGACTTATATGCATCACCTTAAATCCACCTCATTTCTTTCCTCAAGCATATAAATGATAGCTCATTCAATTATTATCATCCAAGACATGTCACCATAACAACTATATTCACCACAATATCCATATCGATCATCGATCTAAGATCTACCACCAGTAGCTCACGAAATTGGACTCTTAAACTTGTAACCTCTTATGGCACTAAAATTCTTGCACACCGATTGTCCAAATGAGTTGTGGTTGTAACCATAAATTGTTTTGAGTATATCCATATTATTTCTAAGACCGGTCCACTTAATTCCTTCTCAAACATCATTGATATCAAAATATCCATCTGTAGTTGTTCTACCTATACACCGCTCACTGTACTTAGTTGATTCCTTCTTACCGATTGAACGATGACCTTATCGATTGTCCCAATCATCTAATATGGCTAAGTTTGCATCAATGCCAACCAAAATCACAACTTCATGTGACCGCACACTAAAATAAATCACAATGCCAATAGAAACAACCTCCAAGTTTGGGACCTTGCACATGTGAGACTAGATCTATGGAGAATGTCAAATCCCTTCCCAATCAGAGTGCAATGCTGAACCAACCCAACACTTGAAACCTACTTCTATCCTAACCTAACAACTTGCAGGAAAAAGGGAGAAGGATTACAAGAAATTATTGTTGGAAGCTACAATTGAAATAATTGTTATATTGTCATTGATGTCAAACCTTAATTGGTGAGATAGTTTCTATCTAGTAGAGTGTCATATCATTTGATTGATGAAGAGGATTTGAAAAGAGGAGATAACAAGAATACCTAGTGAAAAGGTTGAGTTATGAGAAACTACAATGGGCACTTGATTAGTGGGCACATTGACAAGATAATGTGTTGTTTATCTATTATACTAAGTGAAGAAGACATTTGGATTGAAGCATAGAAGAGATGAGAAAAAGAAAGACTGAAAGCATTAGGCTTGACCAAGCAAAAGAGAAGAAGATTAAGGAACTTATAGTATAAGCCGAGTGATGCTAGTGTTGACCGAGTGCCTATATAACCTGAGAAAATATAGTATTGACTGAGCATAAGTAATGATCCAGTATCAAAAATTGAACCAAGCGAAGATAGTGAGTTCTGAGAAGAATAGTTAAGCGATGATCGACTTATCTAGTGAAGACCGAGAATAAGAACATAGTGATGACCGAGTGTCAATATGTTTTGTGAAGGGATTGAGATTCCCAACTGACACAATTGAATTTTTGGAATATGTAAAGCATGTTGAAGATAAGGATGGATGACCTAGAGCATTTAATGCATGGTAAACCGTATTTTCACATTTCTATGTATGGATTCAAGGAGAAGTTTTGAGAAGTATCTAGAAGGTTAGAGGAAGAATGAAATGTTGGAAGGATTCCATGAATCTGACCAAAACCTAAGATCTACAATGATGTTAAAGAGGCAAAATCTTAGGCTACCTAGTTAAGGAGGTATAATAATAACCTAATTGTGGGTTATGCAAAAAGGTTGATTAAGTTGATTGGCAAACCTAACCAAAAGGTTGAGAAGAGTTGTAAAGAGTTGTGAAGAGGTGGTTTCTTGAAGGGTTTCCAAGCAGATTAGAGATGGAGATGATAATGAAGGCCATTTAGTGGATCATCATATGAGCTACATTGGATCTGTATTTGAAAAGTGAGTTCTATGTGTAATCACCTAAAAATGGACAAAGATCAAATCAAAGCAAATCAAGTCAAATCAAAGCAAATCAAGGACATAATTGAATCAATTGAATCACACTGCATAATTAGCCAATCAAAATTAAAATCAAGTCTTAATTCGAGATCAATCAAAATTGAGAGCATTTTAATCAAGTGCAATCAAATCAAAATACAATTAAATCAATTAATTGTATAGTCTTGGATTAAATTAAATTCAACCCATTCAAGGGGTACATGGCTAAAAAAATTCATTTAAATCAATTAATAAATCTCAATTACTCTCAACAACCCAAAAGGAGAGGAAATTTGGGCAACCAATGAGATTTGAGGAAGGCATTGTCTTCAAAGGGTGGAACCAAGGTTTAATAATGATCAAACACAACTGCACCCCCTACCATTGGAAAATCTATAAAAGGAAGGCCTAAATCCTTCATAAATCATTAACCACACATCTGAGAATTGCATTGAACCTCTTGCAATTTGAGTTTAGAAAGGCATTTGAGAGCTTAATTAGCATTTACTTTGATATAATTGTTAGCTTTAACTTTTTTATCTTATCATTCTCATTCTAGGACTGTCATTAATGAGAGCTTGTTGAGAGCTTTGCATTAACAATCTTAGTTAGAAAGCCATAGGATACTCAATTGATCATTAATTTGCTAAATAGTTACTCTATTGTGGTTTAAGTTAGTTACTATTTCATTTATTATTGATGATTAACCTTAATTGTATGAAGATACTTTCTCTAGTATACAAAATGGTGCCCACAGTGGGGCTCTAAGCCTCATTTCATCATTTTCATCATATTTTGTATGCTTGTATTTTCACTTTTCCATGAATTTTTTACAGAAAATAGGTGAAGTCATGCGTACAAATGATTCAATCATGTCTACAGTCATTCTGATGATGCTTGAGATCACTATTTTGATGCCTATAAGATGAAAACTCATGCTTGGTTGATCACTTCTCTTCTGTCTTAAATTCTTTCTAGTCACCTGCAAGATAGATACTCATGCGTGCGAGATAAATTGTCTAGCCTTTGCACGTAAGTCATGCCTGTGACATAAGAAGTGTCACCTATCCACTATTTGTCACCACCTGTGACAAACCTTTGCTAAGCACTTTACAGAAGTAGGCATGCCTAGTATCTACTATTTTACGCTTAGTATTGTTAAATTGTCACTTCAGATAAATCATTTTACGCAATTTTCAATACTGTTTATGCTTAGTAATAAATTGTTCATGCTTGATTAACTTTCAGTGTCGCCTATATCACTGGAAACTGATGCTGTTGTCATTAAAGTTATGCCTACTAATAATTTGATCTCACGTATTAGCTGGACAATGTCACTTTCTGTCTATTGTCTTAATTTGTTGTCAGATTGATTAATTCAATTATCTAACTCTCTGTTTGTATATTTTGACAGTAAATGAGCAAGCACAGAAAGGTCCAAAAGCCAGAGAGAAGGTTTAATCAAGAAGAGAAGGCATTGGCTAAGAGGATCAAGAGGGAGAACTTTGAGCATATCAAGGTTGTTCTTGAGACATCACAAGAGGAAGAAAATCAGGTATATCAAAACTATCTTGCAATTATTGAAGCTTACAAAATGAAATTTGTTTCTCTTAATTGGATTTTTACTCCTTAGTTCAAGTTTTTCCTTAAAAATTTGCAAATAAGGTGCTTAAGATTCAATACATAATTCTTTGCTTCATTAATTTCAATTTGGTTTCCCCTCATTGTGATTATTGGTGTTGACTAAATTGCTAGTGGAAAATCACATTTGGAAGAAGCTATTGCCAAGGTAATGATAAAAATAATGAAATCACACAAAAATGTCCCTAACTTTGGTTAGCTACAAGGAAAAGGTAAGCCTCAACTAGTCAATATTCTCCCTTAAATTGTGGCATTGGTGCATTTCAAAATCTAGTAATTACAAAACCTCTCTTTGTTTGGAAAATTTAGCATTTAGGCCTATGCTCTTCACTTCTTATAGTGAATCAAAAGCTAAAGGTGTTGAACTTTTTGATTAATAAGAGAGGTTAAGGAATTGAGCACATAAAATCAAAACCCCTTGTTTGTGGAAGAGAGTAGAAATACTCAAATCCCTATAGTTAGGGGGTGAAATCAATTGAACATTGCTAATTGTGTTTGGGAACTAAAGGAAAAGTTAGGGATATGCTCTTCACCTTTTGGTGAACCAAATTCCCAAAAGCTTGGCCTTAACTCCATTTTCCTTGCTTTGAATGAACATGCTAGAGAATTAGTGGGCTTGCCTCCCGAGTTTGCCTTAACGCAGCTGGTGAGAGGGACAACCCAAAGTGGGATATGCTCACTTTTGCTGCGGGAATCCAACCCACTCTAAAATGAAACGCATGCATCCTTAATGGGGTGTGTGACAAACGGATTTTAAATTTTTCAAATTTCCTCTAGTAGTCCTCATGGATTGCATCAAATTGTACTTTTGTGCATGTGGGAAACCCCTTAACATACTTGGGGGATGAAAGTTTAAAGTCTATTTGAACGGAATCAATATTAAATCCTTGATAAAATAGCAAGACCACCCTTTAGAGCCATGTTTACGAACCAAATCTTGTGCTAGGTAGGTGCTTGAAGTGTCTTTTTGTGCAAAACTCGTGACAACATTCTTCAAATCAAACATTTTGTGTTAAGTGGGTAAAATGAGACAAGTGAATGCATGATTGTTGTGTTTGAAATACATAAACAAGTGAGAGATATATCCATTGAAAACTCATCTTATATTTTTAAATCTCTTCAACATAAAATCAACAATTTTTGAACCAAAGATCATTCCCAATCAAACCCTTGTTGGATGTTGGTTTCCATGCGGTCCCACACATATAGGGTATCATTACAAGGAGATAGAACTCTTGCTGCAAACCAAGGGCAAGAAGTTAAATACCAAATTCTTTTCAAAGGTCCTAATCAAGAAGAAATTTTTCCAAACCTATTTGAACAAGGACTTGGAGGGATGATAGATAGAAATCTGGCATATCATAATCACAATACCAACAATGCTATTCATAATGCCAAAGAAACACTTGAGGAAAGGGTTGAGAGAATTTCCCAAGACCTAGACTTCCTAGAGGTTATGGAGAAATTGATAGATAAGGATAAGGAGAACTTCTTCTTAAACCTAGCCCAAAAGGGAGTAAAGCTGCCTTATGATTTTGATATTGACCAACTCAAGAAAGACCAACATCAAGATGACCCTATGAATGTTATAAATAGGCAGATAAAGGCCTTCCAAGAAAAAATTGATACCATGAAGAAGGTAGCCGAACCTAAAGCCTTTTCCATAGAAGCTTTGTGTCCTTTCCCTTTCAATACCATTTTTCCTAAATACGATAAGTACATGGGTAAAATAGACCAACGGGATCATCTAAGAGAGTTTTGTGCCCTGAGCATAGAGTTCATGCACAATGATACATATCTAATGAGACTCTTTCCTAGAAGCTTAGGAGGTCCCTCAATGGAGTGGTTTTCAAAACTAACCCCAGGAATAAAGACCTTTGAGGAGTTAGCCTCCAAGTTTGTAACCCATTACTCTTATAACATTGAGCATGAAATCACAATGCTCAAGTTGTGTGATACAAAACAAAAAGATGGAGAGTCCTTTTTAGGATTCCTACAAAGGTGGAGGACTATTTTCGCAAGGTATCCACGAAGTATCCCCAAGAAAGAGAAGATGGAAATCTTCACCAAAAATTTGACCACGGAAATGAATTATAGATTACAACTTCAATGTCCCCCAACATTTGAAAAACTCATCGAAAATGGGATCAAGATTGAAGATTTTTTGGTCAAGAGAGGTGAGATCAAATTATTTAAAGATAACAAGTCCAACAACAACAATAATAGCAATAACAATAATTATGTGCCTACGTATTTCAATAATCAAGGGTCCAACAATAACAATGATAAATCTAAATCATGGACCAAGAATAACAACAAAAACCTCGTGAATGATGGAGTTGTGGAGGCCCACAACTTGAAGTCAACCCCTTTTATCCTACCATATGGAGCTAATTCTTCAAATAATGTTAACCAATCAAAAAAAGCTCCATATAATTCCAATAATTTCAATAACTATTCCAACACTTCCAACAATAATGCCAAAGGGGACAAATCAAAACCCTCCTACTACAATTATAATAAAAAGAAATTCACCTACTTAGGTGAACCTTTGGAGAATGTATTAAGGACCTTGGTTACCAATAATGTCATCACTACCTGATATGAAATATTATGAACCTGAAGTTAAACCTTATTGGTGGAATGAGACCAATCATTGTGAATATCATCGAAATAGAGGTCACCCAACAAATGAATGCATGAGGTTAAAACACTTGGTGCAAGATTTAATTGACAAGGGAACCATTCAAATTGAAGGACCTCAAAATAATGGAGATCATACAGCCTTCAAAGACCCCTTTTTGAATCATGAAAAGGGTGAGTCATCACATGCTAATCAAAATTAAAAAAAGGGCAATGAAAAAGTGAACTTTACTCATACCTATGATAACACGATAAATACTATAAGAGAAGAAGATCAAACCATAAATGTTATCATAATGAAAGATAAGTCAAGGGAAATATCATCAAATGTTGTCACTAGGGGGCAAGCATAAAAAATTATCCTACCTACCAATGCTCCAAAGACTGTGTTATCAAACCAAGCTTCAACATCATCATCAAAACAATATAACTTGGTTGATCAATTACAAAGAACTCCCACTCAAATCTCTATTCTTGAGTTGCTCAAATTATCACCAATTCATAAGGATATCTTGGAAAAAGCCTTGTTGGAAACAAATGTGCCTCTAAATTTGGAGGTAGATAAATTCCAAAATATGGTAGGTCACCTAATTGCACCCCATTGCCTATCATTTTCCGAACAAGATGACATGTCCCTTAATCATCCTCAAAATCTGCCCTTACACATAGAAGTGTTGATCCACAAGCATAGGGTGAAAAGAGTCCTTATAGATGGAGGATCCAGCTTAAACATTTGTACCCTTAACTTGGTGAAAGCCCTAGGATTTTCTGAGGAGGCTATTGACCCTAAGAAAAAGATAACCATAAAAGCCTACGATGATGAAGAAAGAGCCTCAAAAGGAGTCGTAGTATTACCCATTAGAGTTGGTCCCATGCAAAAAGAGACCATATGTCAAGTGTTGGACTTAAATTTGACTTACAATATATTGTTAGGAATGCCATGGATCCATGAAATGCAATCCGTTCCTTCAAATTATCACCAATGCCTAAAATTCCCATATCTAGGGCAAGAGATAATGGTAAGTGGGGATCTAAACCCATTCCAATATTGTAATAATGTCAAGCCTATCAATGACTCCTTGGTTCAACACAATGTTGAAGGTTCTATACCCAATAAAATGGAGCAAGGTCAAAGTTCTAAGGACATTTCTTTGTTGAAAGAAAAAGAAAAGATGGAAGAAGAAGTTGTTATTGAAGACACACCAAAACTCATTAACCGAACTACATCAACTAACGGAAAAGAGAAGGTTAATGAGGATAACATTATTAAAGAACCAAAAGAATATCATGATAAATCTATTCAAGTGTACACTAAATAGGCCCATTATTAAAAGATGGACCAAATGATGAAAATTTTTGATAAGCAATGTAAAATCAAGCAAAAAGGAGTAGGCGAATACTCCTTATCTATGATGGACCTACCTTTATCACCCAAGTCCTTTGGAAAACCTTCAAATCTACCTCATAGATATAATGATAACTTTGTGAGGGCAAGTACATCATCCACCATGGATGAAGAAGATAATGAAATCCTAAATTGGTTATACAAAGATGAAGAATCAAGTGCCCACATCAAACATATCCAAAATATAACCATTCCCACACATCAATATGGGAAAGGGTTTTCAATCATGAAAAAGATGGGGTACAAAGGTCAAGGACCTTTGGGAACAAAGAATGAAGGGCTCATTGAACCCATAGAATCAACATGGCGAGATTCCAAAGAGAAAGCAGGATTAGGGTATCTTGAAGAAGGATACACTCAAAAAAATTACCCCAAGCTATATGATCAAATATTACAATTATAATCTCATAGTGATGAGGATTATAATGAATGGTAATGGGATACCCTATTAGATGAGTCATGTCAAGATAAGGGTATTGATGTCATTCATACCTATGCTTCTACCAAAGATAAAGGACCAATAACAGAATCAAGGTCAAATCAAGCATCTAGTTCTAGTCAAGTGATCCTAAATGATGTGCCAAGCATAGAAATAGAAATAAATCAATGGGTAGGTGAACCATACGTTACTTCATGGAGACCTACTATGGAAGAATCAAATGTTAGGTTTAATCCACGTGATTTTTATCCAATAGAAACCCTAGAGGAGTCTAGTGAGGAGGACTTTGATCCTTCTTTAGAACATTTAGAGGAAGCCCATGTTTGAGATTTTCAAGATACAATATATGAACCCTCCAATAATGAGATATACACCCTAAACCCAATCAAAACAAACCCAAGTGTTGACCCATTAACTCTCATCCACCCAAACTTAATTGAATGGAATGCCATTGAACCAACTACCTTGCCAACTTTCTTAAATGACAACATGGTGTCCCAATACCTCAACGCATTTGAACCCTCTTCTATCAGAAAATATCAAGAAGAAATGATCAAAGGGAGCATCTAAACTTTCAATCCGAGAAAAAATGAAAAAAATAGAAAAAGAAAAGAATCAAGTGTTGAAAACCACGTTGTGGCAACATTAGATCAAGAAAAAAATAAAGAAATAAAGGATGTTTCCAAAGGTGAAAACCCAACTGAGGCACCTAAGGGAGTTTGGATGCTCTACCCAAACATTATGAAGAAAGATCTCTGATCTTAATTGAGCCAATAGAAAAGATAAATATTGGGTTAGAAACATAGCCAAAGATCATCCACCTAGCAGCATCCCTATCTAATGAAGAAAGAATAGAATTCATCAAGTTCTTTAAGGAAAAACAAGTTAACTTCACATGGTCTTATGATGATATGTTGGGTTTAGACCCATATCTAATAATGCATCATCTAAATATCAAGGAAGGAGCCAAACCTGTTAAGCAAAAGCTAAGGAAAATGCATCCTCATATAGCACTACTTGTCAAAGTGGAGTTAGAAAAACTATTGAAGGTGGGATTTATAAGGGCCATTGATTATGCACAATGGATCTCAAATATAGTGTCTATATCAAAAGCAAACAAATCCATCAGAATCTGCATGGACTTTAGAGACTTAAACTTGGCATGTTCTAAGGATGATTTCCCACTTCTAAGCATTGATGCCATTGTGGACTTAACAGTAGGACACTCTATGTTCTCACTCATGGATGGATTTAATGGATATAACTAGATAAAGATAGCACCAGAAGACCAAAATAAGACTGCCTTTACATGTGCATGGGGTACCTTTTGCTGGAATGTCATGCCATTTGGGTTGAAGAATGCAAGAGCGACCTATCAAAGAGAAATGACAACAATATTTCACAATATGATGCATAAGTTCATGGAGGATTATGTGGATGACATATTAGCTAAATCACACTCAAGAAAAGAGCACCTTCCAATTTTGGCAAAATTTTTTGAAAGGCTAGAAGAATTCAAAGTAAGACTTAACCCAAAGAAATGTGCATTTGGAGTCCAATCCGGCAAGCTACTAGGTTATATTGTATCTGGAAAAGGGATAGAGGTGGATCCCACTAAAGTGAAGGCTATTATGGAAATGGAAGCACCTAAAAACATTATTTAGATGAGATCTTTACAAGGAAAGATCCAATCCATTAGGAGATTTATCTCCCAATTAGCGGAAAAATGTCATAATTTCACCCAACTTTTGCATAAGGATGCAATTTTCAAATGGGATGAAAAATGTGAAGAAGCCTTTAATCTATTGAAGAAATATATCATGAATCCACCAATCTTGATGCCACCTATCAGAGGCAAGCCCTTGATCCTATACATTTCAGCAATGGAGAATTCATTGGGGGCACTTTTAGCACAAGAGGATGAAACAAGAAAAGAAAAGGCAATTTACTACATAAGTAGAACTTTAGTCAAATACGAGCTGAATTATACATTCATGGAAAGGGCATGCTTGGCTATAGTTTTTGCTTCCCAAAAATTATGCCATTATATGCTAGCTCACAAGATAAGGCTCATTGCCAAAATTGACCCATTAAAGTATCTACTTAGTAAAACAACATTGAATGGAAGGCTAGCAAAGTTGGTGATGATACTAAGTGAATTCGATAGAGAATATGTTGATAGAAAATCAATCAAAGGACACATCATTGTAGACCATTTAGCAGAAGCACCACTTCAAGATGATCATCCTATACAAGTGGAATTCCTGGATTCAGAAATTGTGAATGTTGAGGCAAAAACATGGCAGCTTTATTTTGATGGTTCTTATACTCATCATGGATCAGGAGTAGGCATACTTCTAATCACTCCTCAAGGATCTACTATCCCTAAGTCTTAAAAATTTCTATTCCCATGCACAAATAATATAGCAGAATATGAAGCCTTGGTTATTGGAATCAAGCTGGCATTAGAGTGGAAAGTGATAGAACTAAAAGTTTATGGAGATTCACAATTAGTCATAAATCAAGTCAATGAAGAATATCAAACGAAGGATGACAAATTGATACCCTACAAAAACATGGTGGATAATCTTAAAAAATATTTCATACTTATCACATTTGAACAAGTGTCGAGAGAAAAGAACAAAGTAGTGGATGCAATGGCAACTTTAGCTTCACTTCCACAAATGCCTAATCAAAGTGCCTGATACGAGTTCTTGGTAGAAGAAGTGGTTCAACCCGCATTTGACCCTACCCACCCTTACACCATTTTCTTGTTAACTACAAATGAATCACCTTGGTATGGACCAATTTACACTTACTTGAAAGATCAAATCCTTCCCATAGACCTAGCCAAGAATCAAAAGAAAAGCTTCATTTGCCAAGTCACCCAATACACCATAGTTTCCGAAACATTGTATCAAAAAAGTCTAGACAGAATGCTCTTTAGATGTTTAGAAGAGGAAGAATCAAACTTAGCCTTACAAGAAATTCACAAAGGAATTTTTAGATCACACTTAAACGGATTAACCTTAGCCAAGAAACTTCTTAGGATAGGGTATTTTTGGCCTACGATGGAGAAAGACGCTTGTAACTTTGCCAAAACTTGTAGAAAGTGTCAATTCCATGGAAACTTGATACATGCACCCGCACAAGAGCTTCACCCGATGACAACACCTTGGCCATTCTATCAATGGGGTTTAGACCTAATAGGCATGATTTATCCACCATCCTCAAATGGTCACAAATTTATCATCACGGCAAATGAGTACTTCACTAAGTGGGTGGAAGCTATACCCCTATCAACTGCAACAGGAAAGAAGATTTCTTTGTTTATCCTCAATCATATTATTTGTAGATATGGCATACCTCATGCTATCATAACGGATAACGCAAAGCATTTTAAGAACAAAGACTTAAAGGAATTATGCACAAAGTTCCACATGATTCATCATTCTTCTTCAATCTATTACCCTCAATGTAATGGACAAGCCGAAGCAACAAATAAAAACATCTTGAAGATTTTGAAGAGAACGGTGGACAACTCAGGGAGAGATTGGCACATTAAAATAAACTGGACCTTGTGGGCTTATAGAACGAGCATAAGAATGCCAACAGGGGCTACACCTTTTTCATTAATCTTTGGAATAGAAGCAGTTTTGCCTCTAGAGGTAGAACTTCCATCTTTGAGGATATCTATGCATAGTTTGATAAATGAGGAAGATTATAGGGTTGCGAGGCTGCAAGAACTAGAGCTCTTAGATGAAAAATAGAAGCAAGCATTTGACCATTTGAAGGTGTACCAAAATAGGATGTCAAGGGCTTACAATAAGCACATCAAGCCAAGAACATTCCAAATAGGTGACTTAGTGTTGCAAGAAAATCCCAAGAACCAAGCAGAAAGGGAAAAGAAAGGAAAATGGGAAGCAAATTGGTTAGGACCATTTCTCACTGTTGAAAATTTTGGGACCAGCACCTACAAACTAGCAGACTGTGATGGCGAAGAGCTACAAGAGCCTATTAATAGCATACATCTCAAGAAGTTCTATACATAAGGTAGATGAAAGAGTATAAAGAGTATCAGATGGAGGAGTATCATATTTATTGTACATAGTGAAAAGAGATCTTGAAAATACCAAAAACATTTGAAAAGCAGAAAAAGCACAAAACATTTGAAAAGCAGAAAAGATCAAAAACAATGGAAAATTGAGCATGAAGAAAGTAAAAACATTCATCTATGATCCTCAAAAAGAAGAAATTTTTTGAAAAAGAGAAAAAATACAAAAAAATACAAAAAGAAGAAAAGTGCCTTGGTGAAAACCTAGCAAATAGGCACCTTGTTAGCAAAAAAAGAGAAAAAAGCTTTAAAATAGAAAAAAGAGCTAGATCCATTCAATCATTGAAAACCTGGTAAACAGGTGCCATTGAAAGTCCAAGTCAGTCGCATACCTAGGAAGGTCACCTTGTAAATATTGCATTCGCCAGCATTTGTATATATTGCATAATAAAACCCCATAGTTGCATTTGCGAGTACCTCAAGATTTTGGTTACCTAATCGACAAATTGTCCTAAGTCCCATGAATAAAATCAATATCAAATTGGGGGCAATCTACTCAAGAGGAGAAAGGATTCATCAAAGCAAGCTTTATTCAATCAAAGAATCAATTCATCACACTCGAAAGAGGAACACTTAATCATATCTACATCTCAATCTAATTAGAGCCTAAAACGCAAAATTTGATCCAAGAATTGAAATGGCCTTACCTTTATCAGGATTAAAAATTTGAAATAGATGGAACTACACTTGGCATATGGATTTGAAAAACATTGCAAAATTTTTCTAAGTGTTAACTCAATTGATTAAATCATTTCTTTCTAGCGAATCGATGAAAGTCTTAGACTAGACAAGCTATGATGAAAGGATTATATTTTTCTTGATTTCTGAATGACTGTCTTAAAATAAAAGTTTTAAACCATGTATTATTTGTCTAAAGACATGATCATCAAAGAATCATTGAGGACTTGTACATGGGATAAACTTGAGATTTCTACTTGTTTATGCAAACGGATAACTTGGCTATTTTGATCTTCAATATCATAATACCAAAATCCACTTGCAACATAGAATCTAACAAAATTGGTATTCACACTCTCATGATTGGCTTCAATCAGTGATAGTCATACTGAAGAGAGATGGGAAAGAAAATAAAGAGGTGCAAAAAGTATTCATATCATCATAGTTGAACTAGTGATGGTTGTACTAAAACGGAACTCTAAAAATGCTCAATGATGATTATAAGCTCCAAATTTTGACTAATGACAGTTAGCTGCATACATCTTAGATTAAGTGCATTGTATATATATTTTTTCCTTTCATAGCTTACATTGCAAAGGGGGACATTAATAATCTTGGTTAATCAAAACATAGAAGAAATGGGGGGTCCAATTCTAACATCTTATCCTTGATTTCAAGAAAAAACAAAGTGAGATTATCTTTTGTATTCATGTGTAGCATTAATCATTATTCATTATCCATATATCAGAAAAGAAGAGAAAAATTTCATTACTCATCCATCATTTGCATACATGTAATTAAAGATAGAACTGCATACATCCGAAAACCCAAAAACATAGGGCCATTCACATTCATATATCCATAAAACACTTTGCATCCATACATTGAAAAATAGAGAAAAGCATGTCATAAATCCATACATCAATGCATTCATCTATCTATATCATAAAATAAGATACATTGCATCCATAGCATAATCACAAGCAAATGCATCATAAACACCATATAGCTACATATAAAGATAATCTCATAACAAAATACATCAGAGAATCAAGGAAGTATATCATCATATAATTGTTCATCAAATGATCTAGTACATTAGTATATCAAGATACAAATGTCATGAAAATGATACATCAAGTGTTCTGACCAACAAAACATCATGAAATGTGATACAAATGACATCAACAATGAACAACTCTATCAAGTCATCAAGATACATCCCCGACACCAGATCCATCTAGACCCCTATCATCTTGTCTATTCTGGGAGGGAGGAGCCTGAGAATTGCTTGTTGTGCTAGGTCTTTGTTGTGCTAGGTCTTTGAATCACATGAGTCATAAACTGCTACATCAAAAGAGCTACTTGATCTAGTCTACCTACAACAGTAGATATATCTGTCCTCATCGCCTAAACATCTCATGATAAGCTATCAATGCTAGGAGCAGCCTGTGAACTCTGTCCCATATCATGTGACTGAGCTGCACCTATGGAGGTACCTGCTGAACCTGTGGAGGAACTTGCTATGCTGGAACCTCATCCTATTGTGCTAAAGAAACCCTCTATAACTAAACTAAGGGATCATGTCCACCAGGAATCTGTCAAGCAACATCTATATGTACCTGTCTATGTTGTCTCTACTGTCGATGAGCTTTATGTTGTCTATCCACTGCTGCTCTAGGGCGTACCTCAGCTACATCATCCTATCCTCTAGCTCTAGCCCTATCCCAGATATGCCCACCTCTCACTTGTGGTCTATCCTCTCTGTCTCTAATGTCTCCTACCACCACCACCATCACCATCGCCATCATCAACTCTCTCATCCTGGTCTGGGATACACTCTATTGGATCAGTAAATTGAGGAAACTTGTTACAAGCCCACTAGTCCTGATACTCATGAGACATACCAACATCTACAACACCTATAAGCATATCCCACCTACAATATCCCAAACCAGCAATCTGATCACATGCAAATTGGTAATCAATCAGAGGACCCCACAATGATTGCTCTGCCTATACACGAGCATATAACGCTGCACCCTGTGGCATATCCTATACTCTACCATACTAGCGAGATACTCAACCAAAGCAGAAATGCTCAATAACAGTAGTAGACCTGCCAATCATCCATCAAGGAGAAAACATATAAGGAAGCTCATTATCATCCTCCCACCAATGCTCACAACCTATATATGGCCGCCACTGTACTTGATCAAGATCATCAATCTGTCGGGGCCAATACTCAAGCTTGTTTATGATTCTAGAAAACCATGCCGCTATATAGAAAAGCATATAGAAATCCCCGACCACGAATCCTATTAGAAATAGGCCTAGTAATGGGAAGATGCTCCCATACCCACAGCTATAGAATCACTGCACCGATAGACAAGGAAGCGCTCTTTATATACAACCTCATGTAAATCATGATACAGTTGAGAAAGAACACAGGAACCCCAATCAAATTGTTGAGGCTGAGCAAGTAAATCCTCGAGGATCCTACCCCATCCAACTGAGAAACCATGACCTCACCAATTGAGAAGCAAGAATCCACCGATGAGAGCACCAGGAACCGTTGGTAATGTCAAGAAAGAAGCAAACTGTGGCCAAGTAATAGTATCATCATCTATAGTGTTGTCTCCAAACACTCATCTACAGACTATACTATCATAAATGGAATCATAGTATACTAACTCTCCATGGCAAGGAATGCATAATAATCTATACACATCTTCTGGAGTGATAGTCATCTCTCCAAAGGGAAGGTGGAAAGTATTGTGGTCAGAGTGCCATCTCTCCGCCATAGCAGTAAGAAGACTATGGTTCAGCTGGAACCATGACATGTCAAGAAGAAAACTGAGACCAGACAACTCAACAACATGAAACTCTACCGAATTCAAGGCCTGACCAAGATCAATAACCCATGATGTGACAGACCGAATGTAAAGAATAGGTAAGTGTGTCTATTTGACAAAACAAAGGAATCATGTTAGCATATCATATCAAGGAATCATCTAAAGTCAATCAATTTTATCAAAAGTATCAAGCAATCACACCAGTTGTTCGTGTCTCTATATCCTGAGAATGAAGTATCAATATCAATCATATCAGTTTTCACATTGATTGATTTATCCTACCAAATTGACAAATCACATTCGTTGGTACCATTATCTTGATATCCTAATCAATTGTTTTATTTAAATGCAACATACCTAATCTTATCATTGGAATCGATCATCTGGACTTATCAAATTTTTCATCAGGAATAAAACAAGTACAACTGAAAAAAATTTCAAAAATCTGTAGACGTGATTTCATTCATACCAGGCGACATTTCATCACACATGATATAGAAAAGATGTCATGCGACACTTTATTTCTTCTACGTGGTATTTCAGGTATCAGGCGACACTTAATAATGCTAGAAGACATTGAATAAAGTCTAGGCGATAATGAATTTCAAGGGTTTCACACGCAAAAAAACATATGCAAATGGGCATTAAAACCCTAAGGCTACGCGACATCAAACTTTTGGCAAGCGAGAACAAAAAATTGCTAAGCAACAGTTTACTACGCGGAGGCATGAGTAAAAGGCACAGATGTGACACTTTACAAGCTAACGTGACATTTAAACTATCCTATGCATGAATTTGCAAAATTAAAACAACAACGACATTGAAAAGATGCAATAAATGTGATAAATGAGCAATAAATGCAATGAGGAAGTTAGAAATGACTCGTTGGAGGTCCATAGTCAGGTGGTCTCCGATACCGTTGACATCTCTCAAACTAATGCTCTCTGATAGGAACAACCATCTCGAAAATCAAAGGAAGACCATATCAAAATCTCACGAGTCAAAAGTGAAAATGAATATTAAATCAAGGTTTTTCAACCTATTTAAGCTAATTTGACCTAATTTAGAGGTGAAATTTTGACTCTGACCTATATTAAGCTATCAATTTAATCGGGGCAAATTGTGAATCATGGCATATCATTAGGGTTTTTCAGAAATGAAAACATATTGTATCAATCAATCAATTTTTTAAAAATCAAGCATCAATATGTTTTATTTCTAAGGGGGCATACCATCGGATAATCAACATCAGCAGTAACATCATCGAAAATCAAGAAACCGATCATCAAATCAAAGTGAAAGCTTTTATTAGGAAATTTTTCGTAATCAAACGAATGGGGCATCACATTAAAATCAGGTATCATATCAGGATTTTTCATTAGGATCAAACATCATATCGAGAACCATCATCAGGAGAACCATCATATTAGAACGATCATCAGAATCATATTAGTTGAGAATTTCATATCGATCATATCTGCATCAATTTTGTATCAAAAATCAAGGATCAACCATCGAAAGACATCAAACAAACATTAAAGATTGACCATCAATGAATTAGGACCTATCATCAAGCAAGATCAGAGTATTCTTTGAATCGACATGCTCCGCACGTCAACTCAAAGAGGGGCATTTGTAATCACCTAAAAATGGACAAAGATCAAATCAAAGAAAATCAAATAAAATCAAGGACATAATTGAATCAATTGCATCACAATGCATAATTAGCCAATCAAAATTAAAATCAAGTCTTAATTCGAGATCAATCAAAATTGAGAGCATTTTAATCAAGTCCAATCAAATCAAAATACAATTAAATCAATTAATTGTATGGTCTTGGATTAAATTAAATTCAACCCATTCAAGGGGTACATGGCTAAACAAATTCATTTAAATTAATTAATAAACCTCAATTACTCTCAACAACCCAAAAGGAGAGGAAATCTGGGCAACCAATGAGATTTGAGGAAAGGCATTCACATGGATCAAGCCAAATTGAATCTCAATCACTCAAAGTGAAAGAGAATCTTGTCCATTGATCTTGTCTACTTGTCCCAAGCTTTGAGGACACAAACTTTTCATTTTCTTCAAAGGGTGGAACCAAGGACTCAACCAAGGTTTAATCATGATCAAACACAACTACACCCCCTACCATTGGAAAATCTATAAAAGGAAGGCCTAAATCCTTCATAAATCATCAACCACACATCTGAGAATTGCATTGAACCTCTTGCAATTTGAGTCTATAAAGGCATTTGAGAGATTAATTAGCATTTACTTTGATGTAATTGTTAGCTTTAACTTATTTATCTTATCATTCTCATTCTAGGACTATCATTAATGAGAGCTTGTTGAGAGCTTTGCATTAAAAATCTTAGTTAGAGAGCCATAGGATGCTCAATTGATCATTAATTTGCTAAATAGTTTCTCTATTGTGGTTTAAGTTAGTTACTATTTCATTTATTATTGATGATTAACCTTAATTCTATGAAGATACTTTCCCTAGTATACACTATGTATCAAATCAAATCTGTTGTTACTTTCTAACCATTTTATCAGTTTAAATCCTTTAATCAAGGTTGACCTAACAGTCATTTGTAAATCCTTTAATCAAGGTGACATTATAATGGAATGTTCTTAATTCCTCTAACAAGGCCACTCCTAACAAGGTGATTAAATCCATTAATAGGGTCACACCTAATAGTGTGTATTGTAACCTTTAACAAGGTTGTCTCCTCATATAGCTCACTTCAAAAGAGTGAAAATTGGTAGCATGTTACTAGTGTTTTTTTTTCCCAAATTGGTTTTCCATGTTATATCCTAGTGTCATACTTGTGTGAATGTTATTTGATGTGTTTTACTATTAAGTGTTTTACATTCTACAATTTGATTACTTTTGGATAGTGGACTATAAGTTTATGTTACTGGTTATATGATATAGAGACCGAGTGGACTGTTGAGTAGATCTAAGTTGTTTGAAGTGCTTAAAAGTTGAATTGGTACATCTGGACCTAAGGAAAATGGATTCACCCCCCCTCTCATTTATTCTAAAATCATTCTAACAATTGGTATCAGAGCTTGTGGTGCTTGTAAGGAAAAGTTTGAAGGTACTTGGAGCTAAAGATCAAGATGTACAAAAATGAGGTACCAAAGCTGAACAAGGAGAACTTCCTTGCATGGAAAAGTTTGATGAAGCTACACCTAGCTGGAATTGGAGAGTTAGAAAAATAATGTGGAAAATGACTACATTGCAACACCTGCACCTTTGATAGCCCAGCACATGAAGGAAAAGAAAGAACACAATCAGGAAATGTTAGGTTGCATCAGCCCTAAGTTATCTTGAATTTGAAGAGACAAAGGACTGTACCACTTCAAAGAAAATGTGGGACACATTGACAACTATCTATGGTGGAGACAAAAATGTACTAAGAGCCAAATCTGAAAGCTTGATAGGTAAGTTTGATAAAATGAGAATGTTAGAAGGTGAGACTATTGTACAATATTGTGGCCGACTTAAAGTGGTTGTGAATGCTATTAGAGGAGCTAATGGAAAGATTGATGATGAAACTGTTATTAGCAAGGTATTGATAACCCTACTTCCTATATATGCTATTAGAGTGTCTGCAATATAAGAACTGAGATGTGGTCCTGGTAACAACTTAACTCTGGAAGGTTTGGTTGGTAGACTTACTACTTTTGAGTTATCAAATTTTAATAATTTCAACTCTCCTGCTATTGAATCTGCATTCAAATCTCAATTGGTTCTTCATAAGTCTAAGAAAGAAAAAGAAAGATGTGTGAGAAGTGATAGTGACACCTCTGATGATGAACTTGATGATCTTGAAGCATTAATGTCTAGAAGACTACCTAGAGGAAAAGGAAAATTCAAAGGTAAACTTCCTATAATATGTTTTTCATGTAACAAAGTTGGCCATATTGTTGCAAGATGTCCTGATAGGAATGACAAGGATGAAAGGAGAGAAAAAAAGTACAAGGAAAAAAGGGATGACAAATACTACAGAAGGTATAAGGACTACATAGAAAAAGGTAAGAAATCTTGTTATATTGCTGAAGAAAAAACTGATAGTGAATATGATGATCATGATGTAGAAGTTGTTTATGTTTCCATGAAAGATGATTTTGATGAAGATGATAAAACTACACTTATTTCATGTGTGAGTAAAGGTGATAGATGTATAAATGATAGTGGTTTCTCACATTATATGACTGGTGATAAAAGTAAGTTTGAAAGCTTAGATCATTACAAAGGAAGATGTGTTAAATTTGGTAATGATACACCATGTTTTGTGAAAGGTAAAGGATCAATAAGATTGATTGATAAGATCAGATGTGATAGTGTTTATTGGGTTGAAGGACTTAACCATAACCTATTGAGTGTTGCATAGTTGAACATTTTTGGATACCAAGTTGAATTCCATCATAAAAGGATAATATCTTTGATGCTACTGGTGAACTAATTGGAAGTGGAGAACATATAAGAGGTAACTTGTTCTATCTAGACCTATTTGATGAGACATGTTTGTTTTCACAATTTGATGATATATGGTTGTGGCATAAGAGGATGTATCATGTGAATGTTGGTAATTTGGTAAGCATCAGTAAGATGAAAAGAGTAAGAGGGTTACCAAGATTGAAAAAAACTGATAATGTGATGTGTAAACAATGTCAATTGGGCAAATTGACAAAGTCCGGTTTCAAGAGAAAAACCTATACTTCTGATGATATTTTGGAGTTTGTTCATACTGACCTTTGTGGACCTATTGGAGTACAAAGCTATTGTGGTGACAAATATTTTATTATATTTCTTGATGATTACACTAGAATGATGACTGTGATGTTTCTTAAAGAAAAATATGATGCCTTTCAGTTGTTTAAGTGGTATTTGGAAAGGGTTGAAAAAGAAATAGGTAAGAGTTTGAAATGTTTGAGATTTGACAAAGGAGGAGAGTTCATATCTAATGAGTTCAAGACATTTTGCAATGATAGAGGAATTAAGAGATAGATGTCTACACCAAGGACTCCTCCATAAAATGGTATAGCTGAAAGAAGGAATAGATTTGCAGACACCTAAATTTGATTACATAATTTAGTAATCTTATTTAGTTCTCTCCCAGGTTATCCTATTAATTAAATATTATTATTTGGTTAATTTATGTCATCCCCTAGTTAATTAATTTAATTATTTAACTATAGTCCAATTAATTATCTAAATGACAAACCTATAGTCTAATAATTAATTAAGCCCTATTTCTTCTATTAATTTAAATGGATACACTTATCTAATTAAATTAATTCATAAAACCCTTTTTCCTCTCACTTGGAATTAAATGAATATTTAATTCTAACCTTAACCCTCAACTAAACCCATCCCAAAACTCCTAACATGTAGTTCATACTCAACCCAACCCATTCACCCATACTAATCCTTCTTAATTAGCTAATGACCCATGATTAGCAAATCAAACACTCCACTCATTCTCTCTCCTCCCATCACATCATCCTAAACCTCCCACTTGCCTCCTAATCCAAGCCTAATCACCTCCTAAGCATTTGCACAATCATAACCCATGGATTAAAAAATCCTAAACCAAACCAAGTCAACCCTCATGTCACATCCTCACATCCCCCAATTCCCTCACCTCATGTCAACCTTAAATGCTCTTACATGCCTCTTACACACTCCATCCTTCTCTTACACATTTGTCCCCTCTCACATCTCCCAAAATGGTCACATTCCCCCACTTCTTCCAACCTCTCCCATTGTGACACTTGTCACAATGAGATGCATTTGATAAAGCACAATCTATGTGCTCCTCCTCAAATGCATCTTGACCCTTTCTCAGGTTTGTATCTTGACCATCCATTCATCCCTCCTCTTGCCTATAAATTGAGCCTCCTTCTCCTTCATTTTCATCCACCATTGAAGCAAAGTTATCATGCCATCTTGAAGAACAAAAATCACATTCATACCCTCATAATGCCAAAATATTCCCACATCCTTGAAGCTTGAGACCATAATTTGAGCACACATTCAAATATTTGGAATACATCTAAAGATCAAGAAGGCTTTTTGGAGTGTTTCTTTGAGGTTTTCATTCTTGTTTTGTGGCTTTCTTTTAGTCTAATCTACGTGTTTATCTAGTTTGTATTGTTGAATGCTTTACTTAGTTTAGTATTCCTAAACACTACATTTTAGGTATTACAAGATCAATCATGGATTGTGCAAGAACACTGATGATGGAGAAAAATGTTGCACAAAAGTACTGGAGAGAAGCTATAAGTACAACAGTCTATACCTTGAACCGAGTACAAGTCAAGAAAGGTACATATGCTACACCATTTGAGTTATAGTATGGTTATGCATCTAATGTAAAATACTTTAAAGTCTTTTGAAGAAAATGTTATATACTGAGGGATAATAGGAATGGAAATCTTGATACTAAAAGTGATGAAGGAATATTCCTAGGTTATTCCACTAAGAGCAAAGCTTATAAGTGTCTAAATTCTAACACTAATAAAGTTGTGGAAAGTGCAAATATGAGAATTGATGAATACGCAGAAAAGAATGAAGTTGAATGCAAGTAGGAACTTGAAGATTACAAACAATTTGTATACATGAATGAAGGAGAGCCCAATAATTTACCTAAACCAAAGAACAAGGGTGCTAAGTGACAACAGGAAATTGTCAAGTTACAGCAAGGACATGCCAAGCATAAGGAGGTAACTATCAAACAATCAGAAGAGGAAGCAGAGATATAAAATGAACCTCGAGTGAATTTTCTAGATGAACCTAAAGAAAAACAACAACAACAAAGGATACCAGAGCCTACATTGGCAAAATATGTGAGAAGACATCATAAACTGGATCAAATCATTGGAACAAAAGATTCAGGAGTTATGACAAGAAACAAGTTGAAAAACCAAACATGCTTATTATGTGAATTTGAACCCAAATCAGTGAAAGATGCTTTGGATAATGAAGATTGGATTCAAGCAATGAATGAAGAAATTGAGAAAATAGAGAAGAACAAAACCTGGACACTAGTACCTAGACCAAAGGACAAGAATATTATTGGAACCAAGTGGGTATTCAAAAACAAGTTGAATGAGCATGGGGAAGTCACAAGAAACAAGGCTAGATTGGTATGAAAATGATATGCACAAGAAGAAGGCATTGACAATGGAGATACATTTTCCCCAGTTGATAGATTGGAAGGAGTTAGAGCTCTAATAGCATATGCTGCTTACAAAGGATTCAAAGTGTATCAGATGGATGTCAAATCTGCATTTCTAAATGGAATACTAGAAGAAGAAGTATACATTAAAAAACCTAAAGGATTTGTTGATCCAAGGAAGGGGAAAATGGTATGTAAGCTACACAAAGAACTGTATGGATTGAAACAAGCCCCTAGAGCATGGTATGAAAGATTGCATAATTACTTGGTAAAAATTGGTTTTGCAAGGACAAATGACAACAGTAATATGTACTTAAAGACTAAAAAAGGAAAAGGGGTATTGTTAGCTAAAATATTCATTGATGATATCATATTTGGAGGACAAGATGCATTGTGCTAAACATTTTCAAATGAGATGCAAAAAAAATTTCAGATGTCTATGTTTGGAGAGATCAGATTCTTTGTTGGTTTGCAAGTTTATCAAATGAAAAAAGGTATCTACATTACTCCATATAAATATATCAAGGAGATTGAAAACCTTTGGCAGGGAAAATTTAAGACTAGTAAGTACACCTATGGCTACTAGACAAAAACTATCAAAGAATGATGATACAATAGAAGAGAATCAAACCTTGTACATGTCAATGATTGGAAAGCTACAATATGTTGTTCACAATAGACCAAATATTGCACTAGCAGTTGGGATTGTTGCAATATTTTTTGCAAATCCTAAGGATAATCATATGATGGCAGTAAAAAGGATACTGTGATATCTGAAAGGAACAAAGGATTATGGTTTGTACTACAAGAAGAATGATAAGTTTGAACTGAAAGTCTATGCTGATGCAGATTGGGAAGGAAATGTGGATGATAGAAAGCATACAAGTGGTGGCACATTCTTTCTAGGAAAGAGATTAGTCTCATGGACAAGTAAGAAATATAACTACATTTCTCAATCTACAGCAAAAGCTAAATATGTGGCAACAATAGTTAATTGTTCAAACATAGCGTGGTTCAAGAAATTGTTGAGAGGTATGAAGGAAGAGATCATTGAGCCAGTTGTTATTTTATGTGATAACACAAGTGCTATTAATATATCAAAGAATCCTATGATGCACACTAAGACCAAATATATTGATATCAAGTATCATTACTTGAGAGAACTACTTCAAGACAAGGAAGCGAGATTGGAATATGTGAATACAAAGGAGCAGTTAGTTGACATATTCACTAAATCTTTACATAAGGATGCACATGAGTATCTAAGAAGTAAATTAGGGGTGATTCCCCTATCTATGGCTACCTAAATCAAATGGAGTGTTGCATCAAATGTATTGATTAGAATATATGAGAAATTGATGCAAGGATGTCACACTTTAGGAGATGCCTAAAGCTATGAAGAGTTAAGCACAAGATGTTGATTATTCATAAGCAAGATGGTAGAAGGAGGATATAGTTCATAAAGCTAACATGGAGATATCTACATGGTGAAGATGAATGAGAAATTTGAAAATGTCTTTGGCATTGTTGTCAAAGAGGGAGAGATTCAGTAAAAGTTACCATGAGTAAATGAAAGAGAAAAAGAGGGAGAGATTAGACATAAGAGGAAGAGATTCTATGATTAGTAAGTAAATGAATAGTTGAAGGAACAAAGAGATATCCATCAAAGAGGGAGCTGATATTTTGCATATCAGAGTTGCATGGATGAGAATCAGAATGAAATTAAAGATGAGATTGTTGGACCATAGAATCAAAATGAATTTAAAAGATGAGATTGTTGGACCACAGAATCAGAATGAAATTAAAAGATGAGATTGTTGGACCACAAAATCATAATGAAACTAAGGATATTAATGAAGATCTATTAATAGAACACATAAGGAGTTGATAGAAGTTGCTTCAATGCATAATATTTTTTTTCTTTTTTGGATTGTATGGTAACTTAAGCATACGGTGTCGCCATCAATGCCAAAGAGGGAGATTGTTGGAAGCTACAATTGAAACACTTGTTATATTGTCATTGATGTCAAACCTTAATTGGTGAGATAGTTTCTATCTAGTAGAGTGCCATATCATTTGATTAATGAAGAGGATTTGAAAAGAGGAGATAACAGGAAGACCTAGTGAAAAGGTTAAGTTATGAGAAACTACAATGAGCACTTGATTGGTGAGCACATTGACAAGATAATGTGTTTTTTTATCTATTATACTAAGTGAAGAAGATAGTTGGATTGAAGCATAGAAGAGATGAGGAAAGAAAGACTGAAAACATAGGCTTGACTGAGAAAAAGACCAGAAGATTAAGGAACTTATAGTATAAGTTGAGTGATGCTAGTGTTTATCGAGTGCTAGTATAAGCTGAGAAAATATAGTGTTGACCAAGCATCAGTATTGATTGAGTATCATAAATTGGACCGAGCAAAGATAGTGAGTGTCAAGAAGAACAGTTAAGTGATGATTGAGTTATCTAATGAAGATCGAGAAAAAGAACACAGTGATGACTGAGTGTCAGTATTTTATAGTTTTGTGAAGGGATTGAGATTCCCAGTCAAAATAGTTGAATTCTTGGAATATGTAAAGAGTGTTGAAGATACAGATGGATGACCTAGATCATTTAATGCATGGTAAACCATGTTTGCACATTTCTATGTATGGATTCAAGGAGAATTTTTGATAAGTATCTAGAAGGTTAGAGTGAGAACAAAATGTTGGAAGGATTCGATGAATTTGACCAAAACCTAAGATCTAGGGTGATCTTTAAGTGGCAAAAGATCAGGCTACCTAGTTAAGGAGGTATAAGGATAACCTAATTGTGGGTTATGAAACAAGGTTGATTCAGTTGATTGGTGAACATAAGCAGAAGGCTAAGAAGAGTTGTAAATTGTTGTGAAGAGGTGATTGCTTGAAGGGTTTCCAAGTAGATCATAGATGGAGATGATAATGAAGGCTAGTCATTGGATCAACATATGAGCTACATTGGATATGTATTTGCAAAGTGATTTGTATGTATGAGATCAAACCTGATGTTACTTTCTAACTATTGTATCTGTTGAAATCCTTTAATCAAGGTTGACCTAACAGTCATTTGTAAATCCTTTAATCAAGGTGACATTATAATGGAATGTTCTTAAGTCCTCTAATAAGACCACTCCTAACAGGGTGATTAAATCCTTTAATAGGTTCACACCTAACAGTGTGTATTGTAACCTTTAACAGGGCTAGCTCCTCATAGAGCTCACTTTAGAAGAGTGAAAATTGGTAGCATGTTATTGGTGTTTTTTTCCCAAATTGGTTTTCCATGTTAAATCCTGGTGACATACTCATGTGAATGTTATTTGATGTGTTTTACTATTAATTTTTTTGTATTCTGCAAGTTGATTACTTTTGGACAGTGGACTACAATTTTATGTTACTGGTTATATGTTATAGAGACTAAGTGGAGTTTTGAGTAGTTATAAGTTATTTGAAGTGTTTAAAATTTGAATTGGTACATCTTGACCCGAGGATAACTGATTCACCCCCCTTCTCAGTTACTATGAAATCATTCTAACAATTACTAGAATGAAACATTGTTTCTCTCTTCCTATAGATGCACAAAACATCAACTAAGCCTCCTAAAACAAAAATAGATCTCAACTCTAACCTATCCCCAAGGAGTCATATGCAAGTTAGAACCAAAAAGATGTTAAAAGGAAGGATAGTCTTCCCAATACAACATTCATGAGCATATTTGACACAACACACAAACTAGAAACACAAAATATGCATTCAAGCATGAAGGTGAAATATCACACAAGATATTTGATGTGAAAAGAGGTAAGATTTGTTTTTATTAATGTAAGGAAAGGAAAAGTTACAATTGCAAAGCATAAGCCACTGCAAGATAAAAACCTAGAAAATATGTACAAAAATTACCTTTATAGATCAAGCATAACTCAAATTTTACAATGAGTTTAAACCTATAACTAATTAGGGTTAGGTTACAAGAAAATATATAGGGTGAATCAGATGAAATTTGATCTTTTCTTATACATATTGATTCATGAAGTGATAGAAAAAATCCTAAATGAATGCACTCAATAATGAAGAAAGGTAAAAGTCATCCCCTAAAACTATTCATAGCAAAATATGGCATGCCTTTACATTTCTATCAAAGAAGAATAGTGTGGGAAGGAAATATATAGGCAAGGAGAGCATTTAGATGGCACATGAAAAGTATAAAAGAGTAATATCACCCTTTGATTTAATACAATTGGGGATACTGGTCACTCGAGATAGCTAGGCAATGAATTCTTAGTTGTCAACCATGTCATGGCATTGAAAGTTCAAAACTGGGTATGACAAAAAATCCATCAATACAAAAAATACAATGACTTATTGGACCTCAAAACATTTTGGGGAGACTGAATGAAACATCTTATAAAGCCTATAAGTCATCTTGACTAAAGAAACAAAGGAGAGACACTGGCACATGTCTCATTGATATGAACTTGTCTCTTTGATTAGAATCATCAAAGAGACCTCTAGAGATTTTCCTCTGAACACATATTGTCTCCCTAACCCGAATGCTCATTGGAGAGGCTCCAAGGATCTCACACTGATGTGAGTGCATTATTTTGTCAGAAAGAGCCAAGAAGGACTCCTATCGATGACCAACTATCTCACATACAAAAAAACACACTAATATTGTATCAATCTTGACTTCATGTAGAAAATACATCAAGTTATAAAAAATGCCAAAAACACGATGAATTTAGCATGTGATGAAGTATCTTAGATCGACTATCTTTGATGGGCTAATGGTGGCAAAAATAGATAACAATAACATTTTAGCATTTCAAAATCAACAAGCCAAACACAATCCCTCAAAAATAAACACCTAGGATGTAGAGAGATTTGATTAATTAATGTAAGTAGTTGGATATCTAATCTATAATAATGATGATCATTGGAGTGGACATAGGAGAAAATATGTCGTTTGATTTGGTGGTCAATATTTGATATTAGTTTTAACAGGTTTCTTTTTACATGTATTTGTTCCTTATAAATTTTAAACCTTTGTCAAATTTCAATTCCTTATGGTATTGTTATGTTTGGGTTGAGCTCTTACTTTATATTTAGATATTTCAACATTATATACAAGTTACAAAGAAAACAAAAACACTTAAGAGGTTACAAACTTTTTTTTATAATTTTAGCAGTTCAAGGACCATCCCAAATCTCAAAACATCTCTCTCTCTCTCTCTCTCTCTCATGAATTTTGTGTACTTGTGAACTTTGCACCATCATGGACTCGATAGCTTTTCTTTCTTCCCCTTTTTAGGGTTTCAAGAGGTCTATGAACTAGTGAACTTCCTAATGTTTTTAACTCAAACATAAAAAGAAAACTTAGAAAATTTTAAATTTAACAATTTGGGCGAATAGCCTAAGTATAAAGTGAAACAAACATAATACAAAGAGAAACTTGAACATAGATTAAAAATATCATTAGCTTAGGTACAATTGATTGAACCAAATAGGGCAAAGAAAATAAAAGGAATGAGACTAAAAAAAGAAATGACATATTAAATTTGAGTCCCACAAGTGCCTAATTGAATAAACATAACCTTGAGCATTTTGATCCTCTCAAAGCATGAACTAACAAAAAAAACCCACTCTACTTGGACATGGACCTTCTCACACTCAAATTTTGTTTCATCATTATTTCACATAATCTTTCTACCTCAAAGACAAGTCCAACATGTTAGTCACCACTTGATCACCACCATGTATGCTTGTGTCCTACATATATTCAAGTTTATCTTTTTCCTCTTAAATTATTTAATCCTCCCTAAACCTAATTTATGACTAATGGTAAATTAATCCCTATACACATATATTTAAGAGATTTATATAAAATAAAAATGATATATCTTCTAATATGTAAACCTACTAACACATGTTCATTTATTTTGACATCTATTATATCCTCCACTACTATTTACATATTAAATTTGAGTCCCAAAAGTGCCTAATTGAATAAACATAACCCTGAGCATTTTGATCCTCTCAAAGCATGAACTAACAAAAAAAACCCACTCTACTTGGACATGGACCTTCTCACACTCAAATTTTGTTTCATCATTATTTCACATAATCTTTCTACCTCAAAGACAAGTCCAACATGTTAGTCACCACTTGATCACCACCATGTATGCTTGTGTCCTACATATATTCAAGTTTATCTTTTTCCTCTTAAATTATTTAATCCTCCCTAAACCTAATTTATGACTAATGGTAAATTAATCCCTATACACATATATTTAAGAGATTTATATAAAATAAAAATGATATATCTTCTAATATGTAAACCTACTAACACATGTTCATTTATTTTGACATCTATTATATCCTCCACTACTATTTACATATTAAATTTGAGTCCCAAAAGTGCCTACTTGAATAAACATAACCTTGAGCATTTTGATCCTCTCAAAGCATGAACTAACAAAAAAAACCCACTCTACTTGGACATGGACCTTCTCACACTCAAATTTTGTTTCATCATTATTTCACATAATCTTTCTACCTCAAAGACAAGTCCAACATGTTAGTCACCACTTGATCACCACCATGTATGCTTGTGTCCTACATATATTCAAGTTTATCTTTTTCCTCTTAAATTATTTAATCCTCCCTAAACCTAATTTATGACTAATGGTAAATTAATCCCTATACACATATATTTAAGAGATTTATATAAAATAAAAATGATATATCTTCTAATATGTAAACCTACTAACACATGTTCATTTATTTTGACATCTATTATATCCTCCACTACTATTTACATATTAAATTTGAGTCCCAAAAGTGCCTACTTGAATAAACATAACCTTGAGCATTTTGATCCTCTCAAAGCATGAACTAACAAAAAAAACCCACTCTACTTGGACATGGACCTTCTCACACTCAAATTTTGTTTCATCATTATTTCACATAATCTTTCTACCTCAAAGACAAGTCCAACATGTTAGTCACCACTTGATCACCACCATGTATGCTTGTGTCCTACATATATTCAAGTTTATCTTTTTCCTCTTAAATTATTTAATCCTCCCTAAACCTAATTTATGACTAATGGTAAATTAATCCCTATACACATATATTTAAGAGATTTATATAAAATAAAAATGATATATCTTCTAATATGTAAACCTACTAACACATGTTCATTTATTTTGACATCTATTATATCCTCCACTACTATTTCACGCATGCACACACACACACACACACACACCTCTAGTGTTACAACTCTACACAAATACTATAGGGCCACATACAACTCTTCAAGTATGTAATGTTGAAACATGCTATTAAAGGCTTGATCAAGGCAAGCTCCTAATATATGTCATAGACACCCTTTCCCCTATTTTTTCACACTTGAAATGTACTACAATTTTCAGTATAGGTATTCATAATCATGACCAACAAATGTCACCAAGTATATGTTGGTAATTAAGGTGTTCTAACCTTGGCCATTTATAGCATTCCTTTTTTTAATTTAATGCCTAAATTATGATTTATTCCTCATCATATGTTTCATTTAATGTGACATAGCACTATGAATTGTCTTCAAGTTGGAAGATGCCAAGAATGTGTTTGTCTCTACAAGGGAAAGTAGATGTCCAATTTTGGTAGAGGTCTTTTTCCACGTGTCAACATCTTAAGAAATCTGTATAAGTCATTATTGTTTGATAAATTATCATGATAACTTATGATGGATTCTATTGGTATAATTAAGTATTCACTAATTACACTTGACTTGAGTTTACTTAGGCTAATGCATTTTCATATTAGTTATCATTGAGACACCTAGGAGTTTGCATTTCATTTTAGCACATGGTGTAGGATAATTTCCACTTTAGGTGTGAGATCCACCTTTAGTGCTCTTATCACATTATCATCCTCTCATTGTTGCACATGTTGCACATACTTTGTTGTACAATGGAGGATGATCCACCTTTGGTGGACATGTGATTACACCTTGTCTAGTTGATAGGTTATCATTTTCATCTCTCCTAGTTATCATACATTACCTATATATTTAGGCACATCTACATTGTACTTAATTCAATTGATTTTGTATCTATTTCATTATTGATCATTATTGAATCATTCAATTGATCATATCATATTTGTTTCTCTTGTTCTATTAATTGAGCTTATAGATCTTGGCATTTTTATTCTTTGCCTTAGGCAAATTATTACATGGTATCATAGCAATATCAAAATTCTTACATGGTATTAGAGCCATAGGAGTGTCATTATATAGCCTATTTTGAGATAATTTTGTTGTGGGTCAAAATTGGAGCTTGCTGGTACAAATCAGAGGTTGGCATCACATTGAGAAGGTTCAAAAACCCCTAAATCAAATTTCATTTCATCTAAATCAGACACCCGAGGCCAAATCTAGAGTCATTTGAATTTTGAAAGTGCGAAGATGATGATTCAGGAAAAATAATTTCAGAAGCAATTTTCAAACAACAATATCTTAGTCATCCGGACTCCTTTTTTTGAGCAATTTTTTTTGTTTTCAAGTAGAATTTCATGATCTACGCAATGGTGCAGGTGGTTGCTAATCTTTGTTTCTGATGTTTTCTAAATATTACAAATCTTGATTTTTGCAACTTTGGAGGCTTCGTTCGGGCTCATATGGACACATTTTTAGGTGCAATGTTTTTGAAAGTGTATGATTTTTTGTCCACTTTCCAGATCTGGTATTAGTTTGAAGAAATTTTGAGTGGACATAGTACTTTCATCATTTGTATATTTTGGCCTATATTTGGCACTTGTAATTTGTTGGATCCTTGAGTGATCTTGTGTCTTAGTGTTCTATAGCTTCATATTCTCTATTGTAAACATCAAAATTAGAAGTCCACTTTGGTCCATTTTGGCAAGTGGCAAGTGGCAATTGTACACACACTATATAAAGTTCCAAAATCATCTTTCTTTTTTTTTTTTTTTTTTTGGGGGGGGGGGGGTGTGGGGTTCTTTGTTTGAGTGATTTGGGGGGGGTATCTTTTGTGGTTATGTCTCTTTCATTCCAGTTCTCTTTCAATTTTTCATTATGGGTTCTTATGGATTTCCATCATTAACTCAACATAACTATGCTACATAGAAATAAAATGTATGGAGCAAGCTAATGGTGAAAGGCTTAAATAATTATCTCTTATTTCACATTTCCTCCTTGGGAAATTCCAAGGATGCTTGGGATAAACTTGAAGATTTGTATGGTAAAGTGGATGAGGATAAGGGATTCACAATTCAAGAAAACCTTCTCAAATTGGATCCTAAGAACTTTAATACAATTCTAGATTTCATCAACAAATCCAATGAGTTGAGAGCACAACTTAAGGATTGTGGAATCACCATCAAGGATTCACAATTGATTCATAATATAATGGGCAATCTTCCTTTAGAATATACAACCTTTGTGTCAATTTACAATACTCACAAGTTGACATGGGAAGTGCCTTTACTACACCCTCATTTGAGTCATTTGGAGAAATGTTGATGTTGGAACAAACCAAACTGATGAGCATGGGATTCTCAAGTCTTCAAAATCTAAGGCATTGATGGCTAATCATGAGAATCAAGGCAATTAAAGTCAAAATAAGAAGAAGAATTGGAAGCCTAAGTCTCAACAAGAAAGTGCACAATCAACTTCCATGCAACATGGCACTTCTAAATCATCTACAAAGGGGGGATTTTCAAAGAAGGAGAAGCGGTTTTGTGCATATTGAAAAAAGGATGGACATGAACAACATTTTTGTTATAAGAAGGACATTGATGAATTGAAGAATCTTCTTGTAAAGGACAAGATCAATTTTCCTTCTAGGATGTCTACCTCAACTTCTTCTTCACAAGATTTAGAAAAGTATACAAGAAAGGGCCACACATTTGTCACACAAAAAGGACAAGCTTTATATGCTTATTTAATTCATGATTCAGGTATATGGCTTCTAGATTTAGGGGCTTCTCATCATATGACTTCTTCACAATCCATGTTTTCATCATTTGATCCTTTCAAAGGTCCACCTATTTTGATGGGCAATCATACTTACATGAATGTGATTGGGAAAGGAAGTATTGATGTTGGAGAGGGACACTTCAATGATGTGATGTGTGTTCTGCACTTAACCAATAACCTTCTTTCTATCTATCAAATCATAAATGGTGCTACAAAGAAGACTATGGAATTTGCACCTGATTCAATTTTCATCAAGGACTTGAAGAGTGGAGTAGTTATTGCTATTGGGGATGGTGGATCACTCTTTTTAGTTGTACTCCTTTGCAGATTTTGTTCCTCTTAATGACAATGATTATTCAGCATATGATCACACTTACAGTGATGATTCATATTTTGAGGAGAGTTTTGGCTACTTGAACTTGGGTATTCTCATACATGATCAAGTTCTCGAGCCTTCCATTTCATCTCCTCTTATTGAGACTACTTCTACTCTTTCTCTTGATGATGCTTGCATTCATACAACCATGGGTTCAGGTGATTCAGTGCAACAGGTTATTTATTATCTTCCAGACTCAGTTTCATGGGATGGCTACTTGATATACATTGCAAGTTTATTTGTGGAGTCTTACATTTTAGATTTGGGAGACACTATTGATGACATTCATCTTCTCTTTGGTGAAGATGATCCTTCTTCAGTTCTTGTGAGGGATCATGCTGACCCTCATCTTCATTCTCTACTTGATTATTATTTCAAGGGTGACATGATTGTGGATACTTTGATACAACAGTTGGAGGAGGTCACTTTATTTTCAAAGGAGACACTTGGTTATTTGGCACATGTTCTACATTCATCCTTAGTTGATCCTGATTTGTCCTATTCAACAGAGTGGCTTAGTACACATGATTTGGAGGAGGCACCTTTCAACATTGACATGGGGACACTTGAGTAGGCTTCATAGATTTCATATATTTTGAGGTTTCTTTCTACAGATTGGGGAGGAGGATTCATACATACACCTTTGGTCTTGTTTCTTCCTAAGGGGGGGAATGGTGTTCTACACTCCTAGAGAAGTTTATACATTGAGCTTGGAGCATCTACCATTCATTTTCATTCTACATTAAGGGGAGGCTACTTGGTCTCTCTTCCTCTACTTCTTTCTTATGGGGGGGATATTTTCCTCACGTGAGGTCTTCTCTCTCATATTCTATTATTTTAGTTATCTCTCTTTTTGGGGTAGATATTTTCCCATGAGGTTTTCCCTCTTTCTCCACTTTATGAGAGATTGCATATCTTTTGCACTTGCATATTGTACATGGGTACCTAACATGGCCTAGTAGTTGGGACCCATCTTGCCTTGTCATTTAGCCTTACCCTTATAAGATTAAGTGCATTCCCTTAAGTCAAACTTAAGGGGGGGAGCGGGGGGGGGGGGGGGGGGGGGGGGGTGTTGGTGTAATTAAGTATTCACTAATTACACTTTACACTTAAGTTTACTTAGGATAATGCATTTTCATATTATTTGTCAACGAGACACCTAGGAGTTTGCATTTCATTTTAGCACATGGTGTAGGATAATTTCCACTTTAGGTGTGAGATCCACCTTTAGTGCTCTTCTCACATTATCATCCTCTCATTGTTGCACATACTTTGTTGTACAATGGAGGATGATCCACCTTTGGTGGACATGTGATTACACTGTGTCTAGTTGATAGGTTATCATTTTCATCTCTCCTAGTTATCATACATTGCCTATATATTCAAGCACATCTACATTGTACTTAATTCAATTGATTTTGTATCTATTTCATTATTGATCATTATTGAATCATTCAATTGATCATATCATATTTGTCTCTCTTGTGATATCAATTGAGCTTATAGATCTTGGCATTTTTATTCTTTGCCTTAGGCAAATTATGAGCAATATCAAAATTCTTAAAGATTCCTATAATAGGTTGGACAAGTGTTAGAAGGTCTTGCAAGGAGAATATGGGTACCCTAGTTGGGTTGTGATAGGTTGTAAGAGAATCAACTATTTATAGTTTATATGACAAATTGTCTTACCTATATCATTATTGTCAGTTGCAACAGATTCTATGATAACTATAAGATGTGTAAGAACATTTTTCATACCTTTTTTCAACAAAAATGAAGTGCCCAAGTTTGGAGGCATGTAAGAGGGGTTAGAGAATCTTGGACAAGTATTTGTTGCATGCTTAGAAGTCTTAAAAAATGTGCTAGCTGGCTTTGGATGTCCACCTCTTTTGATATATATATATATATATATATATATATATATATATATATATATATATATATATATATATATATATATATATATATATATATATATATATATATATATATATATATATATATATATATATATATATATATATATATATATATATATATATATATTTTGACGGATTTCCTCTAGAAGAGGAGGGTGTAGACTTCATGTAAAGGCCTAGACCCTGCAAGTGTATTGTAGTTTAGTTTGTCACAAATTAATACATTGGTTTGATACTTTGGAGTGTGGGGTTTTTTAGCCAAAAGAGATTCCCCCACATATATCAATGTTTTCTTCTCTTCTATCTATGTTTCTTCTCTTCTTCTTCTCTCATGTTCTTGAAGTGTTGATTTATATGTTGTTATGTTGCAAAAATTTATTTAGATTTGTAAACTATGTTATCTTTCCTCCAAGGCTTGATGTGATATGAAAATTGAATATGTTTTTTTCCACTTTATAACTAGTAGTATGCACTTGTATTAAGTTGTTGAACATCTGATTAAAATACACACAAGATATAGGATCTCAAGTATCTTTTTGGGTTCATCCTTCCCATTCAGCATAGAAGTCACAAATAAGAGAACATGGGTCAACTGCATATTGGTTCAAACACTACCACATCTCAAAGGTCACAAGCACACTATAAGTTCATGTCCATGCATTTGATGAATTGTATGCACACTCCTTTTCTAATTAAGTCAATACACATTTTGTGGGAGCTTTTCTCCCGGAAATGACTTTCTCTTACCGGATAATTGTCAGCCCTCTTACCAGATAGTTTATTTTTCCGGTTACGAAATCATAAATAGCAAGTTACCTTATTTTTACCTATTCTTATCCCCATTTTTTGAGGGATTTTAAAGCATGTGGCTATAAAATCATAAATATTAAGTTGCCTTATTTTTCTTATTCTTATCCCTATTTTGGGGGGGCTTATCAAAATCTAATTTTTTTTAGTATAAATAAGAATTATTTGATGTTAAATATGGTGTTCATTACAATTACTAAACGAATATAAGATGGTCTTAAATGTCAAAGTGATTAAGTAAAATTGTTATTCTAGATGAACCCATCGTTCATAATCCTCTCTATCTTCCTACAATGGAACTCCCTATAAATCTCACTCCCCTCTGAAATAACTGAAGCTTTAAAAAAATTTCAAATGGGCAGCAAAGATAAAAAAAATCTCTTGTGATTATTTTTCTCATTGTTCTCAATAGATACAGACTCTTTTGAAAGATCTAAATATTTGCCATCGAAGTCCATGCTTTTCCAGCAATCTTTTCTCAAATTGAACAAACATCTTTGTAATAAAATATGGAAGTAAATAAATAGTGAAGAGTTGATTCTACAAAAGGTATCACTCATCAATCTTTCGATGTAAGGCTATTGCTCTTGTGAGTTGAACTTGTGACCTCAACCATTTGGTTCTGAAGCATAGAGGAGTGGATTCAAGAATAATAGTATTTTTCATATTTTATTAGTTTTTTAATGCTTTATTGATTTTTATCGAATATATCTTGATATTTTATATTTTGGTGATATTTTTATTATTATTATTTGTTGATTTTGAAGAAGAATAAAATTGTAAATAAATGTGTTAATTGAATAATCAATGAATTGATATGTTAATCGAATAAAATGACTTGATAAGGTTAATCAAATAAATGATATATTTTATATTTAAACAATATTAGAAGATATTTCTTGTAGACTGTAGTTAACATATTAAATTATAGAAAACATCTATAATTTTTTCATAACTTTCCATGCAATTTGGTTGCATGAGTTTTTTTTATGATTTTGGCAGATTGGCTTGCAAGGAATTCAACTTGAAGGCAATAGTCTTTTCTAAAATTGAGCAAACATCTTTACAATAAAATATGGAAGTAAATAAATAGTGAAGAGTTGATTCAACAAAAAGTATCACCCTTCAGTCTTTCGATGCAAGGCTATCGCTCCTATGAGCTGAACTCGTGACCTTGACCACTTGGTTCTTAAGCGTAGAGGAATGGATTCAAGAATAATAGTGTTTTTCATATTTTATTAGTTTTTTAATGCTTTATTGATTTTTATCAAACATATCTTGATATTTTATATTTTGGTGATATTTTTATTACATTTCTTTGTTGATTTTAAAGATGAATAGTATTGTAAATAAATATGCTAATTGAATAATCAATGAATTGATATGTTAATCAAATAAAATGACTTGATATGGTTAATCAAATTAATGAGATATTGTATATTTAAACAATATTAGAAGATATTTCTTGTAGATTGTAGTTAACATATTAAATTATAAAAAATATCTATAATATTTTCATTAACTTTCCATGCAATTTGGTTGCGTGAGTTTTTTTTAATGATTTTTGCAGATTGGCTTGCAAGGAATTTGACTTCAAGGTAGAAAATCAACATCTATAAGAAATATACACTATATCCTATCTTCCATGCAAATGATGAGGATGAGGAATAGGTCTGATTTAGTGTGTGTTTGAATGTTTTATGCAGAAAATGGTGGCCAAAGATTATAACAGATGGAGGTTTTGTAGTCATTTAGATTTACTCATTTAAGAAGGGGAATTGTATTCTGAGATGATGATTTTTGCATCAATAAATTATTTGGATGTGATGGTTTTTGATTGCATAGAATCGTGTTGATATTTTTGTGCTACATGTTTTCCAATTTAATTTATTGCAGCCACTAACTATCATTTAGAACCTAAATTCACATCTCTAAAAAATTATAACACATTAATCACATCTTCCCTCTATTTAAAACTCGATAAGGTATGCACGATGTAATAGTGAAAATCAACTTAAGGTATTCTCATTAACTACATATTTAGTAACATGTAAAAAATAGATTTTTTAGAAGACTTAGAACTTTCAAGCAAATGCAATTGGTTAGTGTCAAATTTCTATTTTTTTATTATTAAAAAATCCCTTTTACTTTTCCTATAATTTAGTAACACTTCCATTAAAGTGAGATTTAAAGTTTTGACCAAAGATATTTTCCAATTTTTATGTGAATTTTGAATATTTTAGATGGAAGGATTTTAGCATATTAGCATTTTCTAAAGGCAATTTTAGCATTATTTTTGTAATGGTAAGTTTTACTATTAAAATATTTTCTATATTCTATTAGTTCTATTAATTTATTATTAATATGTTATTTCCAAATTTTAGTATATATGTTTTGGAAAGATTTACAATAGAAACATCTATTTTAAAATTAGAAAAATACATACGAAATAGATTCAAAATAAAGATATACATAGGATTTGATCTATAATAATAATAAAAAGATTGACCTATGTATTCAAGATGTTTTTTCAAGTGTTTTTATTGTAGTAGAATGTTTCTATTTATGATTTCTAAGTAAATAGATATTTTTTGAGATGTTTCTATTTATAAATATCTAAATAAACATCTATTTTTAACATCTTGAGTACATAGATCAATCTTTATTTTGAAAAATCTAAGAAATATATACCCCACTTGAATCATCACTGCTTCAACTCTCCCCAAAGGCTCTGAGATATGGAATTTTATGGCTTCATCCAGACAAATGATTGGTGATGATATATCTTGGGAAATTAACAATGGGCAGAGGTATTGCTTTTGGGATGATTCGTGGAATGGCTTCCCCCCACTAGTAAGTATTCCTGAATTTGCTAATTCTATTCATGTTTTTAAATCTTCTTAGGGGATAAGGTTTGTCATTATATAGATCACATTGATCCATTGTCACATTGGGTCACTTGGAAGGAGCCTAGTATTCTTCGTATTTTTGATCTTTATGTCAGGTCATTCAAGGAAAAGTTAAAAGAGAGGCATGTTTTTTATCATGAGAATGAGGATTCCATTTTTTGGGCCCCTGCACGTGATGGCAATTATTCTGTTAAGGATGGGTACACGGCTCTTAGTAGAGTTTTGGATGCTAGAATCAAAAGTAGAGCATTTTCATTTTGTTGGAATGATTGTACATTGCCTAAAGCTGGATGTTTCTCTTGGCTTGCCCTTCGAAAGAGACCACTTCCCAGTGACAGGTTGGAAAAATTCAACATTACTCAGAGGTTTAGTTGCCTTCTCTTTCAACAAGCTCTTGAATATGCAGATAATGTGTTTCTTCAATGTGAATTTGCACAGGATTGCTAGAAATTTATTCTTAATAAGTTAAATTTTGTAATGCCACTCCCTAATACCCTTTGGGATTTATTTGAATCTTGGCCCACATTGTATACAAAGTCTCTCCTTGGATCTATCTGGAAATGTTCGCCTTCACTTATTATTTGGTATTTATGGTGGGAGAGAAATAAGCGTATCTTTAGGCATTCCCCCTCCATAGTGGATGTCGTGAAGATTATTATTGAAAAGTCAATCTCAGAACTGGTTTCAGCTAATATTAAGAATAATTCCTCACACATTCTATTTTCCAATTGGGATGATTCTATACTTAAGGAGTGGAAATATATTTCTCTCCCACCCTTCCTTTCTATTAATGGTGCATCGAGAGGTCTTGATAGATCACAGGTCAAATGGTCCCCGCCTGAATTTGGAGTTATCAAGGTTAATTTTGACGGGGCTTCGTGTGGGAACTCGGGCAAGTCAGGGTTTGGTGCATGTTTGAGAAATCATCTTGGGTTTCCGATTGCCTTATATTTATCCCCCATCCCACAGGGTACAAATAATGTGGCTGAAGCCTCTGCGTTATTACATGGGTTAGTGATTGCCAATTTTTTGGGATGTACTCAAATCCATGTTGAAGGTGATTCCCTGATTTCTATTCAGGCTTGCATTAACAGGAAAATCATTAATCGGAATTTGTCATATATCTATAAACAAATTTGGAGGCTTATTGATTCCTTTGAATCATGCTCAATTTCCCATATATATTGGGAAGGTAATTCAGTTGCTGATCATCTTTCAAACCTGGGATGTGATGAGGTAATGATAGTGGATCATGACATGGATAAGGTACTTTATTTTCATTCCATGCTGGCGGCTATTATTTTTGATGAACAAGCTAGGACTTGATTGGGCGTATGCATATATCATTCGTTCTATTGGAATGCAGTGTTGGGCCTATGCATACATTATTTTTTGGTGCTTCTTGGATTTGGCCGGGATGGGTATTTTGGCGCTGGGGTCAATTTTGGTAGATATGCCAATTTTGATAGTTATTTTTTGGCTTACATAATTGTTTGTTTTTAATATGGCATATTTTTAGGGATTATGTATGTTTGCTAATTGGCCACTTTGTGTGATGTCACATTGGCTTAAGTTTTGGGCTATATTTTCTCGTATTGAGGAATGCAAATGAATGAATATATTGTAATGGGGCTGAGAAGTGGGGTTTTCTTCCTAGTTCTTTCCCCGTGGAGCCTTTGAACTAGGTTTTTAATAATTATATATAGTAGCATCGTCTACTTTTGCCTTTAAAAAAAACATTTTGTACACATATCCGAAGAAATATAAATTGCAAAAAAAAACATCATGCACTAATGATTTTTAAATGGCATTTGAATTTTTTTTGAATTGTACAAGAACATTAATTTTTCTAGAAAACAAAAAGCCTATTGGCTAATTGCTGCGTGTACAAAAGCAAGCAATTGCTAGTATAGTTTGTCATAGAAACAAAAAATCATTCCATAATTATCCAAATCTTCTTTTTGTCTCATCTCCATCATATATAATTTTTGCAACCTCTAAAAATAAACAAACTTCTTCTAATTCAATCTTGTTTCTTTTTCAAATACTAATAAAATCTCAATTTTTATTTCTATTTACTTAATTGTTATATTTTTAAAATAAATTTAAATGATTAAAAAAATTATTTTACTTTCACATAGAAATGTATTCTTTTAAAAAACTTTGAAAAACTAGGATCAAAGATAAGCCACAATAGTTACCATGTAGAAGGTATACTTATAATATTAAACTTATGTTTGGGGACAATATTACGATAAAAGCTAGTTTCTATTATCGTCTTAATGGTTATCTATGTAGATATTGTAAATCTCTTGTAGATATTAGAATGTTTCTAATATTTAGTTATTTGTACCTAGAATAGAATGTTTCTATTCTTTACGATCATTTCCTAAGGAAACATCATTTATTCTTTGTGTATATATAGATCATTTGATCTATGTTAATATATCAAGTATTTTACCAATTACTTGTCGTAATATGATATCATAGCGAATACTTAAATTTTTTTTGAAAAATTTATAATTTCTTTCAAAAATTATTTGCATCCAATTTTTCAAAATTATTTTTGGGTTAGTTTTTTTTGCAAAGATCTTCTCAAAATTATTCTCTCGGCATCTATCATTTTCTACAATTTTTGGAGCTATTTCGAACCAATTAGGGTTTTCTTCGAAAACCCTAATTTTATGTACTGGATCGAATGTTGTTTTTACAAATTCTTGGTGGGTTTTTTGAGAGCTCAACTGGGTTGTCATCTGTTTTTTTTGGGTGCCTCCATTTTTGTGCCTCATTTTTTGAGCCAACGAATCCAAAATCTGACAACATATTCTTTTTGGGTTTTTTGAGCTCTCTTTTGGGTACTAATTCTATTTTTTAGGTCTTTTGACATTTTGCCTCGATGTACATGCATTCTCAGTTCTACATTTTTTCACTAAAAATTGTGCCATGGCATCTTTGACAAATATTCTGCTCGAGGGAAATCATAAGTTCAATGGTCAAAATTATAGCATGTGAAAGCAACATATGCTAACCATCTTCGAATATTGTAGCAATGATGCATTGGTTCTGGGTACTACTAAATGTCTAGATGTTGCTAGTCCTAATCATGTTACATATGACCAACATAATCGAGAGGTGGTGATGCTTCTCAAGTTATCAATGGTTGATGATCAACTCCCTCATATTCCATCTGGTAAAACAACTGCTAAGATCTGGGAGCACCTCAAAACTCTGCATGAGACTTCAGATAAAAGAAGGTCTTTCTTTCTCAAGAACACTATGTTTTCTATTGTCATGGATGAGAGGAAATCGCTCCAGGATCACCTGAATAGGATTCATGAAATTCGTGATCAATTGCTTACCATTGGATGTAAGATGGAGGAAGAGGACATTGTGGTAATCACCCTCAAAAGTTAACCCAAGTCTTATGAGCATTTTATTGAGATTTTCAACATCACTTCTACGAGTGTTGACTTGAAGTTCACTGATCTCTGCACACTTCTGCTTCAGCAAGATTGGTGGAAACAACAATTCAGTAGTAGTTCTAGCACCACCTCCATAGAGAAAGCCTTTGCTGCTAAATCCTTTCAGAAGGATAAGGGCAAGTCCCATTCTCAGCAGAAGTCCTCTGTTTCAGCACGTGAAGGCTCCAAGAAAAAAATCCAATGCAACTACTACCACAAGTATGGTCACATGAAGGTTGAATGTCGGAAGTGCTTAGCTGCCCAAACTAAGCAATCTAGTTCGCTGCCCAAAGAGAACAATGCAGAGAACATTGAGCAAAAAAAATCCGCCTTTTATGCCTTAATGGCTAAAAGACCAACAGATCATGTCAAGTTGTTTGCTTGGTATATTGATTCAAATGCCTCTCGTCATTTCACCCACCACCGAGACTGGTGTACTAACTACCAGCCTCATTCAAATTCAGTTATTTTTGGTGGCGGGGAAGAATACACTATTGTCAACAGAGGCAACATATAGATTTAGTCTACTGGGAGGAATCTCATTTTCCTCGATGTGTACTACATTCTAGGGATGGAACTAAATCTACTCTCAGTTAGTCATATGTTGTGACACTCTCCACGTTTGGATGTCACCTTCAGTTCACATTAGTGCACTATCATTGATTGGGAGACTCAGTTTGTTGTTGCAGTTGGCCTTGAGGATCATGGTCTTTTCAGACTTGTTGATTATGGTGTTTCTCAAGACCTAGCTATAGTTGTTCGACAATCTTCTGCTAGTATACTTTGGCATCAACAATATGGGCACTTAAATGTGTGCTATCTTTCTTAGCTTGCTTGAGATGAGCTTGTCCTCGGATTGCCAAAGATTCAGACTCAACAACTTGGAGTTTGTGATGCATGCTAGGCTGGGAAAAAACATCACACACCTTTTCCTATTGGTGATTCATGGCAGGCTTCTCAGGTACTTCAGCGTGTTCATGCAGATATTTGTTGCCCTATGACTACTCATTTTGTTCTTGGGTCCAAGTATTTTTTGTTGTTTGTTGAAGATTTCAATAGAAAAATGTGGGTCTATTTTCTTAAACAAAAATTAGATGTGTTTACTGTATTTCAGAAGTTTAAACCTCTAGTTGAAAAAGAGTTTGGGAAATCTATTATTGCTCTTAGGATAGATAATGGGGGGGACTTTTGTTCTACTGAATTCTCTAGCTTATGTGATATTCATGGCATCAAGCACCAATTAACCACACCCCACACACTACAAAAAAATAGTGTAGTTGAACATCAGAACAAAACAGTCACCGAGATGGCTAGATCCATGCTCGAACACAAACATGTTCTAAATAAGTTTTGGGCAGAAGCAGTTAACACTGCAGTCTACCTTTTGAACTGGTCACCCATTGTGGCTATCAAATACAAGACTCTAGAAGAGGCCTAGTCAGGTCGCAAGCCTAGAATCAGTCACTTGAAGGTTTTTGGCTCTCTTGCCTATGTTTGGATCCCTGATGTGTCATGCACCAAGTTAGATGCCAAGAGTCAGACAATCATGTTTTCTAGATATAGTAGTCTTCACAAAGTGATGAAGGGTGCTCCCCTTAATACCACAAACACATAACAGAAATAGAGACACAACAACAATTTGCAAAAATAGAAAATGAGCTTCTTATTATCTCCACAAGTGTGAAATTACAAATTTTAGAATTACAATATGCAAAGCCACATGTGCATTTTCCTTTCAATATTCTGTAGGGAAAAGCCTTGAATTATTACCCAAAACTACTACCCAGAGCTGCTACATAGAACTGCCCTAGACAACACTACAGGCCTTCCATATATAGGCAATTTCCACCGCCTGAGAAGGTTCTAGAAATTTTAACCCTTAAGGCCGACCAACCCTAGAATTATTTTATTTTTCATTTTATTACATCAGAGTTGGCTCAAAACAACTTTCGAAACTCAAAAAGAAATTTTGAAGGAAATTTATTTTCTTCCATTTCAGGTGGCCCAACTTTTGGAGACCATAAGTCATCACCCGTTGACTCGATTGACTATTATGACCTCATTTCAGAATTGGCGCGAAGTGCTCTACAACTCTTCATTAGTGCAAACTCCAATTAGTCAAAGTTTCAACCTCTTTCGGGGCCTCTAAAGCCTTCAAAACCGAGTTCAAAGTTTCTGTACCTTGTTGCCAATACCAAAAATTTTCAATATCTTCAAAACTAGACTTGATCTGGCGATGAAACTTTACTGGCAGGCTGATATGACCAAAGTGAACCTCCAGGGAAGAAAATAGACCATTCTGAGCTCAAACAAAAAACTTACTAAAAATAGTAAATTTCCAAAAATAAAAGCTCTACACAAGATAACCCTTATTGAAAAGAAATCAAAAATATTTTTGGGTGATGCAAGATTTCTCTTACACCCAGGATGCTCTTGCATTGGACACCTAAGGTAATTTGAGGAGTGAATATGTCACGTCTTAGTTGTGAAGAGGAAAACCAAGATGGTTAACCTCCTCCCTTGTCAACCATGATGAATCCTCAACATATCATCCTTTCCATTTGACTAGATATTATTCATATGTCATGTTCCTTGTGCTTCTGCCAACACGACTATCCAGTATATCCTCAATCTCCTTGATAGCTGAAGTAGTTTCTCGAATAATCCACTGTGCTTTTGTGATCTCATCTTCAACACCCCCTTCATGATACTCTGTCAGATCTAAAATGTTAAATACTGGTGAAATATTCAGCTTAGTAGACAATTTTACCTCATAGGCATTTCCTGAATCATGCTTCTTCAGTATCTTACATGGCCCAAACTTCTTCATTTTCAGCTTGTTATATGTACCTACATGGCACATTTGTGATGTAGTCTTTGATGAGCAGCGAGAACCATTCGTGCTGGTCTCTTATGTTCTTGATTCAGTAGACCAGCCTATGAAGGCTCATGATTTGGGAGTTTGGCTTCCATTAGGTCCACCTGATGGGAGGGCTCCAATAGCTCCAGTAGTACCAGTGATTCATGTACAGACGCCTCCAACATCTCTTGTAGGATCACCCAAATATGTGGATGCCACACTTGATTTTGATCCAGATTCTTCTGATGAAGAACCTGATCGTAGTGCATCTCCTGATGCTAATGTTGGTCCTCCTCCTCTCTGACCTAAATGGTGGGTTAAGACACTTGCTAATCTTCAAGATGATGAGCTCATCGAGAGGAGAGCTACTAGGAAAAAGAGAAAACCTACATAGACTATTAATATTGCTCTCATGGCCAACATTCATAGTGTGTTTGAACCTCAGACATACTCAAAAGCTAAAGGAATTCGAGAGTGGGAACAAGCCATGAATTCTAAACACTAGAGCCTACCGAAGAATCACACCTGAGTCCTTTCTGATCTTCCACTAGGGAAGAAACCCATTGGCTTCAAATGGGTCTACAAAATAAAGTATACGTTTGATGGTACTTTGGATAAGTACAAAGCTCATTTAGTTGCGAAGGGCTTCTCTCAGTGTCGGGGCATTGATTACGAGGAGACCTTTTCTCCTACAACAAAGATGAGCACTATCAGATTAATCCTAGCCATGGAAGCTCAGTTTGGATGGTAGGTCCATCAAATGGACGTCAAGAGTGCTTTCTTGAATGGTGACCTACATGAAGAGGTCTACATGATGCAACCTCTTGGTTTCAAGGTTGTTGGTAAAGAACACCAGGTACTCAAATTGGTCGAAGCTCTCTATGGATTGAAGCAGGTCCCTAGGGCATGGTACATGAAAATTGATAAGTACCTCAGTGATCAAGGCTTTCAAAGGAGTTATTCAGATTCAAATTTGTACATCAAGACTACTAACACTGCCATCATCCTTCTGGTCATTTATGTGGATGATTTGATCATCATTGGCAATTTGACATCTTTGATTCAGGGAATCAAACAAAGTTTATGCCAGTCTTTTGATATGACTGACCTTGGCCTCGTACATTATTGCCTCAATGTTGAGGTTTGGTAGCAGTCTTATGGTATATTCATTTCTTAGTCCAAATATGCCAGGGCTCTGTTACACAAGTTTCGTATGTAGGATTGCAAGCATGCATCTACACCTATGGAGAAAGGTTTGAAGTTATGAGCCAAGTCTGATTCTCCTCCAGTTGATGATACTAGATACAAGCAAATAGTAGGTAGTCTCATCTATCTCTCTGCTACTAAACTTGATATTAGCTTCACCGTCAGCTACATTTCACGCTTTATGACAACTCCCAATTGATCATTGGATGGTTGCTAAGCGTTTGCTTTGTTATGTGAAGGGCACTACTGATTATGGAATTCTCTACTCTCGGAGTCCTAATCTTAGATTCAGTGGATTCACAGATTCAGATTGGGCAGGCTCTGTTGACGATAAAAATTCAACCTTGTAATACCCCAAAATTGGCACCTAATAATTTCAACCAATTTTGGTGCATTTTCTTCAAATTTCATCTTCAAAGTCCTATTTTACTAGGTAATTTTCTCTCTCCTACTTGACTTTATTTGACTTGATGTCAATTGCAAAAACTCTAATTTGCATTAATCACACACTATAATTAATTCTTAAGTATTCGACTTTATTAACTAATATAATCCCTATGATAAATTGATTTAATTCTAAAGTCCTAAGTGCTTTAAATTAAATTAAAACCCACCCCCTTTAGCTAATACACATAAAGGGAATTAATATTACTTGTTATTTGAATGGATTATATTATTTGGACTTAATAATTCAAATATTCGAACGGTCACCCAGATGTGACAATAATTCATTCTTTTAATAAGTAATTCATGAATATTTATCTCAAAGGGGAGTGAAGAGTCAACCGTTCATTTTCAAGAACCTCTTCATTCTCTCCCTAGGCTTGTCTATTTAATGAACCTTCTCCTTAATTTGAAAGGAGACAATTTGTGAGAGTAATTAAACTATAGCAAAATTTAGTCTCAATTTCATGTTTTCAAGTTTTCAATTGCAATTAGCTTAATTTCTCATTTAGTATCAATTGCATCCTCATAATAGATTAATTTTCTTATTGCTATTAGATTAATCTCATATTTCTTTCAAAGTTATTTAGATTAATTGCATTATCATATTTCTTTCAAGCTATTAGATTAATTGCATTTCTCATTTCTAGATTAATTTCATTATTGCTCATCTTTCAAGCTTTTGAAAATCCTTCGTATTAGCTTGGTCTTACGGTTGTTGGCTCTTGTTCTGAGAGTAAATCAAACACCCCAGTTAATTAGAAGGCAACAGGTCGAATTGATAGAATTGTGCGAATAGATAATTCATACTCAATTTCATGATTCGATGATCGAGCAATGACTATGTTGTGTTTGTAGCTAGATTAGAGGTCCACGTTCAGCTTATAACATTCTGGCGCCCCATGGATATTACGATAAAAGCTAGTTTCTCTTATCGTCTTAATAGTTATCTAAGTAGATATTGTAAATCTCTTGTAAATATTAGAATGTTTCTAATGTTTAGTTACCTAAAATAGAATGTTTCTATTCTTTACGATCGTTTTCTAAAGAATCATCATTTATTCTTTGTGTATATATATATCGTTTAATCTTTGTTAATATATCAAGTATTTTATCAATTACTTGCTGTAATAGACAATTCCATTAATTTTCCCTAAATTTAAAAAAAGATAATAACCTTTGTTTATATGATAAAGTGCTGCCTTAAAAATCTGGGGCTATCCGCTGGCCTTTTTTGCTATAAAAAATTTAAAATCACACCCCAAAAATGTGGAAGATCACAGCAGAAGGAATAAGGAAACGACTATTTTTAGCTTCTAATCTCATATAATATGTCATTCTCCTGGAAGTTAATAAAACAATAATTATCGGTGCAAGGACTAATCTGATGCAAAAAGGACTAATCTGATGCAAAAATCTTCACCATTTGTTGCTCCTTATGCAGATAGTTAGGTTACATGAGTTTACTCTTGGTTTCAAACCTCTAGCGTGAATTTTTAACTTCCATGCCCTGCATTTTGTTTTGTGATACACCTTATCTATAGACATTCACATTCCCTTCAAACTGGAATTGCCATACTCTCTCTTATCTATGTATATATAACGACATATATTCAATGTATGTAGTTCGTCAAAATCAGCGTAGGGTGTTGGTGAGTTGGGTCCCTCGAGCACCGTGGAATTGACAGTATAGGTTTACAACCATCCATCTCCCCACAAAGTTACCAACCTCAACTCTCCACAAGATCACCAACCTCCTACGCTGAGTCTCTCATCGGAAAGTCAAGCCCCATATTCTCTACCCGTCACCAGCTGCCCACAATTCCCCATTTCTTTCACAGGATCTCGCAATAGCCCTACAATATTCTATTGCCATCCTAAAATAAGAGTACCAACCCTTAAAATACCCACTAGCTGCTCTTATCATTTGATGCACACGCGCATTGTTTTGGGTCATCTTCCAATAAATAAGCCCCTTTCGCAGAGGGCCAATCCCACGTGTCACACACGAAGAATTCGGTGGAGGATTTACAGCTAAAATTTGTATGTGTTTTGCTGCTCCTTCTGGATTGATGAATAAGCAACACTCCTATAGTTTTTTAAGAAGTACCCAATTTTGTCCCACCATTTTTTGTGAAAATCAGCAATTTTTAAGTTCAAAAAATTGGATTAGTAGGGGCTTAGAATTGAAGCGTGGGTTGATAGATAAACTTCTTTTGGTCCAACTGGCTGCCCAAAGCAGGGTTGTTGGACGTCTGTTTCCATTCCTACAAGGCCCTGGGAGGGTATTTTGTGTGTCTATCACTTGTTATCTTGTGATTTGGAGGTCCTTAGGACTGCCCGACTACTTATTTTGTTGTAGGCTCTTCTGGATTTTCCTTACCGATCCCTTTTGAGGTCAGTAGGTCTCTGTAACTACAATGAGCCTGGCCAGCATGGAACTGGGGAAAATTGAGCTGGGTACTTCATGGAAGTTGCATTCCTATCCTTATTGCCCTTCGCAGGATGCTGCAACAGGCAGGGGTAGAAGAAAATTATCAGTGCAGTTTTCTGACCACAGGAAAGGAAGTCGGGAGCTACAGAAATGTTATAATCTGCAGTTGGTGGTGTCTCCTGTTAAAAAGACAGTTTCAAAGGGCGCTAGATTGTCCTCATTTGAGCCCCTTTCATGCACTTTTCATGGAGGATATGCTGGTAAGCTCTCTCACATTAGCAAAAGATTGTAATACTCTATCCAAATTTTGTAGATTACAATGGGTTTAAGTACAGTAGTTTTTGCAACAGGGATTTGGTTTGCCTTTTTATCATACTGATGTTGCTCAAATTAAGAAATGTGTCAAAGGTTGGCGTATATTTGATTTTGTTTTCTTGATTCGTGTCTGTGACATGTCTGATATATTATACATAAAACAAAAGAATGAAATTTGATCTATGCATCTTGTTTAAAAGAGTAATGGAGATCTGAATTTTTAATTGTTGGTGGCAGCAAATAGAAGGACATTTCAATGTAAATGATAATGCCAATCTCGAGGAAGAATAAAATAATATTACTAGCCACGAATGATCAACATAGTTCAATTAGACTCAGAGACAGAGAGTTACATTGCTATTCAAGAGTTACTACAATCAAATGTGCAGTATCTAAAATGAACGCTAGGAAGCAATGAAACCAAATAAGAGGGATGAACCCCAATGGTTAATACTTAGACAAGTTGGCGTGTACTTAGAAAAGTACTCAGTATTTACTAGGCACAAAATCCATATAACATAGGAAAGCTTCTAGTGAAAAGTGCAACAAGAACTTAGTTTGCATCTGAGTTGGGAACATCCTTTTGGATCACAGCAAAAGGGCCAATATAGATTCTGATGGTGCACTTAGGTTAATGGCCTGAGGTAAGATGTCTTGTCCAGACAATCATAGGGGAAAGCAGGAACGATTGGATTGCTTTAGGCGTCAGATTTTTTTTAGTCAGTGGAAAACTGAAAGCTTGAGAACTTTCTCCTTGAGTTGATGTCTTAAATTAGATTTCATATAGTAATGTTTCTTTGCATTATTCTTAGTGAAGCTCTATTTCTGTAACGTTTAATCATTTGAGTTTATAATGCTGTTCATTTTTCACTGCATGGAATATGGATTTTCTCCCAAACATTTTGCATTACTTTATGGGTTCAAAGCAGTCTTCATTTTTCATTACATTTCACTTGGTAAATTTTCCCTGAAGTTGTGCTTTGATTATTTTATTTTTTAGGAATTTTCATTTTCTCGTCTAGATTTTGGTATTGCATCTTTTACTTGCTGCGGAGAAATCCATTGAATTAGGTGCTTCTGTCTGTACAGCATAGCTATTTGGCGTGTTTCTGGAAGCTAGTGACATCAACGAAGACCTTTCGGTACTAGTTTTTTGGACACAATGACATTTTTCCTTTTGGCACCAAGTAGAGTAGTTATCAGGTTCACTTTTATTTAAGCCAAGTGCATTTCTTCTGGTTCAAAGCAAGGGTCACATGTAACCCAGGGTTCTAAATCTATGTTTTGATTAGTTGCTTATGCATATAAAGAGCTGAGATTTAATACCTTGATCTTCATATAACTTGTGTTTTTCGTCTATGTTAGGTGCATAAGTGGGCATGCGATCCTCATAGATTCTTGACCAAAACAATATAGGCTATTCATATATGTACTTTTTGGGTGTCCTGATAATGAGTAAACAGTTTACTCGGCCTCTTCCTACTTGGATGATCTATTATTTCTATTTGATTGATCGGCACTCCCTTATTCCATTTTTCAAGAACCTTTTGAATATGTGAAGTATTTTTAGGAAGGAGTGTGTATGTTGTTATACCAATCAGTTTTCTGTTCAAGATTGAGAATATTTGTATATTTAATTGAAATGCAATTCAATTTACTTCAAAACATTGAAATTTAATTTAGTGTTTTTGTTGGAAATTTAAGTAGTTTTTAATGTGTTATTTTTGAGGTAGTACGCATAATGGTAAGTATTAGCTCTTACTTTTAAAACATTCACGGTCATTGTTCTGTTTTTGGTTTCCAATCATAGTTTTAAACCATCTTAACATTTGAACTGAAAGTATATGTAATGTAAAAGATATATTTGGGAGTTCTGTTTTCAATAATTTTTTTAAACATCAAAGTTTGGTACAATGTTAGATTTGCTACTACATGTACTCAACCCAAGATATTCATGTATTGTCTTATTCTTTCTACTATTTCTTTTACAATATGTGTGTATGGTAAACAGTATCTGAAGCAGAAACAGACCAACTTGGAAGTTGGGATGAGGAGGCATTAGTACTGAAGGTGAGGTTTCATATATTGACAAATTTTCATACTTCTAGTATTACGTGTAGTGTCATTTTTGATATTCACCTTTAATTGCTCCTAGTTTTACACCATCATTCAGTTTTCTCAACTATAATGAGTGCTATCCTTGATTGAGAACCTGTGACTATTTGAAGATGCATGTGTTTGATTTCAATTTCCTGATAAGAGATTTCTGATGCAGAAGAAGGCTGAAGTGCTTATTCCAGCATTAAAAGGAAGATGTATATTCCTTGTGGGTGAGTGCTGATTACGACACCCGAAAAAATATTTATAAAACAGTGAGAGGCTAGAGCCATAGATTGCAGAACCATGTTTCTATGAACATGGATTTACAAACAAAAATATCTCTAATTGCAGGAATGATGGGTAGCGGAAAGACAACTGTTGGAAAGATTATATCAGAATCCTTGGGATATTACTTTTTTGACAGGTTGGTTTCCAAGGGACTTTTGGCATTGATTACACTTTTACTGTTCTACTTCTGATGATTACTATTTAAAAGCTGCTGTTTCCTTCATGTGATTTAAACAATTTGATATTATGAACAGTGATAGGCTGGTAGAGCAGGCTGCAGGTGGTGCATCTGTGGCCCAGATTTTTAAAGATCACAATGAGCAGGGCTTCCGAGATTCTGAGGTAAGAGTTTGGGTTTCTCCCTTTCTTAGAGTACCTTCCTTTGCATGGTTTATGACTACGGTTTTTGGAGGTACTATACTGTGCTTATGTTCCTTGTTTGTTATACTGGTGACTACTTGAGTTTTCACCAGTTTAATCTGCTGAAGATCCTTAACTTCTTAGCTCAAGGTTAAACTACTCTACACTGCAGGCAATTATATATCTCACAACAACAATAGTTTTCTTTATCTTGCATTTGAAACTAAATGTCTGTCTTGACAATTTTTGTTTTTCTGCTTGCTTTTTGGTTTCAGTTATCCATATTTCTGAAATCTGCAAATTGAACTGGCAAGAATGTACAAGTTATACTAATGAACTAATCTGCTAAACTGATTTGCTACAGAGTGAAGTACTGAAACAATTATCTACCATGTATCGTCTAGTTGTTGCTACTGGAGGTGGTGCTGTAGTTCGTCCTCAAAATTGGTAAGGACAATGTAGTGTATTATGCTGACAATCTTCATACTGAGCATTTCTTTTCCTAATTCATATAATAGAATAACTGGATGACTAGTTTTCATTTGTTTCAAAATTTGAAGGGGCTATATGAAGCAAGGAATTACTGTTTGGTTGGATGTGCCACTGGAGGCACTGGCTGAGAGAGTTGTAGCTGTTGGAACACATTCTCGACCTCTTTTAGGTCAATCATCTGGCAATGGTTATTCTGAGGTTCATTTTCTTCATTTTACTTTTATGTGTTGCCAGAGTTGTCATCTTTTACTGTTACAAATTAATGGTAATTTCAAATGCATTTAAAAATTATGATTTCTCTTTTTCAATAAAGCATTTCCGATATATATATTAGTTAGCAAGTAAGTGCAATTCTCTGGTTTGAATGTTTTCATGATTAATAAGTGACTGTAAATTGGCTTCTAAGGGTGGGCAGTCCCAATTCTGACTGGTTGATTAATTTGAAATGTTTCCAAACGATGAAATGATTTGAGCTTTGTTTTCTTTCGAAAGGAATTGTTATCGTAGTAAAAAAAAGGAGAACCATTGATATCTATCAGGCTGTATAATAGTAAATTAAAAATGGTTCTCAAACAGGCAGAGGTTGATTGTTTGAAGCAATCTAAAATTATATTTGGGAACAAAATCAACTATTCTTAGATTTTTATGCACATGCAAAACCTGTCCTGAACTAAATGTAGTCTAATTATCAGAAAAACTGGAGATTTGGACATGGGCCCACAATCAAACCTTTTATCAGAAAAACTGGAGATTTGGACATGGGCCCACAATCAAACCTTTTAGAAGGTGTAAAGCTTCAATCCCCTCTTGTGCACATTGAGAGGATTGATTTTAAACTCATCCCTTAATACATTTATCCACATTCATATTTGTATATTTGTATTTTGCAAATATGGCCTAAATTGAATGAAACCCATAAAAACTTAATGTAAAATCTGTGTGTGTGTGTGTATTCGGTGAGTTGTGGACAAGGGGTCTACTCTCATATATAGAATGTATTAAAAATTGACACTACATATCAACCCTCTAATAGGGGTGCACCACAAGTTCATGACAAAATAACAAAAAAGCCCTATCCTCTAGATATGGGTGAACCAAATTACACACTTCATCCTTATTTTGCTCTTTACTTGACGACCTCAGCAACATTGGATGTCTAGATTTTAATAGTGATGATTTCTTTCCCTTTACTTCTGTCCATTCTTACTCAGAAGTAAGAAGGGATTCATTTGAACAAGCCTTGGAACTTGCAATCACTAGAGTTGCCCGTGGTGTTGGAGAGATCTCTGATCTTGTAGAAACTACCAAGGCGGCTGAGTCATCTGCTTTGGATTTATCATTACGAGTAGCCATACAAACATGTACTTGAGATCCATGTGAAGGAGATTCAACAGGAGAAGAATTGCCACTGTGAGAGCATGAGGTTTAACATTGTGTTCTCAAAAAGTCTAAAGAGATATGAGACAAAACCTTTTCAATCTGGGCACTAGGTGGAACAACATAGATCCATCAATTCTGCTTCCCTCTTGAGTTCATGTTTCTTTGGTTGTTGGTGATCTTCTTTGACATTGGGGTGTGAAATGATCAGTTGAGAAACATTTTCTGCAATGAAAAGCTATCTTTCCATGGTCCACAGGCTGTGACCAATAACAATTGCCAACTTTTGGTGAGATCTCAGCAGGGAGACCATTGGAAAGGTCCATTTCCACATGGATACGTGCAAGGACAGAGCTGTGGTAGTATATTGTTTCATCAGAACTGGAATAATATTTACCAAGGCCATTGCCAATTACCTGCAGGCAATCAATTTTCCAAAATTGGAAAGGGAGATGGGGAAAACACACCAAGAAGAATGCAGAAGAGAAAGTCGTGGTTTGCAGATTGAATGAAGGATACCATGGTTTCATGCACAAGAAATCTCCTTGGAAAACCCAAGGCCCATTTTTCAATATCCATTCTTTGTCCTCTAGAGCTTCAAATTTGAGTATAAAAAATTAAAAAACCCTGGCATAGGGGAAAATACAGATTTACTCCTTTAAAAAGTCTTTCCAATTATCCAAAACCCAAGATTGAGGTCACTTATTTTAAGCCAGAGCTTTGTAAATCTACAAATCAAAGCATTTCTTTGCAAGAATTCTTCCCTATCACCTACTCGACAGTCCAGAAAATTTCAGTAAACATAGGAAGACTGACTTATGCAAATGGCAGAGCCACAGAGAGTTGAATCACCAAACCTAGAATCCGGGCCTGGGGCAGGGCCCCCAATGCCAAAGTCCAGGAGCTGTTGAATGAATCAAGGGCGAGGGGCAGGACAAAGCATCCTTGTTTCTCCTGTTGCCGGTGCCATCAGGAAATGAGGTCTTGCAAGAAGGAGCAACACAGCTTGAAACCCTACCATCCACAGAGCCATCAAATGGGGAGCAAGAACCAACAAGCCTTGCAGAAGACCAGTGCGAAGCTTCGGGAGCAGAGTGAAGCGTCATGTGAAGATATATTTGAGGATAGACAGAAAAGCTTTTATTAATTCAATATTTGCAGATTACAATTTCAATATGGAGTTGCTTCTATTTTACAAGATCGCATATGGAACAGGTAAAGACCATACTTTAGGCCTCCAACTTACAGACTTTTCTAAACTTGGGTTTTGAAACACTACAAACTGTCAAACTTTAAAGCCTTCAACTCCTAATGTCAGCTCTTCTCGGATCTCCTTTATGAGAAAATGATAAAGTAAGATCAGTGGGAGACAAAAAAAGATGCTAAATCAATGTCCTCAGAGCATAAAGCCAAACAAAATGTTTACATGATTCTAATTAACAACAATGAAGAGTATAGTAATTAAGGTTTATTTCTAGTGGATGTTTCGTTGTCTTCTGCACTGACAATCCTAGGTTCTTCCTTCTTTCAATATTAGTGGCAAACACTAGTTGTCTCCATCAGAATCATGCTGATGGAATCCTAATATGACATAATGGAATATGCCTGCCAAAATTTGCTCCCTTTCAAATCGAAATGCTATCCTTGTGTGCTTGATGACGACACAGGAATCTTTGATCATGACTCAAGCCTCCCAATCCCAATCAAGTGTGTAAAAATCTATTATGCACAAATTGTAATACTTTGGATTCAATTAATCTGTCAATCCATTAATAATTGTATAAGAAATCCTGGCTTAATTAAATTGAGGAAATCAACTATTTCTTCATCTAATACAGCTCCATATGCATCTGTACAATTTTCAACAGGAAACCTATGAAAATTAAAACTATTTAACATTCCAACTGAGCAGAGAATTATAATCTTTGATGTATGTTTAAGTAACCACCAGTCTGATGACAAGTGTTCACAAGATCAAATGAGAAAACATTCCTGAGATGATTGGTTCTCCCAAAAGGCCCAGAGCATCCATAATATTAAAATGATGTTTTCTATTATACTCCCAAATCCCAACTATCCCTTGTTAGCTTTTATGCCACAGGTGTATAACACTGACATATGGATGCAAAAACGTCCATCAATAAAAACTAGAAGCATTTAATTTGATGTGTTTGTGACACTTAAATGCATGAAAAATAAAAAATCTTCTTATTCTTTAAATTTTATATTATTTTTATTACAAGATTAGTATGTTGATATTCTTAATAAATATATTAAAAAAAAATGTTTCTACGTTGTCTTAAATGTATAATATACTAAAATAGTAGTATAGGTTAAAAATAATATTATTAATTATGGGGTATTAAAAGTGTCCCAACATAAAATCTACTGTTTTCTCAAGGTTAAGGATGAGAATATAAAATAAAAATATAATGATATGATAATTTAGTAATAATGTGGTCTTAATAGACTTCTTGCTTTTGTCAAGAGTTTAATAGTAATTTAACAATATAATAATGTAATAATAATAATAATTCGGTACTAATATATTTGGCTTTTGTTGTTGTGAAATCAAGATCGTTCTATAGAGAATATATGTGAGCGCTGTAGTGAAATAAATTACCATTGTGATTGATCTTTTCACCAGCCATCAATGTGCATTTATATCCTTTGAATAGTCACGTCTTGAAGAGTCATGACCATACGTGGCTTATGTTATGTAGGGTCATGACCCTTCATAACCGATTGGTAATATTAACTATATTATAACATATACAAATATCAAATGCTCTTAATATATATATATGTATATAATTGACTATTAGGTTAATATAATTATATCAATCAAATCGATGCTACATTTCAACATTTGTAAAGGGTTCAACGAAAATAAAAAAATAATAATAGAAATATACTAAAACATAACAATATAATCATATCTTATTAAGATTTTAATATTAATTACAATATTGTGATATAATAATGATTTAATATTATTTACAAAGAGATGTCTTTTGACATACTTAACCTATATTCCCCTACAGATAAGTATGCTAGTTTAATCATTTTGAACCACTTGTTAGCATACTTATTGGTTAATAGAATTACTACAACAATTTTGAGATCTCTAGTCAAAGCATCAGTGAGGGAATTCATTTCTCCTTTAACCCATTCTTTGTCAATGTTAACTCTTGAACTCAAAGTCCTATCTAGCTTTCTCCCTTGGACTAAATTTTTGTTTGCTCCTTTTCTTTGAAAAATTATCATTGCCTAACCATTTGTTTTGATTGCGAAATGTTTGGGCTTGATAATTATTTAAGTTTTTCTATTGTGTTTTAGCAATTAAAATATCCTCCTTATATGTTTGTTAGTTCTTTTTACTTAATGAAAATGTACCAAACTCGTATCCAAAAATCTAACTTTTTCCATCTAGAAATTCTTTGCTCAATGTTGCTGACCATGTATCATTTGAAGCATCTGTGTCGAGGACTAAAGGAATACCTCACTTGTGGCATTCACAGTGTTGGAAGTTGGAGATATTTTTGCATATATATCTCTTGCTGTTAGCTTATAATGCCATTCTGGAGCATTTTTCTTTTAGTGTCTTTGCAAGTGTTTTGTTGCTTTAATGAAATCTTCAAAGAATGGCGAGACATAATAATAGCATCCAAGAAATATTTGCAAAATGCTTTTTGTCCTTGAGACCACCTGGGAATTCATATATTCTAGTTAGAATATGTTGGTGTCTTGCCTTGCCTTCTTTTATATCAAGACCTAGAAATTCAATGTCATTGTATTCAATTGGCATGTTTTGTTTTGACAGATATTCTGCTAGCTTTGATGGTTTCTAAAAGCTGCTCAAGTTGCTGCAAATAATCTTTAATTCAACTAGGAAAAAATAATATATCATCAATATATACAGGACAAATTTTTTTAGATGCTATATTGCATTTTCCATCCTTCTCTAAAAATAGGCTGAGGCTGTACCCAAACCAAATGGCATAACATTCCACTTATAGAGAACTTGTGGCACAAAAAAGGTGTTTCCTACTTCGCTTCCTTTTTTATCATCATGTACCAAAACCAGATGTGCAGTCAAACTTGGACTAAACTTGGCAATGTTATGCCCTTCTTATGAGACTGGGATGGAATGCAATAGGGCATTTAAATGGCTTGTAATTTACAAAATATTTTCTTTCCTTGAGCTTGTTCTACTTTTTTATTGACCACAAAAGTGGGATAATATAAGGGGCTCTTGCGAGGTCTTATGAAATCTTTGTCCAATGATTCTTTTAAATGCCTATTCCATTTCAACAACTTTTGAGGGACCTAAAAGATATGCTGGTTCAAAGGGAGTTTTATCTTTGCATTCCAGTTTGATGTTGATTCTCCATTCTTCTTGGTCTATTGTCCAAAACTGTAATGGGTTGATACTACAACATTCTTTAGCAAATCTTTCTTTGATCTGGCAAAATTGTTTCTTATTTGCATTTATTAATTTTGTCTTCCATTTGCTGCTTCCTTTGTGTCACGTGTTGTATAGAGTTATTGTGATAGATCTGTATTTTTTGTCATCTAATATTTGGCATTAGTTGTCTAACCTATTTTATGTTCAACGAGCTGTAATGTAGGGATCTTTATCTTCTGGTTGGACTGGTATAAGCAAACATAATTTCTGGTTTGAACAAACAACTGATACTTTTAGTAAAAAATATTTCCTAGAAGCATATCTGAGTCTGTAGAGTTGAATTCAGTAATATCTACTACCAAACCTTTTAATTTCAATGGTTATGTTCGTTATAGAGTTTCCTGTGGGGGCTAACTCTGCTTCTTCCCAATCAGTAAGATGTATTCCTTTAGTTCTGGAAAAAGACCTATATGACCCAGTGTCAGCAAAGGCATCTATACAATAATACTTGCATTTGGTGAAATCAAATTAGTCTTATGTACAGTTATTACAAGTACATTTTTGATACCATCTCTGCAAGCTGCTTAGGCTTATCTGCTTCTAAAAGAATCTGTATGAGGATAGATGTTTTTTTTGTCATTCAAGCTCTTCTTTTGGCTAAGGCTGATCTGTTAATAAAATCTGCTTCTTTTGAGATATGGTTATAATTTAGCCATCGATTGACCAGAAGTTCTTATCTGTTTGTACTATAAATTATTTTGTTCTTTCTCAGATTCACATTCTTTGTCTAAACATTCCCCTTCTACCTTTGAGCATTGTTTGGTGCTTTCTCCTAGCTAGTAATGGCAAAATTGCTTTCTACCTTTGAGCATTGTTTGGTGCTTTCTCCTAGCTAGTAATGGCAAAATTGCTTATTCTTCTTTTCCCATATCGTCTCGTTTTACCCATGGTAAAATGTCTATATATATATGTATTTATGCACATACCTACATTATTAGCATAGCTTAAATTCAATGGGACTTATAAAAATTTACTTTTAAAGTTTTAAGTAAAGTGTTACACACACACACATGCATAGATACAGACATCTATCTATCTTTACATACATACATACATATATATGTACGCATGTATGTATGTGTATTAACTATTAATTATGGATTTATCCATTCTGTATTAGATCTGGGGATTTTCTGAAAAACATTGTATCTTTATGCATTGTCCGTACCTGTATTCTGGTAACATAGCTTAAAGTCAATGAGAGACTTATTAAAATTTACATCTAACTGTGACCATAACAAGTCCCCCTTGTTAAAGATGCCTTTGTCCTAAGACATACAATTAGTTGAGAACATTGCTGGATGATACTTTTTTCTTATATGATGTCCTTACCACTAAATATATTTCCTGTTATACGCCTTTTTCCTAAGACATGCAATTAGTTGAGAACATTGCTGGATGAAAATATGTGATGCCATGGATAGGGAGTTCCTACCACTAAAATACATTTTCTGCTATAATCTTTTTACTTAGCTTGAATTCTCTGCACTTGCAGTACAGTTTCAGGTTCAAATATTAGCTTGACTCTCATCATCCACGGCTGGCAGCTCACCCTATCCTGATATTAAAGTTCTTGATTTCATCTTGGGTTATGAATATAGAGAAGCCGTGAAATTCAGAATTAAAAGGAACCTTTACATATTCACAATCTCACACCTAAAACTGTATTGTCTTGCTGTTTTTTAACATTATATTTGGGTGCCACCAATTTTTTCTTAAGTTTTATAAGCTCCTTTTGTTCTTTTCAGTTTTTCAAGAACTGGAACACTGATATTTTCCTTTGACTATTCTGCAATAGGAGGGCCATATCCATATAGTGGGTTAGAGGATAAATTTGGGTTGACATTTGACAGGCATTATTTTGTACCAAAAGTCAGCAAGCAACGTACTTATCCAATGGAAAATGTTGCTCTAATATGCATCCCTTTAGAATCCCATCTACTGCCATTGTTTGATTGTCACTCTGAGGAAGGTTGCTTGGTACTTTGTTCCATCAAAATATGTTTGTGCACGTTGCACCATTAATATTGCACTTGGGAAAATGTTGATTTGTAGATACCTTTTTCATCAAGAGATCATTTACCTTGCTTTCTGTAGCAGTAGATTCCAAAGCCTTATTTGCCTAGAGGTATTGGAGATATTCGTAGTTCTTGGAGCAACCCTGCAATTCAGTGTTTCCCACTTATTCTTTGACGCTGGCCACACTTTTGCAAACAAGCCTTTTAATGTCTCTTTTTGGAATATTCCCGATTTCCCCCTTAATACAATAATATTTTCTCAAAACGATAATAGCTCTGTCAAAGATTAATAATTTATCATAATATTTAGATCAATAAATCATAGCATAACTCTCAAATTCAATCCTAACATCAAAATACTTACAATTCTGCTGAATTAGAGGTTTTCATCCCTAACTCAACAGTGACAATATCAAGGGGTTTCATCCTTAACTTGCCAAGAGCGTGAAAGGGTTTTCGTCCTTCCAACTCTTAGGCCACTTTGGAGGGTTTTCATCCTCCTTGACCAAGATTTATTTGTTTCGTCCAAACTCAAAAAGAACAATAAGGGCTTTGGTCCTTATCCTCTCATGAACTTGAAAGATATTTCATCCTTTCTATTTTCAAGACACTCCCTCAAATTCAAAACTGATTGCTTGATGTATTTGTTAGATTATTGTTGATTGCTTTGGCTGACTAATATTTCTAGATCGATTTACAATTAAACATTTGAAAGATGCTCAAATGATTTTTATGCTTGAATATTTCTTGAATGATTGATGCTTGAATTGATTTGCTGATTTGATGCATTTCTCAAACGATAATACCTCTTCATCAAAACCATTGTGTTTGCAAGAGTTACACCCTTTAATATTTAAGTGCTTCCTTGAAACTTTTGATATAATTTTAATCTCAATTGCTGCTAATGACATTCTTTTTAATCTCAATTGGCCTCTTAATAGAATTGCTGTTATCTTTTAGTTCAATCACCTAAGTTATAGTATAAAGGCTGCAATCTGATTGTTATAAAGGCTACTATCTCCTTAGCTTTGCGGGAAAATGACAAGCCTCCTAAGAATCCACACAATTTTCAAGAAAATATTCCCCCAACTTTCGTGTAGGTGTTCTTTTCCATTTCTATTCAGATTGTTCTTGCATATATCATTGGTCAATGGCATTGCACAAGGTCAATCCAACACACACGTGTCCTATGCCAAGGGAATATTTCTAATGTCACATGTAAACAAGCAATGGAATGGTTGTCATTACATGTATTAATTTTTTGAAGCACTATTTGACTGCCTTGCCACAATGAAAAGGATTATTATATATTCTTGAACATTCAATTAGCATCTTATTTGATAGAGCAGGCAGTCCCATATCTTGAGTAAAGTTAAGCTAACCCAAGGAATCTATTTCATGTTTAAGAATTCTTTGCCTAAGCCAGCCTTTTACACAGTGTGTTTTCCTTGGTCCACATTCACTCCAGGAGAAGAGATGAGGTGTCTAATTAATCTCTCATTCCTCAAAATCGCAATTGGATGACTTTGCAAACAGTTCATTTATCTTTACTAAAATTGAAGACTACCTATAAGGCTCTAAACAACTCAGTGTTTGTTTAACACTGTAAAGTATCATTATGAAGTGCAAAAATAATTTGTGTAAATAAGGAACAGAATCAAGTTCACATTCTCGAGAGGCTGCAAATATATTCTCCCATCCGACCCCAATTTTATGGCTTCAGGATCTCAAGTCTATCTTTGAAAAAATTGAAAAATTGAATAATTGCTTCATCAATTCCTTGTTAATAAAAATCCAAAACTTCCATACCAACTCGTTGAAAAGGCAACAGGTACTAAAAAAGGACGTGTGATTGGAACCATATATTTAAACACTGAAACATGTTCAAAGTGATGTTAGTACATGTTAGGAGTACTAAGTACAGGTTAAAGGTTTTTAAAATTGTAAGTAGTTCAATGATGTGCTTATTGATTGGATATTATAGGATTTGGCTTTAAGCTATCAAGAAAATCAGAATGGTCAGGCAAAACATATTTATAAAATCATATTCAGTGGAAGAACAAAAAGCTACGTAATTGATTCCCCTGTTTAATTGTCTTTCTTTTTGTTTCCATCCATGAATTTCATGTATGTTTTCCATAAACCATTTCCGTAGGTAGAAATTATCCCTTATCAAAGGTGAAGGCTTTATGGATTCTTGAACCATCTTGGTACTAGCTTGTAATCCACTGATCTATAAATAAATTTTCTTGCTTCTTGAGCAGGGACACATCAGACCAAAAGAATAACTTGAACATCACATTTGTGTAGTCTTCAACAACCCTAATTTTTCTTTTTGAGTTTTTTCAAATCCACAAAGAAGTCTTTGGAAGTATTGGACATTTATTTCCATGAGAATATTTCAAAATTTCAATCATTGACTCCTCTTTCAAAGGTAGAATCAAGCATGCTACTAGTGATAGGTTATGCCCATCAAGCTGAGAGACAACAAATTAGGTTGATTTAGTGCCTAAGAAACAGATTTAATCACAATTGGAGCTTGTGGCATCATATTCTTGATTGAAGCTTGCATGTTTTTTTTCAAATGAAATAGAAAAATTTCTAGTTAAAGATGAATTATATTTCTTGTACCCTGAATGCACTATAATGCATGTCCAAATGGTCATGAAATGGGTTTTGGTCCTTAATCAACCTATGGTCAATAAAAACCCAGTTCATACCATATGAAAGGGAGCTATATACAATGCCTCATTTGTCTTATAATCTTATTTATTTGAGGAATGCTATGTCAGAATCAATTGTTACATTCGTGTATGGGTTGTGTTTTGCAGGCTTTAACAAGGCTCACCAAACTTTATGAGGATAGAGCCGAAGCGTATGGAAATTCTGACGTAAAAGTGTCACTTCAAAGTATATTTCTGTATCTTGTATAGTTCATTTTGAACATGATTTCAAGATGACCATGCACACACATTCTTGAGTTCAATATTGTTTTATATGTCTATTCCGTCTTAAGTCTTTTTCTGTCAAATTTAATTATTCTGGTTTTGCGTAGAACATGATTTCATTAATATAAAGACAATAATACAAACAAGCCATTGTTGTTGCCAGAAATTGCATTAGAACATGGTCACGAGGATGTCTCTCCCCTCACTCCGACAATTATTGCGATTGAGGTATGCTTTTTCTCACATTCATAGAATGTTTTTAGTTTATATGTAATGTCCCCTACTAGGAGGCTGTCAATTTCCAATGATTAGCATACACCACTATGCATTTAAATTGGATTAAATAAAGGAACAACAAATGATTCATAATTCATTTGACAGTTAACATACTTAAGCCCCAGTTCCTCACTTCTCTCCTAAACATCAACTTTAAGGAGGATAGGGAATTACTTGGCATAGGGCACTTGGAAACCATATACAATCAGGCTCCCTCAAGGTTTTAGGAACACATGTTCATACCCATCTCGGGACTTACCCCGTCTTCTGAGGAATTACTTCACCTCTCCCTAACAAAACCAACCTATCCTCTTAAGGGGCTATATCGAGTGATTAAGGAATGGCTCAAAGTGTACCAACTTCAAATCGATTATGAATAATTATATATATATATATATATATATATATGTATGTATGTATGTATGTATAAATATACTACAGCGTAACTGATATATGTAATTCTGATTTCACTATTATAAACTAATATTAATGCTATGGCATATATAGTAGATCATATATTGGCCCCTTATTCCTAATAGCATTCAGATGTAATATTCGGTAAAACAGTATTGATTCATAGATAAGTTGCAGCATACCAACTTGCTGTTATTCGATGCTTGCTAGCAATTAAATATGATTTATTTCCTTTCTGATCCCTTCCTTGGGATGAGTACCGAATATATTTAATAATGCGTGATTCTTCGATGCTTGATTGAGTGGTGATGATTGTCTTCTTATATCTTTGCACAATGGGAAGGGATGCGTTTTGAGAGACATGTCTCTTCTCTATAATTAATTTGCATCTCTTCATAACATCGATCTGCATACTAATGATTATATTATTACCTCTTTAATCGTTGCCACATCATTACTTATAATTGTTGCTCATTAGATAGCTTACCAGCTGATTACGATAATTGCTGGTTAATGTCCTTAAGACTTTTATTGACTTCCTTTAATAAATCGCAGCATCTAACACTTAATGAACTATCGTTTTATTCCTCATATGATAACCTTCTAGAAATCAATCCTATGGAAAGATATGTCTGATGGCATCGACTCTTTGGAAATATTATTGCATTCAATCCAAGAAGTATATTCCTTCGTGGTGCTTGCAGACTCTGACCTCCGTCGTATGAGATGATTGTTGCTTGCTAGTGGCAAGATTAATTGTGTTTGGAACTCAATGCTCTGGATTTCTACATATGATAATTGCTGATCATTTAATCACAGTTCCTCATATTAATCGCCATCCCTTCTTGCATCGATAATCTGTCATATTGAATCATTCCTTCATTTGCTCCATACTTCTCCTGGCGAGTGTAATTCACCTTGGGTGGCAATTATAGTATTAAGCTTCTTCTGTAACGTAAGACTTTTACTCAAACCTTGTTTCCACGTAATGTTGGGTCTTAATATTTTATATCCATCTGCAGTTATTCCCAGTTAATTACTCACCATACTAATTTCAATATCGAAGCTTGCATCATCAATACTTGGTTACGTCTATATATTATAGGAGCTTGGTAATTGTATCATATATCTTTGCCTTGGTCCACTGCAAATAGTCGACTACATCATTTGGTTGATATTTCTTTCATACTATGTCTAATTATATTTCCTTATCAACTGACTGGTAGCTCACAATTATGGTTTCAGATTATTGACATGGATGTGAAGGCATATTTTGTTATGTCAGAAATTGTGAAGTCTCACCATTGTGAGACAATTTTTAATCAGAATAAAAATCTTTTGACCTTAATTAAATTGTAATTAAATTATATATTATATTTTATTATTATTTATCTTTTTATTTATTTTTATATTTTAATTTTATTAGTATTATTTATTATTAAATGCTATTTCAGAAAGTGGACATTACATTATATTTAGTATTTAAATAAGAGCAAACACTTTAAATACAGTCACACAACATTTCTTGTGATTTTCTTTTACCATTTTCATGCCTTCTATCTTTTTTTCGCTATGGTAAATTTTAAAGGTAAAGATAGTTTTTCAGGTCAACTCTAAGTAAGACACATTTAATTTATGGGACATACCCATGCTATTTTAAATTTAAAGCTATTTTTTCATATCACCTTTAAGAAAACATTAGTTTAGTTTATGAGACCCCCTGATGCAAGCCTTAAATGATGTTGTATTTTCCATATGCCTTATGCGGTTTTGAGGTGTACAATTGTAAGCACCTCCGAATTCATTGTAACCTCCATTATGAATTACTGGCATCTTTACATCAAGCAAAGTTAGGATGTATCAGAGTTTCTCAAATTTTCATGTGATTGCCCGTGTCTCTTGTCCATTGCTTGATGAAATACCTAAATTATAAGGTTTTGCTAGTTTGTGCATTTGCATGTGCAAAACTTGAAGTCTCTTGTTCTGATCTCTCTCTTGCACAGCATTATAGATCTGCTAATCACCTCAGAAATATAATCAAAAGTTTGCAGACCCATTGTAAAAATTGGGATAATTGAGCTTGGCATATGTCTGCATGTACATTAAACAATTTTTTTTAACAATTTTTTTTATTTTCCATCATATGCAAGAATCAAGATATATTTGAAAACATATACCATATCAATATGTATTCATTTTACAAATTATATGCATTTTAATTAGAAAATTTGAGTGCATTTGATTATCTAGACACATTTTGAACTTATACTAAGTTTTTGCTGAATACATTACCAAAGACAAAAGTGGACTAACAAATTTTTCATGATATAAATGCGACACTAAACTTGACACATTATACCTCTACGTGTGCAAGGTGTCATAACATAATGGTATTACACCCCTGACATGCACATCAATGCAGTAGCATGGCAACCCAATTAGAAGACATACCACACATAGCCTAAACATCATGACCAATTCAAGCAATCATATCTGGAGGAAGATTGGTGCTCCCATGCCAAATGACGAAACCCCCACACCTTAATCAATGCATCACTTCCCAGGCACCTTGGGGTTTGGGAAGATGAAGATCAATCCACACTGGTTTGGAGTTCAAGGACCAATTTGCATGCCCACTAGATTGGACTTTGGCACCTGGCCTACAACTTGCAACCTACATATCCCAGTCAGACACTTGGGCCAAGATTGTAGGATCTCAAACTTAGGAGTCCAACCTACAATTCACAGTTCAGATGTTGGAGTCCAAGTCGCAAATTGCAGCTTGGAATCTTCAAGACCAACTCTGATCGCACTAGATGGCAGCCTTGGACTTTGCTGGCCGATCCTTATGGAGCAACTTGGTCTATGGAGTTTGATTGTCATGCAAACATGCAAAGCTTCAATGTGAGTCCAAATTTCTTTGGGGATCTAAACTATAGCACACATTTTGGGCTTTGGCTCCAAAAAGCACCTGCTAGTCATGCAAAACTCCAAGACAAGTCTAGACACTTGAAAGCTTGAAATCTGACTTCAGAGTCCGAAAAACAATTTACAAGTGTGTAGAATACTCACAAAGTAGGAACAATGAGCTCTAATCTTATTGTCTGATGGGGCATACTTATCTCATTTTGTGTGCCATGCAAAAATGGTTTGGACCAAGTACTCATGCATATGTGGGCCCCACACTAGACTAGCATGGGGTTCTCAAATGCCCTTAAAAACTTAAAAAGTTGGTTAACCTTGAGACAAAGCTCCCCTTTCTCAAGAACAAATCAACAAGAAATGGCAAACTGATGAGTGCGAGAGATATGGAAATGTTACAGCTTACAACATCATGGCAACAAGCATACATATTAGAATAGGAGTAAATTCCCCAATGAAGCTATATGACATGACTAGTTCCAATAGACAAATATAACATAGTTATAAGTCACGTTTTCTAAGGCAAGCCAATCATGATAAACCCATTTAGTGCAACCATACACATTGCAACTTCAAGGTTGGTCACACCAAAAATGAGTGTCAGATTTTCCATCACCTCCATGGTAGAATATCAAACAATACACTACTGTCCATCAATAATATACAATTTTACATATGAGGACATCAAAGGTCCTAATTTTATACACTTTTTTTTCACAGAAGCATGGCAAAAACATGATAGTATGATACTATTAAGAGAGACAATGGAGTGCATTCATGCTCTCCAATCTGCTCCAAACAATCCACAAGTCCCCAATGGTGGTTCAATGCTGCACAACCATGTGGTTCCCTTAGGCCCACCGTTGTGAATTGGGAGATGGCCAATTTAAGTAGTTCAACATGCTTATACCAAACATGGGGTTCGACAAGCACACAAATTTTAGGTCTCAAACATAAGCTCCACAAAGGTTCATCAAGCAAGTATGCATTAGTTTATATTATATAACTATCATTCAATGTGAATACATGTCAAACACATAACATTATTACACTAGGCATTCATGAGGAGATTATCTAACACCATCAAGCATGCACATGAAACATCATACAAGGCACAAGGTCCATCCATACATAAGACTGGAAGGAACACACCAATCGATATATGCAGGGAGTCGCAAGTACCCATTAGACATGCCATATTAAGTCCAAAAAAAGGAAGAGAAGGTTTTCCTAAGTACCCCTGTATATCAACTACATGGAAATAGATGAGCATGCTCCCATCACATGGAGACCCTCAACAACACTAGTATCAATATGCAAGTCTGTCCCAAGATTCATGGTCTTCGAAATGCCCAAGCATCTCACCTGATGTTTGTAGTCCTCTCCATACATCTTCATGGGCATATAAACATGTCTATGCTTACCTTACATTAATGTGCAAATGTGTATCTCCCATTCTTTTTACTTTTATCTTATGTCAACCTCTCCTTGCCTCATTCATGCTAACACACAAGAGGGTGGGCATGAGGGTCCTCTCCATTCTTGTCTAGGTTCCTCAACTCCTAAGGCTTCATAGACAAAAGCATGTGATCGCATAACATGAAGAATGAGGTTCAAAAGAAGGCATACATAACACCATTTGATTTTTCCATCCCATTTTCATAATAAATCATATTCACACATAATACATTGTAATGTCCCCTGGTAAGCTCAATTTAGTTTGAGCATAAATAGACCTATGTCTAAAATACTTGAATGAAAATATGCTAATTTAATCCATGCTATTAGTATAGGAATTAAACTAAATGTGTATATTTATGAACAATTGAGAGAATCCATACTAACCTTATTATTATTCTAGTCTAGATGAACGCTTAGGATGTAAACAGATTGCTTAGGCACCAAACTCAACGGTTTCCCTCAAAGTTTACAGATCCAAGCCCTTAAGCCTTTCTTGGGACTTGCCCGCAAGGCGCTCAGGGTTGCTGATCCCTAACCTATCTTGGGAATAACCGATTGGCTGGATTTACACTAGCCTTTCCCTTAATACAACCCTGCTCTCTCTTCTCAGACTTAATAATAATAAATCTTGAGCATGTATATACATAGTTGATTATTTTTGTCTTCATAATAATGGCTTTGTTATCTCTGTTTATTAAAATTATTCAGATACTTAACCATAAAAATATTCTGCACATACCAATAGATATGCTGATGTCTTATTTATAATCTGTATACTTTCTTTCAGTGATGTCTCTGCTGTATATCCGATTCTGTAATTGTTCTGTGCTTATTTTATCGTTCTGAGTTTTTGCTGCTTCTTATTTCCTCTTCCTAATTTCTACCGTGTCCCTCAAAGTATTTTTGAATGGTGATTTATATCCTTTTTGGCAGAGTAACTGGTGCGATGTCTGAAGACGTGTCTCCTCTTTCGCATCGCATTAGTTTTACCATCGATTCCTTAATGTTATTTGTTTGTTTCTTGCGTGCTAATCCTGTACACGTGGAAGGGTATTTTAACCTGAATGCGATATCACACTTGGTAGCTCTATTCCTATTGTCGACGGACATATTAATTAATTAGCTCGATATCGCACTTGGTTTGTTTGCTCGATATCACACTTGGTTATGTTTGTTCATTCATATATTAATTAATTAAATTATAATTAATTATATAGCAATGATAAGTAATAAAAATAGGAATGATAATCAATTTTTATTATGATTGTATATTTATTATTTGACGATAACAATATATCCAATTATTTACGTAATAATGATATATTCAATTAATTTATTAATTATTTATTACAAATAGGGGCTATCACAACATTTCATTCACAGTGCAATATTCCATTTTCATAATCAAAGTACATGTAGGCCTATTTTCAACTTCAAGGTTTTCAATGCAAATTTAATTTTCAAGCATTGATTTCCAAAATCCCAAACCTTTTGAAACCAAGGGCTTGGTAGCACTCTTTTTGAACCAATTCACAACTCACTCAATAAATCTTTGCTACACGATAGAGCCAGTGCATCCACTTACGGTGGGCATGACATAAACACCATGAAATTGATCACAAAGTGGGGAAGATGAACCCTTACCTTCCACCAAACACCCCACAAGAAAATAGGAGAAATAAGAAGAGGCAGATCCTCACAGAAAAATGGCAAGTGCAGCACAGCCAAGTCCCATGCCCAAGCAAGATGAGAATGGAATGAAGGAGGAAAAGCAAAAATTGCCAAAAAGAAGCTGTACACGAAATCCGATTCCCGAGATGGGCATTTTTTCATTCTTTTGTTTCCAAAGCATTTCCCAAAAGGCTCTTTTCCTTTGAAATCAATAGTGATAACTATTTATTTGTTAAAATAACTTTTGCAACCTTTTAATAGCACATGATTAATCTATCTTGTTGCTTTTTCTGGTTTTGATTGTGTTTGTTTTTATGCATCAACATTTCAGATCAAACTCTGATCAATCATTTCATTTTTCTACACTTGAGCTCTGTGACATCCCGATGATGGATCACAGAGTGTGATCCAAAATGTTAATGAAAAAATAAACACAATAAAAAACAGAAAAAGCAACAAGAAACATTATGGATTGTGGAAAACTGATGATTAATTTAGTTAAGTTAACTGATGCTGATACAAGGCAAAACATTCACTTTTTGCAGAAATAATTAATACAACTTTCTGTGACTAAAACATTGGATCATTGAATCGCATGACAAAATTAATTATAAATATTGAAACACCCGAAATTATGATAGCACATATTTATTTTGCTAACATAACAATCCATAGAAATAATTAAATAAACTAAATTGTAGGAGTCAGGCAAATCGCGAAAGTAATTAAAATAAAATGATTTATAGGAATTGAGCAACATACAAACATGTTTACAGGATTACACATAACTCAAGAATCCTAATCAAATTATTTAGATTTATGCTCCAGGACTACACAGAAATTTTGTGACTTGACTTTGAGGGAGATGGGAGGTATAACACAATACATTTAACCAAGCTGACTGTCTCCAGTTAATCACTGTTGGGGTTAACCAAGACTTCTTAAGTAAACATCATACGTACTTGTCCAATACAAAATACCAGAAGCACAGTACCAATATCTACTTACAAGATATTTTCAAAATATTCATCTACTTAAAATCACCTAATACTAGCATAATTTAGATATACAGATGCAAAATAATAATCAAAATCTTGAATCCATTAATCATAAATACAACCATATATTATCATGAGAGTAGCAAAACTGAAGCACTGTTGAATCCAACATATAAAATCCTCACATGTAAATCTATATATAAAAGCCATCCACCTCGGTAGCAATTCATATGAACATCATCAAATGACATACCGTCAAAATATTATATGAGGCAAGAACATACATATTCGTATGCATGAATCCAGACACATGATCCAGGGCCTCAACAGCAATAAATCTGAGCTTTGACATGGATGATAAATCTGATAAATATATCTACAAAGTTTCCTTGGAATTCCTAATCATGGAAAGAGTCTTCTTTTTAATCTCTTTTAATATCAGATGCTCAGTTTTCCTGAATTTTTAAGTATGCTTAATTTGATGCCTGTCCTTTGTGGTCTCGAATTAGGTGCTGCCCTTTTTTAAAATGGGTTCAAGGTTACCATATTGCAGGGGTGAATCTAATATTGTTTTAAATGGACATACTTTAAAGGAGACCAGTAATAGGTGAATCTAATGCTATTTCTGATGTACAGGTTCTAAAGGAGATCGGAAAATTCATGTCATATAGGCACTTGATGAATGCTGCCGCTGGACCATAAACCATGAACATAAGTTCACTAGTCTGGCTTACACCAAGTTGTAATGTTGTGGGAATTTGGAGCAAAGTTATTGTATTCAAGTCAATTCTTAAATTGACATTTCTGTTTATTTCTTAGATAAAAGAGCCAAGTATGGAGGAACCACGTACAGTGCACATCTAAGAAGACATGTAATAATCTTGCTCTCATCCCTTATGTTGGATATTGGGGGCACAATCAGTTGTACAGGTTAGTCTGCTATGTGACATCATCACTATCCATAAAGCTTTTGACAATGGTTTGAGTGGAGAAGTATATATTATTGATTTGACTGTCCTTCAGTTTGCATATTATGTTTATAAAATACAATGTCAGCTGCTGGCAAATGGATATAGTTCTCTCAGTGGTTCATGGTGATGCATCCCCAGTGATATGGGATTCATATTTTCATCATTGATGTCCAAGGTGCATACTATATTTCCTCACAATTTATAAGTGCGTGACATAAATGAACTATGTGTTGGTGTGTTAGAATTATTTTCCTTAAATATTCCAATGATCAGATTATTGGGAAATATGAGCACAGGAAAATAAGCTACTACAAAAATACAAAATAATTCATACTTATCATTTTTCTCAATAAAATCTCATACATATTTGAAGGATTCATTAATCCTATTTTATAGGTAACTTCCTAAACAACCTCCTTAATTATAATTTGTACTAATTATATAACCTATTTAACAAAACTACCAAATAATTTTTTTTTGATCAGTGAATGCTTTTGATTGGAGCTATGAACTAGTGGGGTCACAATGGGGGACCCCATCCCCATGGTATTTGTACTATTTGCCGAGGCCTAAACACCTCCAAGAACTGCTTCTTGCTGATATCACTCTCTTGACGAAACAAGGACACGTCACCTTATCTCTCTGAGCTCACGCGCAACCTCCTTATCCCTCAACAGTCTCTCCTTATCCCTTCACAATTACTACTCCTTATCCCTCCATTGTGCTGAGCAGTCCACCGTGTACCTCCTTATATTTCCAACGTGTGTGCTCGACCATCAATCCTTTTATTACCAACAAAGTGCAGATGTGGAACGTTGGGCGGGGCATCGAGTAAGCTGTCTCCTTCCGTGCTCGCATGACCTGCCATGAACAGCAAACTGCATGAACTATCTGTTGAATGCACTTTGACCAGGCAAGGCATAGGGTGGGCAGTCGAAGATTTGGTGTGGTTCGATCTTGTGACTGCCCTACCAACAGGGCTCCTGACTTGCCGTCAGGCTGCGGGGTCAACCCCACCAACCAAATAATTATTATATGCATCCTATGATGCAATATTTCCAACACCCCCCCCATATTGCATCATTCTCCAAATGGGGATAGTGGACTAACAAATATAGATCCTTAACATTATTCTAAATGACTAACTCGACTCAAATATAGGCAACCTAGATTTAATTTTAAATCAATAACTTGACACCTGTGTGTTGAAGATGGACTATGAGTATTCCCCTTAGCTTGATGACTATAAGGATTCTCAATGTTTTCCACAGACTTCACTATGACTCCATCTTTATGCAGGGTCCTTATCCAATTCTGCGGTACATCCTTGGAAGCAATAATGAGGAGTTGTGCATCCACTTTGATGCGAATCAATGAGAGAAGCATAATCTTGATAGCTACATAAAACTCATAGTCCCTTGGCGTTCACGTGTACATCATTGTAGCGTATGCATTTTTGGAGCTCTGTTTTGCAGGCGAGACAGCCGCATGTACCAGAGAAGCGGATTCCAGCCAAGAGAAAAATACAAAAGGTGAGCCTGACCATTTGAGCTGACATCTGATCCATCTTGCTACAGCAACAAATCATTTGCTTTACACCTAGGGTGAATGCCAGCAAAGTATTCTCTCGGGTCTTTCCATCCTTAGAAATACCAGCCTCAAAACCTCCTGTTGTTGAATCAATAATCAACAATGCACAATCAGCCTGGGAAGTCCTAGTAATCATGTTCTTAATGAAATCACGATGGCCAGGAGCATTAATCACGGTGCAGCAGTACTTAGTGGTCTCAAACTTCCACAAAGCAATATTAATGGTGATACCACGTTCATGCTCAGCCATGAGCTTATCAAGCACCCAAGCATACTTGAATGACCTCTTGTTCATCTCAGCAGCTTCCTTCTCAAAACGTTCAATAACATCCTTATCAATGCCACCCAACTTATAGATCAGATGTCCAGTGGTAGTTGACTTTCCAGAGCCAACGTGACCAATGACCCCAATGTTGATATGAGTCTTTTCTTTTTCCATGGCTCCTTGTTGTCAATAACTTAATGCAGAAGCTCCTGTCTGATCAAAGAAGAATTTTCTGGGAGTGTCCACAGCTGCGAAGGAAGAAGAAAAATTGGGTCGCTTAAAAAGAAAGGCTCCAAGCGAAGATATAACCCTCTGTGAATGGACAATGCTCCGGTGTATGATGACAGAGATCCGTCCCAATGATAGCACATGCCAAAAATACAAGCTACACACAAGCCTAATGTTTGGAACCTCAAAACCCAAGAAATTTGCACACTTTGTCCTCTCCGTGGAATCATATCATTATTGGCATCAATGCTCTCTTCTCCAATTTTTTTCTTTAGTACTACACCTCACAGGTTCTCATTATCCTGGGCCCTCCATTAAGAGAGTTAGGCCCAGACCTGCTCTGATATCATTTCAAGAATTATGCAGCATCAAACAATATATTGAAATTCTGTTACCAAGCTAAACGATGAAGCCGAGTTCTTCATTTTTACTCATCATCTTCAATAGAAAAATGGCATCCACATCTGCACACATGGTTGTTTTGGGAGCTTTTTCATTTGAGTACATTTCTTTCTCATCTTACACGCACCATTCACACAGGGAGCCATATATAGAAACAACTTCAAAACCTTTCATTTCTTTGCATTGATCTCTTTCTTTAACTACTGCAACACCTTTTATCTTCACTCTCTTTTGTTTGTGATCTATCTTTTAACTCTATAAATTTGTAAGTCTGAGAGCCCCTTGTACTATTCTCTATAACTTCATGGCATTTTAAACACTAAGATCACTTTCTTTGGCATCTTTTGTGAATGGTTGGATTGATTACCTCAGCAGTGACTTCCTTTCAACAGCAAGTAAACTTTCGAGCAACTCTATATGCTATGGTGGGTGACTCAAAATGTTGTGATTTCCCTAACAGCTCAGCTGGCAATCTTTTGGCATATTTTCTTCTTTCTTTACTGCTGATGAAACTTTCAAACTTGAGGCGGAAACTACTGTGGCATTGGATGACGCATCAATTGCATCCGTATTGACAGGTGACTTCCACATAGTTTGCATAGGTTGAGTAACCAATAGGCTTTACAACTTTATCTCTAGCTGCGAACAATTATAATACTATATTAATGGCGGCCATTTCTCCTCCATAGCAGCAACAGACTTAGCTGCAACAACAGCAGCAAGGTGAACAATCCAAATTCAAACAATTTTTTTTGAGTTAATCCTCTCTCGGATATACAGGATCATATCCCATTAGCTCTGATACCATATTGGGAAATAAGAGCATAGGAAAAGATAAAATCTCATATATATTTGTAAGATTCATTAATCCTATTTTATAGGAAACTTCCTAAACAATCTCCCTAATTATATTGAGTTGTTTTAACAATTCAATTTGTACTACTTATTATATAGCCTATTTAACAATTCAATTTGTACTACTTATTATATAACCTATTATATGATGCAATATTTCCAACACAGATTACAACTCAAAAGTACCTTTGCAACTATATGCATTTAATTGGACCCACCATATACATTTAAGCTAGCTGTTGATGCCAAAAAGAAAATAGACATTAAAATACTTTTTTTTTTTTCAGAAAAGCAATTTGCATTGAGCTTGATAATAGGTTCTAGAGATGCTATCAGGCTACGGAAAATGTATTACTAGTATTTATTGATGGGCACCCATTAACCACACAATGTAAAATATGAAATGTATGTAAACATACAAAACACTTAACTTGGAACACAAACATGATCAGAGTCCAATAGAATCTTTGTTAATAAATGGAGATTAAAGCATTTATGAAAATGATTCTAGTCCATGGTGGGCAAAGGGTGAATGAAACTCCAACCCTATACTTCGTATACAACTAAAGCTGGCATGAATTTGAATCAATGTCTCTTACAAGTGCATCATAGATGCTTATATAAGCATACAAAGCTATTTTTAGGATGTATTGGAAGCTTCGTTAATAATCGGATATTAAAGCATTTATGAAAATGATTCTAGTCATGGTGGGCAAGGAGTGAATGGAACTCCAACCCTAAACTTCGTATACATGTAATGTGGTCGTGAATTTGAATCAAGGTCTCTAACAAATGCATGCTAAATCCTTATATTAGCACACAACTTGCTATTTTAGGATGTATTGTCTTAAACTCAATCTTATCTATAGAACACTTTTCATCAATATATATATTACCTTGTGTGCAATCTCAAATTTGAAATATTCTCTCTAAATATAAAACGATGCACCTTCAAGTATTGATGTTAATGAAATATATGGATAAACTGAACATTGATATAGATAGCTTATGGATTTGATTGTGTAATAGGTTTTGCATCAACATTTCAGATCACTCTTTGTGATCCATCATTGAGATGAAGTGCTAGTAGAGAAAAAGTGAGTAAATAGCAGACTAGGAAAGATAAAAAGATGTGGGTGGAGAGGTGACATAGGACACAATTTCCAAAGGAAGAAGTTGAAAAATAAATTAAAAATGAAAGAAGGAAGAAACCCAAAATAAATACTAAAGTAAAAAAATAAAATTTAATAGGACTTAATAAAGAGAGAATAAAAGAAAAAAGAAAGAGGAGACCATAGAAATTATTAAAAAAATTTACACAATAAGAAATGAAAGAAATGCAAACATACAAAACAAACCTAAATGGAGATACATACCAATAAAGACAAAAATAAATAAATAAATAGTAAACAAAAGTATATATATATATATATATATATATATATATATATATATATATATATATATAAGTCTAATAGACAATTGATCGGATTTATATGAAATAGTTCTGATTTTTTTTTTCATCCTTTTTAGCTTCTAGTTTATTCATCCACCAATATAGGCCTATTTCCACAAATAATTAACAACCATATTATTCGTCTTCTCTAGATTTGATCATGTTAAGGTACCTATAATGACAAAAGTATTTATCTAATACAATTAATTGGTAAGGGTCTTCAACATTATTAGTCATCTTGTTGTTGTATGTCAATATTTATTACTTTGTTTTCTCTATTATAAAACCCATGTAAGTCCATTCCAAATTATCTAGTAACTCACATCTAAACATTTATATCTATTTATACTTATTTGGAATAGAACTTACATGGGTTTTATAATAGAGAAAAACTCAATCCACTAAGCAGAGTAATGAATATTAACATACAACAATAAGATGACTAATAATGTTGAAGACCCTTACCAATTAATTGTATTAGATAAATACTTTTGTCATTATAGGTACCTTAACATGATCAAATCTAGAGAATACAAGTAATATGCTTGTTAATTATATGTGGGGAATAGACATATATTAGTGGATGAATAAACTAGAAGCTGAAAAGGATGCAAAAAAAAAATCATAACCATTTCATATAAGTCTTATCATTGTCTATTAGACTTATTGGTAAATGGATTTGGTCGTAAGACAATATATAGAAAAAAAAGGTTAATGAAAGAAATCTTACAAATGAAATGTTGTGATCTAAATGATTTTTCAGACAATTTAAAAACTTTTAGAAACCTTTTCTATCAATTAAAAGATGGAAACAAATTGAAATGGTTAAGGCTAAATATCTAGAGGGACTTCCATATAACATTGGACAAAAGGTTATCATGTATACCAATACTAGAGAAATAAGCATTAATGATTGTCCAATCACTTATTTAATCTAGTTTGCTAAAGAATAGATTCTTTGATTTATTAATAGTTTTAAATATCAACATAATTGTACAAAGCATGAAGCACAATGCATTGCCCCTTCTATCATTGACAATTATGGTTGCAATCTATTTTCCAAAATCCAGCGCAAGGCCAATAAGAAAGGCATACCAAAAATAAATTCAAATTTCATTGTTGCAGTTTCCCAAGATGTCATTCGTATGCTTCCAAAATAATTATCTTTGCAAGTGCTCTCAGCGAAGGCCCCAAAGAAACCAAATTAATTTCTACATTAGCAATTAATTAGGACATAAATCACTTGATTGCTCTTGCAAAATAAAGTTATAAAAAGTTGTCTATTATGATCCTTCTGCAGTAGCATGGTGAGATGTAGTTGATGAAGAAGAAGATTTATATCTTCAGGATAATATTTATGAACCTATTTTTGAAGAAATCGATGAAGAAGATGAGGAAGCACTAAATGACCTTATAGATACTAAACAAGAGGTTAAAAGATAAATGGATGAAGAACTTGACCGTTTACCTATAGTTATGATGAACCATATAAGAAGAAACGAGGATCAATCTCCTCTTCTCAACATAAATTAGCACAACATACCACCATTTATTATTAATTATCAACAACATCCTCAACAACAATATGAACGATACTAATGGTATTTTCAAGCATTGAATCCATTTTAAGTTAATCTCCCTCCATAGGTACACATTTAGCCTCTATCTTTTGATATTATAATTGTTGAAAAGAAAGAAAGAAAATATAGTAGGAAGACCTTTGAACAAACAGTTCTTGTTCTTTAAGCTATTCCTACTTTTTATATAGAATAAACAATACTTAAGGAAGATCATCCATTCATACAAACTTGTCCAACTTGTTATTATTAGCCTAATATGCCAAGTTCCTAAAAAAGAATCTATATTGGCTAAGACTATTATGCCTTTTCAGAACATAAGCAAAATGGTTATGAAATTGAAGAAATTTACATCAAAATACCAAACATAGAAGATCCAACCAATATCAAAATTGTTATGTTTGTTTTACTTGAACCAAAAGCATATTTTGAACCACACTATGTAGTACATCTACTCATAGAAATGTTTTCCCAATATCTTAGTATTAATCATAAATGGAAAACAATACTTTTTGGAAATATGAGTTAATGTTTTCATTGATGTCAATTTGATGTGAGGAGATTGATATAAATATTTGTTCAGATGTTCCCATATACTTTGGTGTTGCTCGTGTGAGGATTTGTTGTTTCTAGTATAATACAACATTAAAAGATAGAGTATGTAGGAACAAGTATTTGAAGTCTATATGGGAGAATGCCTTGCTTTCCTCCATATTTGGGGATGAGAGATTGTGGCTCTGGATACAATGTTTATGTTATCTGGATGTTGCACTCTTATGATTTCAGCTCCTCGACATTGTAGTTGATGTGGTTGGTAATTGAAGTTTGTTGATAGTTTGTCAAGATTAGTCAAGAGAATGCTTCGCATTGATGTTTCTAGTATTGCAGTTTGGAGGACATGCTTGGAATGCTTGTGTAGTGTCCTAGTTTAGTTTTTAGGTTGTAGTTTGTCCGAAAAGTTATGATGTCATGTTTCTCAAAAATATAGTTTTTTATTGCTCTTTGGATGACTCAATTGGTTTTCTTGTTTGGATCATATTCTTTTGGTTTGAACTTGTGTTGGAAGTTGAATTAAGATGTTTTTTTTGTCTTATCATGGCATGTGAAGACCACGTTGAACTATGTTCATTGAATTATGTTTCAAGGCATATTGATTATGCACTACATTGCTTATCTACATATTACATTTGTTGCCGACTTTTGAGGATGTGTTCTTGCAAGAAAATAATCTAGAGCTTCTTAGAAATACGTGTTATGATATTTTTAGGTCCTCTTTATCTCTTGGAGTGGACCACAATCACTGCAATTAGGTTGACCTAGCTGACTTGATAGGAATTTTGTCTATTCTATTTTGGACAATCTAATTAAGGGTTTTTATGAAGTATATAAGACCATTTCAACATGTTGAAATATGGAAGTGTTAGGTGACCCCATTTTTCTATTTTCATTGATGACATCATTCTGGATATGTCAGTGTAGCTTCTTACCATTACACCTTTCAGTTTTGATTCTATGTTCCAATATGTGACATCATTCTCTACAGTTGTAAAAGGTTCAATTGGTAAAACAAAGAAAAGAATACTCATCCTTATGACAAATAAAGTTGAAGTTGTTCAATTGAAACAAGAGATAATTACTGATCTGACCACTCTGGTTGGTCAACTGAACATGCTTTCTCAAGTTAACACCACAAGCCTTCCACTTCTCACAGTTCGCCTAGAAAAGAAAATGTTATTGCTGAATTTAATGATGATGATGTATATAATTTGGACCAGAATCCTCCAGATATAGAGCTATCTAGCTATCTGGTGACTAATGTCACACCAATAGGTGTTTCTGTGGTAATTGAAGAAGTACAAGAAGAAAAAGTAGTCGAGGAAAAAGAAAAAGAAGCTGAGAAAATAATAGTGGTTGATCAAGAAAACAAGATAGAGGAATAAAAAATGTGCACGGATACTGTCAGATCAGAAGATAAATCTGAAATAGGAAAGGAATATGTAGTAACAGAAGAAAAGGAAAAGGAAACAAAAATGCAAGAGAAAGAAAATGAAGAAGAAAAGAGAACAAAAGAGGATATAAAAGATCAGATTGTCTCTGAGTCGATTTCTACTGACAATATTTTATAGATCAGTCCCGAGAAGAAAGAACCAGAGATTGAAGTAATCAACCGAAGAGAGGACACCAGCACAAGTTCTGAGAAGTTTTTGAGAAATTTCATTCCATCACCCCTTATGATACAACTGGTCACTACTTCAAAATTTTATAGACTTCAATAAGGTTACCCCAAGGCAAAAGCTTCGATTGGGACAAACCATTACCGCTTCAACTTAGGAAGAGGTATTGAAAGAGTCAAAAGAAAGAGAAGAGGTTATTGAAGAAACTATTTTAGTTCTTCAGAGTATTGTTCCTTCATGTATAGTTGATCCATTATGTAAGATAAAGGATAAATGTAAATTATTTGTAAATGTAGTTAAATAATTGACAACGTATGTGGACAATAAGGTCCATCGGAAAGAGGAAGAGACTAAACAACAGATATTGCTACAGCTCAAGGACAAGTATAACAAGGCCTTCTCTAATTTACATGCTCTTATTCAAGATGGACAAGAACTACTTGATGACGGTAATGTGCTATTTGATTATACCTTGCAATGGGCAAAGGCCACCGAAAAGATAAAGCAAGAAATGGATAGAATTGAACTTTCTATAAAAATGTATATGGATCCTACAAGTTGACTGATGATCTCGACAACACTGTTAGATCTTCTTTAGAGAACCTGTAAAGGAAATTATTCACTCTACAGTAGCAGAGAGAAAACATAATTGTTCCCTTGAGAGGTCTTCGATATGTGCACTCCTTATATCTCTTCTTTAAGTTGTGCAATTCTAACCGCTCGAAAGTTTACTTTGCATGAACCAACATCTACTGAAAACGCAGAGGAGTTGCTTTCCACCATCTGTGTCCACATCTATCTCCACACGAGCTATTAGTGATTGAAATAACAACAAAGACAAATGGATTGTTGAGCTTCACGGGTTGAAGCAGACACCTGAATCTATCAAGACCGACGATGCCTAAGTCTGTAATTTTCTATGTTTTACAATCTATACAGTTGACTGGCCCCCTTTTTCATTGATGCCAAAAGGGGGAGTAGTGTAAAGTGAACAAAAACAAAAAAAAAAATGGTTCTACTAAAAGCTTTTGAAAAATTAGAAGACAAAATCAGGATAATATCTCTCTTAGGGGGATTTTGTAGCTTTTAGTATTTGTTGGCAACTTTCAGAATTTTAGAGTTTTTGTTGTGGAATTTTTTGGCTTTCTAGATTATTTTGGTTTTCCATCAATGATAAAGGGGGAGATTGTTAGGTTACCCTATTTTTCGGTTGTCATTGATGACATCATTTTGGATCTGTTGGTATAGATTCTTATCGTTACACCTTTTGGTTTTGGTTCTATGTTCCACCGATAGCAGCCACCAACAACAGGTGTTAATGGCATCAACGAAAATAATTCATGGACAACATAGGTTGCAGATATTTTGGTCTAGAATCATTTTGCACTTGCACCCAAAACAATTTTTGGTATGGCCGACAACAACCACATGTTTCAGATGGTTACTTGGTTTTGTTTTTAAGTCTCATTCGACATGGAATGGATGTGTACCGATGATGGTATATAAGTATGGTGACCTCAACAATTGTTATAATGTAACACTATGATATCTATGATACTGTATATTTATATGCGATTTGTAAAATGTGAACTGTTCATGTAATTTTGTATCGGTAAAGAGGAGATTTGTAATTCACCCAAAATTATATTTAGTGCATTAGTAGATGCATGCTTATTAGTTCAATTTTGTATTATCAATCATCATTGCTATTTTGTATCAGGACAATGAGCCCAGACGACAATTTGAGCTAAATCAGCAATGAGCCACACTGGCAGTGAGCCACACCGACAATGAGCCACACAGACTGTGAACCACCTATGTATTAATTAATCGGTTACTTAATACTAGAGAGTTGACCCTCTCTATGGTTTTTCCCATCTTGGGTTTCCATGAAAAAATATGGTGTTATATGTTAGTTGCTTTCAATTCTTTCATTTTTTGCAAAGTTAAAATATGCTATGTGATCAAGTACCTAAATATTTTAAAATTTTCAAGGGTATACCGATTCATCCCTCCCCTCTCAGGATACTGAATGTTCAATAATTGGTATTAGAGCTAGTTACTTTGGAAGATTCTAACAACTCGAAGGAGATTCGAGAGGTTGAACATTTATCACCGACATCCACCATGGATGAGAATGGATTCATGTCTGTATATGAAGATCTAGAATCGGTTGAAGATGAAAAAAAAGTCTTATTAAAAGATCTTTAGATGACAAATGCATGCATTTGGAAATTGAAAGAGTAGATCTGGAAGTTCAAATCGAGGTACAAAGAAGTAAGCAATGAGCTCAAATTAGCAAATGAAACCACCACCAATCTAAGAGCCAGATGCAAAGAAGATGAAGAGACCAAAAATCTTTTGAATAATGTAATTAAGAGAATATCCAATGAATGCAAAAAGTTTGAACAAGAGATCTTGTCTCTCAAACCAAATCAAGAAGAAATCAAGAAGAGTGAGGAAAAGGTGAAATCCAGTTCGGAGAAGCTAGATGAAATACTAAACTCCTAGACATCTCCGATAGACAAGAAATGATTTGAATGTGAAACTAGTAAATGTTCTTACATTTAAATCAAAGAAAAGGATGAATCGGTTCGAGTAAGTGAAAATTGAACTGTAGTCGACAAAGGAAAGACTTCAGTAAAACCCCAGGTAAGTATGAATCCCTATTTCTTTAATGGTCATTGCTTCAAATGCAATAAATCAGGACATAAAGCTGCAAATTGTAGAAGTAGGTTGAATTTAATCAATATGTATTTTATTGGTAGATGTTTCAATTGTAATATTCTTGGTCATAAAGCAAGTCAATGTAGGAAACCTAATAATGCTAGCAATACGTTTACTGGTTATTGTTATACATGTTTTCAATATGGTCATAAAGCCAACCAGTGCAGGTCAAGACAAAAGAAGCAAGGCAATTAATGTTTCAAATGCAACAAAGCTGGTCATATAACAAGGCTCAACATATTAGTTAATACTAAGTAGATTGAAATGACAAAGATGATTAACAAGGAAGAGATCAAAGAAGAAATGAAGAAAATATGGGTAAAGAAGGATGACGGTAGCTCTGGCTCCGGTATAGAAATATGTTATGGTAACTAGTAGGCTTATGGCTGTCAGTTAGGGGGAGAAATCATTTTATATCGGTCTCCCATCCCAAGTAATACAGTCATACCAAATCTACTCCATTAGGGAGTTATCAGTAGAATGAAATTGAAAGAGAATATTCATTTTGGTAAAGGCGGTCATAGTGGGTATGCAACATAATTAATGCAATTAAAGACACTTGATCCTGAGGTTATACCTTAAATACAACACTTACATGACATGCCACTCATAATGCAAAAATAATTTTAAGTGCCAAGGCAAAAAGAAGAGTAGCTAGGGATTTTCTCTACAATTTTGAGGTATTTCTCACAGTAATCAATATCTTTTTGCAATGGTTGTGGATGGTCAATTTACTCCCATGCCTATTGATGAATCTTTTGAACCATGACCCAAATTTAAGTCATTCCCTAACATCTCCACCAAGAATGATATGGTGGGTTTCTTATCTCGAATCCCTCATGGAGTGGTTCCAGATGAGGATGTAAGAATTCATTTAAGGTGTAAGCTTGACGAATTTGATCATCACATGCTATATGATCTTTGACACAATGAGTTGGCAACCGAAGATGGAAAGGTAAAACCAGAGTATCAGGTTTTAGTCGACAAAGAGATGGATGTGTTCAATCGGTTTCCAAATTTCTGTAACGATGATAAATGGGTGAGAATGGCCATAAGTCATTTTTACAACACCATACTGTGGCTAGATGATTGTCACCTCTTGACAAAGGAAGTTATGCAGAAGGTAACTAGACTGAATGACACCGACAGTGTGTTGAAGATCAAATCTGTTAAATTTGATGAGGTTAAAGCTCTCACAAAGGTTGTTTATGATGGTAGATCACTAGAAGTAAACCATATTCTAGACTTAGCAATTAGATATGCAACTCAAGTTGTTGGCAACAAAGTGTACTACACAAAGGGTATATGCAAAAAGATGGGGGACCAAAAAGATGCCACTTTTCTTTTTGGTCCCAAATCACACATAGTGTGTACGCACTAAAGGGCGTGCTCCCTATAGGGCGCACACCCTATGGCTTGGGTTGCCCAAGCCTCAGGCTTGGGCAATCCAAAACAAAGCGCATGTGCCAAATAGGACGCATGCCAAATAGTGCGTGCGCCAAATAGGGCGCACACACTTTGTAAAATCCCAAAATTTTCACCCCCCGTGCACGCTATGCAAAGCCAGAAAAGTGTAATCCATATTTTTACATAGCGCGTGCATGCTATGAAAAACTAGAAAGAGAGAGAGAGATAAGGGATAGAGAGAAGATGATAAGGAGAGAGAGAGTAATTTATACAAATATAACATTTAAGTATAAGTTTGATAATTTTAATTTCTTATACTTTAAGTTATATTTGTATAAATTATAAAATATAATGCTTTTAGGATGTTTGGGATGGGTTCTAGCTTCATAGGAGTTAACATGTAGATTCTAGATTTGAAAAATTCCAGACTTAGCCAAATTTCAAGATTCAGCAAGCCTTCAGCAAGGTTACCTCCCACAATCCATCATGGATTTCTAAGGTCAAACTGAAGCTAGCAAAAGGATTCCCAAAGGGTTTTAACTCGTTTTATCATAAATCACTCAGTTTCGACCCCATCTCTACGACAGACTTAGCTTAGCTCTCACCTCTCTCTCTCCCTCTCTCTCTCTCACACACACACACACACATCACCCTCTCCTCTCTCTCTCATCACCCTCTCTCTCTCTCTCTCTCTCTCTCTCCCCCTTATCTACTCTCTCTCTCTCTCCCCCTCATCTACTCCTTTCTTTCATTACCCTCTCTCTCTCTCTCTTATCTCTCACTCTCTCTCCCTCCCTGAGAGAGAGAGAGAGAGAGAGAGAGAGAGAGAGAGAGAGAGAGAGAGAGAGAGAGAGAGAGAGAGAGAGAGAGATGGTCATATAGAGAGAGGGTTAGAGAGAAAGAGAGAGGGTAATGAAAGAGAGAGTAGATAAGGGGGAGAGATAGGATGATGTGAGGAGAGAGAGAGAGAGAGAGAGAGAGAGAGAGAGAGAGAGAGAGGGTAATGAAAGATAGAGTAGATAAGGGGGAGAGAGAGGGAGTAGATAAGGGGGAGAGAAAGAGGGTGATGAGAGAGAGAGAGAGAGAGAGAGAGAGAGAGAGAGAGATTTGGGCGAGAGCTAAGCTAAGTTTGTCGTAGAGATGGGGTCAAAACCAAGTGATTTGTGATAAAACGAGTTAAAACCCTTTGGGAATCCTTTTTCCAACTTCAGTTTGACCTTAGAAATCCATGATGGATTGTGGGAGGCAACCCTGCTAAAAGCTTGCTGAATCTTGAAATTTGGCTAAGTCTGGAATTTTTCAAATCTAGAATCTACATGTTAACTCCTATGAAGCTGGAACCTATCCCAAACATCCTGAAAGCATTATATTTTATAATTTATACAAATATAACTTAAAGTATAAGTAATAAGACTCTTCCTCTCACTATGTGAATCTATATCTTACATAGGGTGCACGCCCTATGTAAATTTATGATTTTCATAGCGCGAGCGCGCTATGAAAATCATAAATTTACATAGTGCGCATGCCCTATAGGGCATGCACGCTTTGTAAAGGATTTGAATTTACCAATCCTAAGGCTTGGATTTGCCTTGGAGATCCAACCCAAAGGCTTGGACGATTGAAATAGGCCTGGGAAGTGTTTTTCAGGAGACACAAAAAAATGACATCTTTTTTTGTGTGCTCCTCGTCAGGTTTACACGTGGCTCAAGAACGTAAAAATCAGACGATGTGATATTGTAGATTTCTTTGTTAGCTATCTAAGCATATAATTTATTTTGAATTCTGATTCGTTAAGTTTTTCAACTCTAATTTCTTTTGTGTGTATGTCTATTTTTTGTAAAAAACCAAGATGCAGTATTTTGGGCATAGATTTTGGCTCATTCATCGAATTTTGCAATAAGTTACATTTTTAGAAACTAGACTCCATTCTACACACTTTAAAAAAAATAAAATTTAATTTTTGATTAGTTTTAAATGATTTCTAAGGGGAGCACACATAAATTTCATGTTTTCAGGATGTGTACATTTCATAAATTCATCAAAAATTATTCGTTCATCAAAAAATTACCAAAAAAATCTGGGATAAACTACGTGGTGTTAGCTAACTTCTCACCGGAGTGATTAAATTTTTTTAAAAAAAAAGTTACCATTTTAGGGGGAGCACACCAGACGCTATGTTATGTTTTTGGACAAAAAATAGGACCACTTTTTGTGCTCCCCCTTTTTGAGGGCCTTAATTTGCACCATTTTCAAAATAAGTTAGTAGTTTAGGAACTAGATTCAAAGTATTAAAACTCTTGTTTTTGTCACATCTTAAAATTTTGAGTCTAACTATCTTCAATTTCTTGTTGAAGTTCAGAGTTTGCTGATTTCAAGAAAAAAGTGGCATCTTATACCCCCTTTTTGGTCCCCCATCTTTGTGCACTTACCCCAAACTAAGAGAATTTCATTTCAACAATGACAATCTTTGTGACATATCAAATGGTAAAATATATATTATGATTTGTGTACTCTCATTAAGGATCATTTCATTAAGAATTTGAAGTCAATAAAAACTAGCAAGAAAAATGTTGCATTCCATTTTGGAACATTGGCTATATGTCTATTATTTTACTTTTCAAGGTTCATACCGAGAGAAGGACAAGTTCTATGGTCTGAGGATTCTCTTGTAGCTCACCAAATTGCCAAAAGATTGAGAAGAAAATCCAAGCTAGCTGACAAAGATGTTTGGTTTACTGAATTCTTTGTTGTCTTACAACACAAGATGCACAGTCGAAATAGAATCCCTCCTATGATTGAGAAATACAAGAATGACATCACCTTCACAATGAAAACCGATCACTATATCATGCAAGAAGTGAAATCGAGATAACAATGGGTTCTAGCTCTTAGCTATGAAGTAATAGAAGAATTGGTTGATGACTATGCTAAGGTTCTCATTTCTAGTTCTATTGACACATCTAAGGACATGTTTGACACAACACAAGACAAATCACTTGAGATTCACAACAAGAATGTGGCTAAGGAAGTTCAAAAGAATGTGGATAAAGTGTTGAAAGAGGCCAGAGATTTTGTTGGTATTACTAAAGAAGAGGAAACAACTTTTATGAAAAAAATCACAAGTAGCTCTACCGGGAATCCTTTCGGTACTCTAGTGTGTGATAAAAAGGTGACACACTTCTATAAACATTTTTTCTTGAGAGAATCCATGAAAAGGAGATCCCAAGAGGCGGCTTATAGCTTCCTATCCATGACGTGCAAGAATGTAAACATTATGTATAATGGCTCTCAAATGAACCTCAATAAGAAACCCTTGCAAGGTGCAGCATAGAATGGAAGATTCAAAATGAAGATGCAAGCATGAAAGATCTAAATGAAATGCAAGATCTAAGCTAGAATGCAAATGCAAGAACAAGAAAGCAAATATAATCTAACAAGATTACAATACCTCCTAGTTAAGGTATGTGATTTAAGCTAAATGCAATAAGGAAATGTTAAGCTAGAATGCAAGTAAACTAGAATGCTCTTAAGAATGCAAGAATGCTAGATTGGTTGATTCAAGATTAGGACTAGCCAAGAATGAGGAGAGAGTCTCCTTTTATAGAATTTAGGAATGAATGGACAGTTAAGATTAAGAGGCAAAATCCAAGGGTGGAGAATAATCCCCATTTTGACATTAGGGCACAAGATTCTCAATTGGAAAAATCAAGTGGATGAGAATGGTTAGGTAGAAATGAGCAGTGAGGATTAAGAGGCAAAAGAGATTCCACTCATGTGAAGACAAAAAGCCTTTTTCTTTTCTTTTTTAAATTAGGAAATTCTTTTTTCATGTGCACACATAGGATAAAGTGGATTTTATTTAATTAAAAGGGGACATGTTCTTTTAATCAAATAAGACTTAGAATAAAATGGTCAAAATTTTGGATATCATCAAATAAATGAGAAAGTGATGATTTGATCAAGAAATAAGATATTAAATCAATACACAAGATTGATTAAGCATAAGATAAGGTCTAGTATTTTTTAATGTTTAATGTTAGAGTGGACCTCAAGGTTTACTAGGCCATTTTTGGGTGATTACATTTGCCCCTCTTTGACTAATGTGTGAGCGATTTGGGAACACATTGAGTCAAAAAATAGATATTAAGAGAGTTGAAAGTGATCTAACTCCGAACTTGATCAAATATAGCACAAAAAGATAACTAATCCTGAACTTGAGTGAATAAGAACTAGAAAAGGTTGATAAGATAGATCTGACTCCGAACTTGATCGAACGAAGCACATAAAAGAAGCTAATCTTTAACTTGATCAAATGAGAACTAGCGAAGATAGGTAAGATTGCAGTTTAAGAGATAGATGATAGATTATTCCCACCCCCTCAGGATCGAAATCAAAATAAGGTAGAGGAGATGCAAAAATGAGATAGATAGATTTGATCAAATCGAGATAAGATAAGATTCTAGATGATCGATTAAGCACATAAGACTAATTTTGACCACCAAGTGATGCAAATTTTTCCCCAATTTGAAAGGGATATAGCAGTAGCATTAGGTCAAGATCAGAAGAAGAGAGATGAGATGATGATGGAAGAGAGAGAAATGGTGATTGCCTTAAAAGATTGAAGAAAATAGCCTTAAAAGGCCAGTCATCTGTGCATATATAGGAGGAAAGAATTTTAAAATGCAATTTTGATGATCAAGATGAAGCTAAATTTTGATTTCGATCCCAAAAATGGATCCAGGACGTCGAAATTAGGTAAGGGTGCAATTTTTGCAGAAATCTGAGACTGAAAAATTAGGTCAAAATGTTATATAAGGGGCCCAAAGGGTCATTTTTAAATTCATTTCTTTTTTTGTCTTTTAGTGATTCCAGAGCGATTTTAGAGCTTTTGATGGCAGATAGGTGAGTTCTAGTCGAGCAACACAAATTCGAGCTGAGCCAGTTGCACAACTGGCCTTAGGGGTACCCACATGTAGTAAGTCGTCAAAAACTTTTCCCTTTTTGGTGCATTTATTACCTTTTTAGCACATTTATATATTTTTTGCATTATTTCATATGAAAATTTGAACTATCGTACGACTTCACTGAGAAATCTCATATGACATTTCACACAAAGTTAAAATGTCACACTTGTTTTGTATGATGTGTTGTACCAATAGGACCCATTGGCCATGGGAAATGGTGCGAAATATCGCACCATCTAAAAATGTTGCACTGGTATAGTGAGGAATGTCATATGAAATTAGTCTGAACTATGGAATGTCATTTTTCTTTTTGTGTGTTTTTGATTGCTTGGCAACTTGACTGAAAGTACTTAGATCTTGTGTTGATGCTTTACTAATGCTTTAAGCTATTTTCTGATATATCCTGTGATGTATATTGATGCATTTCTTCTTGTGTTTGTGATGCAGCGTCGATTTCTAGACCTGGTCATTAGGGCTCAACACCCAGTGGGTCTACACCATGTGCCTCGGTTATTTGCCGATGAGAGGGGTCTATTGGAGTCCATGGGACTTGGAGAGTTGTTGTAGATGCCCCATATTCAGGTGAAACATGCTGACTATGCTCGTTGAGCAATTCCATTTTGAGCATAATACCTTCCACCCGCCCATTGGAGAGGCCACAGTGACACTAGAGGATGTCTACTGTATTCTACGTATCCCCTGCCATGGAGAGGTGGTAAGTATCCTTGATGATTGCAGATTCTTGATTAAGTCATATTTCATGCTTCATTGATCTTGATACTAATACTGAAATTATGTCTTGCATATATATTTTGATCAGTCTCCCACTAACGGGATTGTTGCTATGCAGGCCGTGTTTGCAAATGTTACCATCTTGGACCGTGTCATCCTATGGGAGCACATGATGGATACTTACTATTGAAAACTACAATTGAAACAATTGTTATATTGTCATTGATGTCAAACCTTAACTGTTAAGAGAGTTGCTATCTAGGAAAATACCATATCTTTTGATTAATGAAGAGGATTTGAAAAGAGGAGATAACAATAGGACCTAAGGAAAGATTGAGTTATGTGATACTTCAATGGGTACTTGATTAGTTGGCACATTGGCAAGGTAATGTGTTGTTTATTTTTAACACCAAGTGAAGAAGAAACACTGGAAACTTAGGCTTAACAAAGAAAAAGTGAAGAAATTTAGTTTAAGCCGATTGATGTTAGTGTGGACTGAGCGCTAGTATAAGCCGAGAAAATCTAGTGTCGACCAAGCATCAGTAATTTCTGAGCGACAGATAATTACCGAGAAAAGACAGTGTTTGCTGAGAAGGAATTTTTTAGTGATGACCGAGATATCCAGTAATGACCTAGAAGATGAACATAATATTGACCGAATGTTAATAATTTACAGTTTGAGAAAGAATTGAGAATCCCAACCAACATAGTTGAATTCTTGGGATATGTAAAACATGTTGACATTATTAATGAATGGTATGGAGCATTTAATGCATGGTAAATCATTTTCTTATAAATTCAAAGAGAAGTTGGGAGATATATCTAGAAGGAAAAGGAGAACAAAATGATGGAAGGATTCGATGAATCTTACCTAAACCTAAGATCTACAAAAGAGATTAAGTGGAAAAAGGTTAATTTACTTGATCAAGGAGGTATAAAGATAACCTAATAGAGAGGTTATAGTGTGTGGAAGAAGTTGATGTTATTGACTGATGAATCTAAGCAGAAGGCTGAAGGTGAAGAGCTGAACAAAGTTGTGGTGATTGCTTGAAGAGAATTATGAGAAGATCACAGATGGTGATGGAAATGAAAGCCAGTCACTAAATCAACATATGTGCGAAGTGGATCTGTATTTTCAAAGTGAGTTGTATATTTTAGATCAGAACCTACTGTTACTTTCTAACCATTGTATCAGTTAAATCCTTTAATCAAGGTTGACCTAACAGTCATTGTATAAACCCTTTAATCAAGGTGACATTATGATGGAATGTTCTTAAGCCCTCTAACTAGACCACTCTTAACAGGGTGATTAAATCTTTTAACAGGGTCACTCCTAACCGTGTGTATTGTAAATATTTAATAGGGTTGGCTTCTCATAGAGCTCACTTCAGAAGAGTGAAAATTAGTAGCATGTTACAATTGGTTTTTTCCCAAATTGTGTTTCCACTATAAATCCTGGTGTTATACTTGTGTGAATGTTATTTGATGTGAATGATGTTGAAAGTTTTATATTCTTCAAGTTAATTACTTTTGGATAGTGGACTGCAAGTTTTATATTATTGATATATGCTATAGAGACTGAGTAAATTGCTGATTATATCTAAGTTTGTTGAAGAGCTAGAAAGTTGAATTGGTACATCTGGACCTGAGGATAACAGATTCACCTCCCCTCTCAGTTACTCTAAAATCATTCTAACAATTGGTATCAGAGCTGTTGGTGCTTGTAGAGAAATTTTAAAGGTACTTGAAGCTAATGATCAAGATGTACAAAAAGGAGGTACCGAAGTTGAACAAGGAGAACTTCCCTGCATGGCAGAGTTTGATGAAATTGCATCTAGTTGGTATTGGTGATTTGACAAAGTACTATGTGGAAAATGACTATGTAACACCTATTGCACCTTTGACTGTCGAGGAGATGAAAGCAAAACAAGAACACAATCAGGCAATGTTGGAGATTGCATCTTCCCTAGAAGCTATCCTGAATTTGAAGACATCAAGGATTGTACTAATGCAAATAAAATGTGGGACACTCTAGCAACCATCTATGGTGGGGACAAAAATGTACTAAGAGCCAAATTTGAAAGTTCGAGAGGTAAGTTTGATGAAATGAAAATGCAAGAAGGTGAAAATATTGCTCATTATTGTGGTAGAATTAAGGAGGTAGTAAATGGTATTAGAGGAGCTGATGGAAATATTGATGATGAAACTGTTATCAGTAAAGTATTGAGAACTTTTCTTCCTATCTATGCTATTAGAGTTTTTGCAATACAGGAATCAAGATGTAAACCTAGTAATGTCCTAACTTTGGAAAGTCTTGTTGGCAAGCTTACTGCTTTTGAGATGTCTAACTATGATAATTTCACTGTTCACAACATTGAATCTGCATTCAAGTTTCAAATGGTTCTTCATAAGTCTAAGAAGGGAAAAGAAAGATGTGAGAGAAATAATAGTAACAAAGACAGTGATAGTGATACTTCTAATGATGATCTAGATGATCTTGAGGCACTTATGGCTAGAAGGCTACAGAGAAGAAAAGGAAAATACAAAGGTAAGCTTCCTATAATCTATTTTTATGTAACAAAGCTGGCCACATTGCAACAAGATGCCCTGACATGACTAAAAAAGATGAGAGAAGAGAAATAAAGTACAAAGACAAGAGAAATGATAGATATCACAGAAGGTACAAAGACTACAAAGACAAAGGTAAGAAATCTTGTTATATTGATGAAGAGGAAACTGATAGTGAAACTAGTGAATTTGATGAATGTGATATAGAAGTTGTTTATGTTGCTATGAAAGATGATTCTTATGTAGATGAGAAAACTACACTTATTTATTATGTGAGTAAAGGTGATAAATGGATTATTGATAGTGGTTTCTCACATCACATGATTGGTGATAAAAGTAATTTTGAAACCCTAAATCATTACAAAGGTAGAAGTGTTAAGTTTGGTAATGATGCACCATGTCCTATGAAAGAAAAAGGATCAATAAGATTGACTGATAAGATTAGATGTGATAATGCTTATTGGGTTGAAGTTCTTAACTATAATTTGCTAAGTGTTGCACAGTTGAACAGTACTAGTTACCGAGTTGAATTTCATCATAGAAAGGCTAAAATATTTGATGCCACTAGTGAACTAATTGGAAGTGGAGAACATACAAGAGGTAATTTGTTGTATCTAGACCTATCTGAAGAAACATGTTTGTTTGCACAATTTGATGATGTATGGTGATGGCATAAGAGGTTATGTCATGTGAACTTTGACAATTTGGTAAATATTAGTAAGATGAAGAAAGTTAGAGGTTTGCCAAGATTGAAGAAACTCGATAATGTGATGTGTAAACAATGTCAATTGGGAAAAATAAAAAAGTCTAGTTTTAAGAGAAAGACATATACTTCTGACAATATTTTGGAATTTGTTCATACTGACCTTTGTGGACCTATGGGTGTACAAAGTTATTGTGGTGATAAGTATTTCATTCTGTTTGTTGATGACTATTCTAGAATGATGACTGTAATGTTTTTAAAAGAGAAATATGATGCATTTCAGTTGTTTAAGTGGTATTTGGCAAAGGTTGAAAAAGAAATAGGTAAAAGCTTGAAATGTTTGAGATCTGACAGAGGAGGAGAGTTTATATCGAATGGGTTCAATCTATTCTGTAATGATAGAGGAATAAAGAGACACATGTCTACACCAAGGACACCTCCACATAATGGTATAACAGAAAGAAGAAACAAATCAATTATGGATTGTGCTAGAACAATGATGATAGAGAAGAATGTTGTACAAAAATACTGGATAGAATTTGCAAGTACAACTATTTATACCTTGAACCAAGTACAAATCAAGAAAGGTACAAATGCTACACCTTTTGAGTTATGGTATTGATATGCACCTAATGTGAAGTATTTTAAAGTCTTTGGAAGTAAATGTTATATATTGAAAGACAATATGAATGGAAAACTTGATGCAAAAAGTGATGAAGGCATATTCCTAGGATATTCTACTAAGAGCAAAGCTTACATGTGTTTGAATTCTAACACTAACCAAATTTTGGAAAGTGAAAATGTTAGAGTTGATGAATATGCATAAAAGAATGAAGTTGAGTGTAAAAAAGAACTTGAAGATTACAAATCTTGTGTATACATGGAAGAAGGAGAGGCTAGTAATTCACCTAAACCAGATGTCGACGAACTGCATGATTCTGCCAAGCCACAACAAGATGCTACTGAGCATCAGGAGGATGCTGTTGAGCATCAAGGGGATGTTGTCAAGCATCAGGAGGATGCTACTAAGCATCAAGGGGATGTTGTCGAGCATCAAGAGGATGCTATCAAGCAATCAGAAAAAGAGACAGAATCTGCAAGATGAACCTGAAGATCTAGAACAAGTAGAAGAGAAATCTAAACCTACATTGGCACAATATGTAAGAAGACATAATAAGCCTGAACAAATCATTGGAGATAAGGAATTTGGAGTTATGAAAAGAATTAAGTTGAAAGATCATACATGCTTACTATGTAAGTTTGAGCCTAAAACAGTAAAATATGCTTTAGAGAATGAAGATTGGATACAAGCCATGAATGAAGAAATAGAGAAGATAGAAAAGAAAAAAACATGGACACTAGTGCCGAGACTAGAAGATAAGAATGTTATTGGAAAAAAATAGCTATTTAGAAATAAGCTAAATGAACATGGAGAAGTCACTAGAAACAAAGCCATATTGGTATGCACAAGAAGAAGGCATTGACTATGGGGAGACATTTTCCCCAGTTGCAAGATTGGAAGGAGTGAGGACTCTACTTGCATATGCAGCTTATAAAAGATTCAAAGTATATCAAATGGATGTCAAATATGTATTTCTGAATAGAATATTGGAAGAAGAATTATAGATTTAACAACTAGAAGGATTTGTTGACCCAAGCAAAAGGAATATGGTTTGCAAGCTACACAAGGCATTGTATGGATTGAAACAAGCCCCAAGAGCATGGTATGAGAGGCTGCATAATTATTTGATAAAGATTGGATTTTTAAGGAAAGATGACAACAACAATTTGTATTTGAAGACTGAAAAAGGTAAAGGGATTCTGTTATCTGAAATCTATGTTGATGATATCATATTGGGAGGATAAGATGCCCTATGTCAAACCTTTTCAAATGAGATGCAAACTGAATTTGAAAAGTCTATGTTTGGTGAGATCAAATTCTTTGTTGGTTTGCAAATTTATCAGATGAAGAAAGGTATCTATATTACTCAATCTAAGTATGTCAAGGAGATATTGAAAATTTTTGGTATGGAAGATTCTAGACCAGTAAGTACACCTATGGCTATTGGAAAAATGTTATCAAAAACTAATGATACAACTGAAGTGAATCAAACCTTGTATAGATCTATGATTGGAAAGCTACAATATGTTGTCCATAGTAGACCAGATATTGCCCTAGTAGTTGGGATTGTTGTGAGATTTTTTGTAAATCCTAAAGAGAGTCACATGATGGAAGTGAAAAGGATATTGAGATATCTAAAAGGAACAGAGGACTATGGATTGTATTTCAAGAAGAATGATAAGTTTGAATTGAAAGTTTACACTGATGTAGATTGGGCTAGAAATGTGGATGACAAAAAGAGTACAAGTGGTGGCACATTCTTTCTAGGAAAGAGATTAGTCTCTTGGATAAGAAAGAAACAAAACTACATTTCCCAATCTACAACATAAGCTGAGTATGTAGCAACAACAATAAATTGTTCAAATTTAGTGTGGATCAATAAATTGTTAAAAGGTATGAAGGAGGAAATCACTGAGCTAGTTGTTATTTTCTGTGATAACACAAGTGATACCAACATATCAAAGAATCATGTGATGCACACTAAGACTAAGCATATTGCTATCAAGTATCATTACTTGAGAGAGTTAGTTCAAGACAAAGTAGTGAGATTGGAATATGTGAATACAAAGGAACAATTAGTAGATGTATTCACAAAAGCATTACCTAAAGGTTCTCATAAATATCTTAGAGGTAAATTAGGGGTGATTCCCCTAACTAAGGCTACCTAAAAACATATAGGAGCACTACATCAAATGTGCTAATCAGATTATCTAACAAATTGATGCAGAAGAGGTCACACTTTAGGAGTCGCCTAGAGTTGTGAAAATAACAACAAAAGATATTGATCAGTCATAGGAAAGATGACAAAGGGAGAATACAAATCAGAGAACTGGCATGAAGACATCTACATGGTACACATGTAAGTGATAGATACAAGTTTCTTTGGCATTTTTGTCAAAGAGGGAGAGATTCAATGAACTAGAGAGATACAACATTGAGGGAGAAATTCAGAAAAAGTTGTCAAGAGTAAAACCTGAGGAAGAGATACATAAGAGAGATTTAGTGAATAGAAAAAACTAAATTTATCTAAAGGGGAGCTGGAATTTGGATGTGTTGGATGTGAATCAGAATGAAGCTAAAGATATTAATGAAGATCTGATGCACAAAGATTTTGGATTGTATGGTAAATCATGTGGTGTTGCCATCAATGCCAAAGAGGGAGATTGTTGAAAACTACAATTGAAACAATTGTTATATTGTCATTGATGTCAAACCTTAACTAGTAAGACAATTGCTATCTAGGAGAATACCATATCTTTTGATTGATGAAGAGGATTTGAAAAGAGGAGATAACAAGAGGACCTAAGGAAAGGTTGAGTTATGTGATACTTCAATGGATACTTGATTAGTTTGCACATTGGCAAGGTAATGTGTTGTTTATCTTTAACACCAAGTGAAGAAGAAATACTGGAAACTTAGGCTTAACTGAGAAAAGTGAAGAAATTTAGTTTAAGACAAGTGATGTTAGTGTAGACCGAGCATCAGTAATTTCCAAGCGACAGATAATTACTGAGCAAAGAGTGTGTTTTCCGAGAAGGAAAGTTTTAGCGATGACTGAGATATCCAGTAATGACCGAGGAGATGAACACAATATTAACCGAGTGTGAGTAATTTACAGGTTGAGAAAGAATTGAGAATCCCAGCCGACATAGTTGAATTCTTGGGATATGTAAAACATGTTGACATTATTAATGAATGGTATGCAGCATTTAATGCATGGTAAATCATTTTATTATGGATTCAAAGAGAAGTTTAGAGATGTATCTAGAAGGAAAAGGAGAACAAAATGATGGAAGGATTCGATAAATCTGACCTAAACCTAAGATCTATAGAAGAGATTAAGTGGAAAAAGGTTAATCTACCTTATCAAGGAGGTATAAGGATAACCTAATAGAGAGGTTATAGTGTGTGGAAGAAGTTGATGTTATTGATGTTATCTCTATTTGAGCATTAAGTGTTGTCATTAGTATCAACTAAGATCAGTCGGTAAAAGATGAAATAAGAAGCTATAGAAGCTATTTGGTTGAACTTACAAAGCTTGCATACAAAGAAATCTCAAGGAAGAACCAAAATTTAAATGGATATAGGTTTAACCAAGTATGTTTACCGAGCATCAGAGTATACCGAGCACCGAGTTAGTGAACACCGAGCATTCTACACACCGAGCATCAGGTTATTCATCGAACAAAGAATGTAGTGTTTGCCAAGTTGTTCAAGAAATGACATAGTAATCAGTATTGGCACATATCTCTATGCAAATGGTTTACACAGATCTATAAAATTTTTACCAAGGTCGAGGCACATTTATTTTGGATGTAATCATTAATTTGTGTGATGATTCCTATGTAATAGTTAGATCTAGGTTATTTTTGTACATCGTAGATCTTAGGTTTTCTAAGATGATGTAAACCTAATTAGGTCAAAGAAATTTTCTATTTAATTGTCATTGATGTCATTTTGACATAAGTAAGGAGAAGGACATGACAAGGAGTTCATGAAGGAGTAGTCGCCTACATGACATCATAATTCAGACAAGGGTTTTACATGAATGAGCAGTTATCAGAAACAATATTCAGTTTTATCAGAAACATACAAGGCTACCGAGCAGGACAGAGAGTAATCTACTACCTATCAAGGTGAAATCTATTTAGCATTTCATAGATCTGATTCAGACAAGTTGAAGTTGTCAATTACAAATATTTTTTGGTTATCTTTTAACCATTGTAGCAGGATTTAAAATCTCTTAACAAAGTAGACTTAACCATTTGTTGTAAATCTCCTAACTGAGTGCACACTTATTTGGTGTTGCTGAAATCCTTTTGCAAGGTAGATATAATCGATATTAAGTTACTCCTAATAGGGTAAGATCACCAGAAGTGATCACACTTGTAGCCTTAACCAACATACTTTATTTACTACAGTAGTGAAGAATTTGTGGGTGTCATCCCCACCACAATTTTTACCTTCTAACAAGGGTTTTTGCGTAACCAAAATACTTGTGTCATGTGTTATATTTCATGAATGATTTATTGTTTGTTTTCATGCACTTTACATTTACAAGTTATTTGAATTTATGTTGCAAACAATGGAATCAATTGGTTAGATAGACACTACTATTGTAGATTGTTAATTCAGTAAAAATTTTTGAGGGTACTAATTCACCCCTCCCCTCTCAGTACTTTATCTTTCCTATCCCAACAATTGACTAATGAATCTAAGAAGAAGGCTGAAGATGAAGCTGTGAAGAGCCAAACAGAGTTGTGGTGATTGCTTGAAGATAATTCTGAGTAGATTAGAGATGGTGATGGAAATGAAGGTCAGTCAGTAAATCAACATATGTGTGAAGTGGATATGTATTTGCAAAGTGAGTTGTATATTTCAGATCAGAACCTACTGTTACTTTTTAACCATTGTATCAGTTAAAACCTTTAATCAAGGTTGAACTAACAGTCATTGTATAAAATATTTAATGAAGGTGGCATTATGATGGAATGTTCTTAAGCCCTCTAACCAAGCCACTCTTAATAGGGTCACACCTAACAATGTGTATTGTAAACCTTTAACAGGGTTGGCTTCTCATAGGGCTCACTTCAAAAGAGTGAAAATTAGTAGCATGTTACAAATGGTTTTTTCCCAAATTGGGTTTCCATTATAAATCTTGGTGTTATACTTGTGTGAATGTTATTTGATGTGAATGATGTTGAAAGTTTTATATTCTGCAAGTTAATTACTTTTGGATAGTGGACTGCAAGTTTTATGTTATTGATATATGCTATAGAGACTGAGTAAATTGTTGATTAGATTTATGTTTTTTGAAGAGCTAGAAAGTTGAATTGGTACATCTGGAGTTGAGGATAACTGATTCACCCCCCCCTTCTCAGTTATTCTAAAATCATTCTAACAACTTACAATATTGACTATCTTATGGTCTGCATCCTTTTTTCTTTGATTGGTCACTTTCTTGGTACAAATAGGAGTCAGAGAGACTTCTAGTGTGGTTGGGGTAGATTAGTCATGGATTTACTATCTAGACCTCGATGGATGGCATGGGGACCCTCTCTCCTAGAAGATATGTATTATGAGATTCATGATATTGTCTATAGGGAGGGAAAGAGTTGGTCAAAGGGGCCATCATTGCATAGGTATGGGTGTGGGAGTAGATCATCATGATCCACCCCAGGGTTTAGCCTAGACAACGAGGGCAACCTTATATCTATAGATATTCTAGGTTTATTCAATAGATCCATGTAGGAGATACACCATATTGGTGTTGATGGCTCGATGATCTTCATTCCTTTACATGACACCCGTACATCGAGTGTGAGCAGTGGGATGAGGCCAGAGAGGAGCTGTCATTCATTTTTTATAGTAGGACACTATTAGGCATGCATATAGGTATTATTGAGAGATTCATGATTAGCAGGGTATGGCGTCAGTTTGGTAGGGCATAGGGTGTCAACACAGAGTCTAATGACTATGCCAGGTATTGTGATGAGGAGGACCTTGGATGTGCGCCCATGCTCCATTATGACATTTGTGTACAGAAGACGCAATAGCTACAACAGACAGTGCCTGAACTACTCCTCAGGGTTGTAGATGCATGTACTACTCTTGAGTACAAGAGATGGTGTTGAGGTCACCCTTCCCTAGATTTTTAGCACCGATAGACTTGAGATTTGGAGGCAGTGGGGACGGAGGTGATGAGGGCGGTGATGGAGGAGGGAGGAGAGGAGAGGCGATGATAGTGTGAGTGAGTCTAGGAGTAGTGCTCCATCTAGTAGCCAACCTACTAGATCCAAGTTGTGGGGGATGGAAGAGGCTATGGACATAGATGAGCCTAAGGAGCACCTGGTTAGGAGACCACGAGGGAGCAGGACATAGGAGAGACCTGCAGCACAACCATAGAAGAGGGAACCTACCGATGACAGGTTGGAACAGAGGGTGACAACATTAGAGGTAGAGTTACAGATGAAATAGATCACCATTTTCATGTGAGATCAACAATAGGTTGATGATTGGCCATGATGCAAGAGGTCAGGCAAGAGCGAGATCAAGCAAGACATGAGGCGCAACACCATGGAGCCAAAGCAGCCTATTATTATGCTTCTTATATTGTTGTGGTACCTACAGGATAAAGAGTTCCTAATTATTTGTAGAGTGCAGGCAGATCAAAGGGTGTTGTACAAGAACCAGATAGAGCCAAAGCTCCTCCTCTAGCTCCACCTATGTAAGAGGGAGGAATCCAATCATAGATTGTATTAGGACTGTCTCATTTTGATTTGAGATTTGATCTCATATTATTGTACTCGGACATGGTCCATTTTTTATATATATAAGATACCATATTTTTTCGTTATATGATATACTTGTCTCATTTCCTTTATGCTCATGGATGTATCTTTACTTTCTACACTTGTATCATATGATATCTAATTATGTACTTATGTCTTTTGATGTATTACTTGCAATGTGATGCTCTTGTAGTTGTAGATCTCTTATGCTCTAACATATATATGTTATGCACTTCATGATTTGGAATGTGATCCTTTGAGTAGATTATATATGATGATGTGGTTAACCCTTTTTGATGATAGGAAAGGACAAGAGGATGATAGATCAAGGAGATGAAAAATATATGACCGAGATAAAAGGAAAGAGGTATGCGATCGAGTGCAGTTGACTGATTTGTCCAATAATGATGGATAATCTCTCCAAACTCAAATGCAACTAAGAATGCACCTAAGAAATGCAAGCTACCATGAAAATGCAAGGTGGGATTTGCAATGGTTAATTATATAGGTCCTTATTTTTATCATTGAGCCTTATTAAGGGACATTGCAAGATCATACAACCATCACCAGTGCGAACACAACTATGAAGATATGAATATGATCTATATCATATAGAATGTAGGAAACATGTGTAAGCATCGAGACATAAGTGTCAAGATGACCTAAACATGGTTTTTGAGTTAATGTTGTAAGATTATACTAGTGTCAAGGTATAAGCGCCAAGATAACCATGAGTATAGATTTATAGGAGAAAAACACATCTTAATAGTCAAGGATATAGTTCTAAGTCTCCCAAGTGTCCAAGGGATTGAAGAAAGAGACACCTAGGATCCTCAAAGAGATATCCATAGGTAGAAATCAAATAAAATATGCCCCATGCCCCCAGTCCTCTAGTTGTGACATCATAGAGAGCCTAGGAAGGGAACACTTAGTGAAAATAATGAATCAAACGAAACACAAAGAGAAATAAGTCATAACATATCTCAACCATTTTCAGTTTAAGCGCGGTGTGAAAAGAAAAGATAATCACTGTCTCGCTAAGGCTCATGCCTGTAAGTGAGAAATATCGCACAATCCTAGATTGCATATAAAGTATCGACTCAAGATAACATATCTAATAAGTGTTAAGAAACACTCAATGTCAAAGGAAGGTAGTGTTAAGAAACACTGTTTAGGGTGGGTCACTAAGAGACACCATCGTGCAACAGGGAGAAGAGTTCAGATCATGCCCCCCAGCCCTAGACAAAGATCAATTCTAGACCAAGGAGATAAGAAAATGAGAGTAGAAAGGGTTCAAAGCGCACAAGTGATAAGCTGATAGATATAGGTGCATGAGTCTCAAGTAGCACCTATTTCCAAGTTTTCACCACTTGGAAGACTTATTTATTTTTTTCTACTAAGGCACTTGTTTCCAAGTTTTTCACCAAGGCACGATTTTTATTATTATTATTGTTTTTTGATTGATGCATCAAAGCACTTGTTTGCCAGGTTTTCACTAAGATGATAATTTTTTCATGACTTTTTCTACTTTTCAAAAAATTTCCAGGGCATTATATGATTTTAAAGATTTTTTTAGGATTTTAAGATATGTATAAAGCTCTTGTAACATCATGCATAGAAATTCTTCAAATGTAGGATGTTGATAGGTTCAAGGAATTGTTCTCCCTCAAGTGTAGAAAGCTGATAAGCACCATATCCAAAAGAAGTAGTGATTATATAGGGACCCAACCAGTTTAGTTCAAGCTTTCCTGTTTGTGCTCTATTTTGTTGATTCTTGGGATTTTCTCTTAAGACTCGATCTCCAACTTAAAAATCTTTGGAATGAACCTTCTTATTGTAGCTTTGTGAAATCCTTTTCTGATATACCCTCATGTAGTCAAATGAAACTTTTCTTCGCTCATCCAAGAATTCTAATTCTTGTATGCACATGAATCTATAGTCATCATCAGTGATAAGGCCTCTCAATGAAACTCCTAAGGAAGGTATCTCCACTTCAAGAGGCAAGATGGCCTCAGACCCATAGACAAGTGCAAAGGCATAGCTCCAGTTGGTGTGTAGATGCTAGTTCTATAGGCCCATTATACAGGATTAATCTGTAAATGTCAATCTCTTCCTATCCTATTAATTGTTTTGTTTAAGATCTTTAGTAGTGTCTTGTTAGAAGCTTCGGCCTGGTTGTTACCTTGAGGGTAGTAGATTGAGGACCAATGTTGTTTGATCTTGAATTTCTTACATAACTATTTGAGATCCTTATTTTTGAACTGTCCTCTGTTATTAGTAACTATGGAGGAAGGTATGTCGTAGTGACAGATGATGTGATTGAGTATGAAAAAAGACACTTGTTTTCCTGTGGCAATTGAAAGAGGAACAACCTCAACCCATTTTGTGAAATATTCTATTGCAGTGATAATGAATTTATGTCCACTAGATGAATTAGGGTTAGGGTGGATTTGACCCACCAAATCAAAATCCCATTGTTGAAAAGGCCAATGTGTAATAGAAGGGATAAGTTCCCTTCCTAGAACATGAATCAAGTTCCCATGTATCTGACATTTCTTGCAAGATTTAGCGTAGCGCACAACATTTGTCTACATAGTAGGCCAATAGTAACCAACCCTTAGTATTTTTTGAGCTAACACAAGACCATTAGAGTGACACCCACATATGTCATCATGGACTTTAGCTAACGCATGTTCAAAATCATATTTTTCTAAGCACCTAAGAAGTGTTCCGTCTAAGCCCTTCCTAAACAAGTCACTAGAGATGCTAGTATAACGAGAAGCATTGTGAATGAGCTATCATTTCTCATTGTAGGTTAAGTTGTCAGGAATGATTTGGTCACAAAGGTAAGAGTAGATTTTGACATAGAGAGAAGATTCATGACCAATGATAGTGCAAATCACACAGTTGTCAGGAGAGTCATAGGCAGGATAAGGTAGTTCTTCCACTAGGAATTAAAATTGTGATTCATGTTCTTCCAACTGTAAGATAGAATCTAAGGTTGACATAGCATCAACTACCCTATTTTTAGCTCTAGGAATCTACTGAAATGTGACAAAAGAGAAGTAGCTTTTTAGGTCATCAATCATCTTCTTATAGGGAATCAATTTCCCATCTTTTGTTTGGTAGTCATTATTAGTCTGGTTGATAACAAGATAGGTGTCTTCGAAGATAGGTAGCTCAATAATCCTCCATTCAATGGCTAATTTAATTCCATTTTTCAAAGCCTCATATTCTGCAATGTTGTTTGTGCAAGTAAACAACTTGTAAGACTTAGGGATAGTGTATCCATGAGGTGAAATAAACAAAATTTGAGCTCCACACCATTTTGTGTGTGAGATCCATCGAAGAACATTTTCTAGGTGCGTCCAGTCACATACATGATGGAAGCATTAGGAAATTCAATCTTCATAGGAGTATTATCTAGTATAGGAAATTCAGCTAGTTGATCAACAATTGGCTATCCTTTTATAGCTTTATGATCGATGTATTCAATGTCAAATTCAGAAAGAATTAGCATCCATTTAGCCAACCGACCAGTAAGAGTAGCTTTGTTCAACTAATATTTCAGGGGATCAATTTAGCGATAAGCTGTGTAGTATGTGCCAACATGCAGTGTCTAAGTTTTTGAGATGAAAACACCACTGCAAGACAATCTTTCTCAATATTATTATAATTGACCTCATAGGAAACCAATGTTCTGTTGATATAGTATATGGATCTTGCTTTTATATTTTCATCTTGTTGTGCTAGTAATGCCCCCAAGGATGTAGTTGTTGCTGAAATATACAAAATAAGAGGTTTCCCTGGCATAGGAGGCATTAAAACTAGAGGATTAGCCAAATATTCCTTGATTTGTACGAGACTCTTTTCACATTCTTCATTCCAAGTACATGTAGCTCCTTTGTGTAGATTTTTGTTAAAGGGTTGAGCTCTATCACCAAGTTGAGATATGAATCTCCTGATAGACTAAAGATGTCCTTGCAGACTCCGTAGTTGACTTATGTTCTTGGGAGGTGGCATTTCCATTTTTTCTTGGAATTTTTCAGGGTCAACCTTGATTCCTTTTGTTGAAATGATACACCCAAGTAGTTTTCCTGAGGTGACGCCAGCAACACATTTCTTTGGATTCAAAATATGAGGTGAACTTTTTCCATTCTATCAAATATCAAGCTCAAATTTGTAATATGTGTATTCCTCTTTTTAAACTTAGCCAAGGTAACATCCACGTAATCTTCCATGTTTTAATGCATCATATCGTGAAACATTGTGGTCATAGCTATTTGATAAGTAGCTCTTGCATTTTTTAATCCAAATGGCATGATGTTCCAACAAAAGGTTCCCCATGCACATGTGAAGGCGGTCTTTTATTGGTCTTTAGGTGCTATTTTGATTTGATTATATCCTGAGAATCCATCCATAAGAGAGTACATTTCATAGCCCGTAGTCATGTCCACTATCATGTCTATGTTAGGGAGTGGAAAGTCATCCTTAGGGAATGCTTTATTAAGATCTTAGAAATTTGTGCATACACGAATAGATTTTTCATGTTTAGAAATAGGAAGAATGTTAGATATCCATTTAGCATAGTCAATAGCCCTTATGAATCCTGCATTCAAGAGTTTTTCCAGTTCTGCTTTAACCAAAAGAGCTATATATGGATGCATCTTTCGTAATTTTTGTTTTAATGACCCGATACAAGGAGCTATAGATAGGTGATGCATAATGAGATTACTATCAAGCCCTAGCATGTTTGAATATGTTCAAGAAAAGTTTATCTTTTTTTCTCTAAAAAATTCAGTGAGCTGTTGTTTCTCATCTGCTGTTAAAGACTGAGTTAGATGTATAAGATGAGGTGCTTCAGTGGTCCCAATATTCAGAGCTTGTGTGGGTTATATTAAGATTGAAGATATTTCTTGAAAATAATTGGGCATGCTACCAAGTACCTCATCTTCAGGTGCCTCAAAGAGGTTTTCACCCTCAGATACATCTTTTTTTTGGTTCTAACACTGCCACAAAGTGGTTTTTGCCATCAGAACATCTATCCTTTTTCATTTTTGTTTTTATTTTGTGACTAAGGTACTTGATATTTGTATGTCATATTTGTTGTTGGTTCACTAGTGGAAGAAATCATAGGTTCAATGGCATTGAGGTAATAAGAAATTTCATAGTCATTCTGAAAGGCAAGTAATGTGGGTTGTAGGTTTTGTTGTGACCAATCAATTAAGTCAGGGTATGTAAGTGGGAGGGAAGGGATGGGATCCAAGGTATTAATATGAGGGGAATCATCTCCAGGGAAAAGGTATTTAGATCTTATAAGGTCTCCTTTGAAAGAACCCAGATCAATCTGACTCCTAGCATGGTTAACTTGATCAACGAGAGTGGCATGCAATTTGAACTCATCAAGCCCTACAGGTGACTCTTCTATCACCTCATTTTGGTTAGCATAGGTATGAACCACATCTATCCCCAATTCTATTGACTCAACTAAGAGAGAATCCCATTCAGGTTCTTGTGAGTCAACATCTCTATCTCTCTATTTTAGTCATGCCATGTTTCTGTGGATACACTCCCTATTAGGATTCTCAACTTCTGATTCTTTGCTGTGGTGAGATGTATAAGTTTCATCATCATGTTAAAGAGAGGGTCCTTCTTCATTCCAAAGGATAGCAGTAGAAGGAACAATTTTATTTTCATATTGATAAAAAATGGGAGTAGACAAAGTTTCTTCTTCAGATTCACTATTTTCAGGAGATGGGTCAAAAATTGGTTGTGTATTGGAAAATCCTAGTCTTGTCTTATCCTTATATTTTCTCCCATTAGTACGACTCATAGGCTCAATAAGAGAATTTTTTTTGTCACTTAGAGGGCCATGACCAGGATAACCCATTTTAGTTAATAATTCATATCCTTTTCAAAATTTATTAGGAGGTACTGTAGCATTAAGTATGCTTTCTTTACATTATTTTCCTCTATAGATCCAATCTCTGGAAGCTTGTTCTTCTCTTTCATCTTCTAAGGGTATCGAGGAGTGAAAAAAAGTACCATAACATGTCATGGAAGAAGATGAAGGTTTGTTATTGTATAGTATAAAATAGTGTATGAGGTCCTAGGACATTTGTTTGCACATAAAATAGACCCCAAAGCCAATATTTTACACATACATTTGAATTGTAAGGGAAAATACTTGAAATTAAATAAAATAAGATACATACCTCATGATGAAATTAATTTGGAAATACCTATTTTTGGTGTTTGTGTGTACTTTCAGGCAATTTTGCAACTTGTTTTAGACTGGAAATGTCAAGACAAAAAAAACCCAGAAATCGTTTATCTTTCTCACAACAGGTAGTCTTTGACCCTCATAAAAGGTCAAAGGCTACATTTTTTGTTTGAAGGTCTATTTTGACCTTGTTCACATACCTTGGAAGTTCATCAAAAAGGGTATCCAAATCTACTCTCAGATCTGAAATTCCGCACCTGTACCTACAAGAAAAATAGGGTTTTTGTTATTTGTTTGAGGGGTTTGCCTTGGTCAAACCCCAGTTTGGAATTAACCTTAATATTGAAATTGAAATGGAGAATGCTAGCAAGTAGTAGAAGTAGATCTAAAAATGAAGTTATGATATTCAATAGATATGCAAATTGTATTTGAAATGTAATCAAGTATGTTAATATGAAAGCTTGAACATAACATCAACAAATGTAAATCAAACCTCCATGATTGTATGCTTGGAATCCACCTTGAGGGAAGAATGAATGGATCTTGAAGATGAACAAAAGGATCTTGAAGGAAGATCACACCATCATGATGGCTAGATCTAGGGTTTGAATGATGAATCTTGAATGCTTGAACCAAATCCCTTCAATGACTTGAATGCTTGAATCCTTGATCTTCAATGGAGAACTGGGATGGAGAAGAGGAATTGAATGCTTGGATGGATGCTTTCTTGAATGGATGCTTTCTTGATGAAATGATTTATTTATCTCCTTTCTTGAGAGTGCTTGAGCATGAAAACTTGATGTAGAGATCTTCTCACCAAAACTTGATTAAGAAAACTTGATGTGAAAATGAGAGAGGAAGGCTTCCTTTTGTAGTGATCTAGGGCACAATCCTCTAGAGGGGTCACCTTGGGGAATTAAATTCCAATTAGGCCTCAAACCTTTAGGAATGGACCTAAATTAAATATAATTTAAGGGTTTACCATTTCAGAGACCAAAACATCAAACCAGGAAGTGGGAAAACAATTATTTCTGAAACCTGACAACCGGAGATCTTGAGACCTTGAAATTTGAACCCAAGGTCAAAGATGAGCTCGATCCTGACCTAGTCAAGGTCAAGGTTGAATTTGACCTTAAGGGCACAAATTTCAAGGTCTCAATCAGAGTGAGAAACAGGAGGTCCTGGGGGTGCCCGGAGACCTAGAAATGATGCCAGATTAGGGTAGAGTGCTAGGGAGAGGCAAAAAATCCTATGATGAACATGATGAATTCTAGGAGGACCTATTTGTAAGTCCTACCTAGAAAATAGAGCCATAAAAGAGGGAAATTAAGGAGAATCCTCGGGATCCTAACCCTAATTTCACCTAGAATGAAGGAATCAAGTGCAGAAAAGAAGTGGAAAGCGGGGAGAAAGCCAAATTCAAGAAAAGATCAATTCAAGGTGTTTGACATGACCCTAAACCACTTACTCGGAGGGATAAATTCTCTTAACATGGAAGTGCTTCCATTTTAAGATGATACATTAAGTCCCCACTTTAGCAAGAGTATGGACTCGATGCAAACTCTTGGTAAAGGAGAAGAAAGAGGAGATACAAGTGATTCACAATGAGATAAAATAACACTTAGCTAAGGACAAAAGCCCCCAGACTAAGGATTCTAACTCAACATACATGCACAAGGGTGCGAAAAGAGAAAACCAAAAGAACACAAGTTAGTACTAAATAACTCAAATCAATTATCATAAGAAACCTCACTAAGAAATATTTCTCATACTAATATCATATCTGGAAAGCTATCATAAAAGCATAAATGATTAAATAAGAAAGACAAGAGAAACACTATAAATAACATAGCTTCATGATCCCATCCTACTAGCATGAAAGCGCAAAGAGAGAAAAGAGAAAGTGATTACCTCACCCAATAAGATGCCCACCTTACCCTGAATCACCCCGGAGGGAGAGCCCAACAGGTTCACCCATAAAATGTGCTTGCAATTGTAATGCATCTTCTGACGGCTTCTGGAATACTCATAGATCCACCTTCTTGTATCAGTATGAATATGAAATGCGTGTCTCTTCAAGATTTAGAAACTTATGTGCGTTACCTTTGAAAGATTTAGCATATTGGAAATGCATGTCCCTTCAAGATTTAGCAACTTATGTGCATTACCTTCAGAGGATTTATCATATTTGAAATTGGAAATGCATGTCTCTTCAGGATTTAGCAACTTATGTGTGTTACCTTCGAAGATTTAGCATATTGAAAATTGAAAAATGCATGTCTCTTTAGGATTTAGCAACTTATGTGCATTACCTTCCAAGATTTAGCATGCTGCAAAACAAAAGGTTAGAACAAAATGTTAGCTTGTGGTGACTAATCAGGAAAGTACTATCTAGGAAAGTACTGTACACTTTTCCTCCCGACCTCGCCAATTTTTTTGAGGCCGACTACTTTTTCGGTTATTTGGGCCGACTACTTATAACTCATTCTAACCCTAAAGCGGGAAAATATTGTATAATATGGCTTAGGGTTAGGGATTTTCAGGATGTATGATTTTAGTACTTGCGGTAGAATTGGGCTGTAAGGGATTACGGATTGTAATCAGGTTGTAATCACTGGATAATAATAATATTGGACTCGCTGTTGGTGGACGTAGCCCAGGGATTGGGTGAACCACGTTAAATCTATGTGTCTTGTGTTCTTTTCTGTGTGGTTTATTATTTTCTGATATTAGTTATATTTGCACATAATTGTTATTTCTGCCTTGTTAATCCTAACAAGTGGTATCAGAGCGAGGTTATTTCATTTGTTCTTTCATCTATTCTCTGAACCAGGTCTCACGAGTTAGTGGGAGAGTCTCTCGATTAAGTGGGAGAAATGGCAGACGAGGGTAGGCTGAAGGTTGATAAGTTTAATGGGCAGAACTTCCAGTTATGGAAGATGCAAATGGAGGATTATCTCTATCAGAAGGATCTATGGCGGCCATTAGAGGGAGTAGCCAAGAAAGAGCAATCAATGTCTCAGGAAGATTGGGATATTTTGGATAGGAAGGCACTGGGGAGTATTCGTCTATGCCTGGCACAATTGGTGGCATTCAATATTACTGAAGCAAAGACAGCTAAAGATCTAATGGAAACCCTAGCGAAGTTGTATGAAAAGCCTTCAGCTTCAAACAAGGTATTTCTTATGAAGCATTTATTTAATATGAAAATGGTAGAAGGTGGATCAGTTACTGATCATTTGAATGAGTTTAATACAGTTACAAGTCAATTAACCTCAGTTAAAATTACTTTTGATGAAGAGGTTAGGGCTCTCTTGATTTTGTGTTCTTTGCCAGAAAGCTGGAATGGCTTGGTAATGGCTGTTAGTAATTCTATTTCTGGTTCTAATACCCTAAAGTATGATGATGTTATTGATGTTATATTGAGTGAGGAAATTCATAGGAAAAGCTCAGGGGCATCCACATCGGGTAGTGTATTGAACACAGAAAGCAGAGGTAGAACAAGAGATAGAGGAAACAACTCTGGAAATCATGGGAAATCAAGAGGAAAATCAAAGGGAAAGAGGTCCGAATCTAAAGGGCCAAATGATTGCTGGTACTGTGGAAAACCAGGTCATAAGAAGAAAGATTGTTGGTCTCGGAAGAAAGATCAAGGAGACAAACATGATGGAAACAAGGAGGCAAATGTGGTAAGTAACAAATCCGAGGAGGATGCTTTGCTCTTGTCCTTAGAAAGTATTGATGATTCATGGGTTTTAGATTCTGGGGCTTCATTTCATGCTACACCCCATAGAAGTTATTTTGTTGATTATGTCCAAGGGGATTTTGGGCTAGTTTATTTGGGAGATAATGAACCCTGTCAGATTGTTGGAAAGGGAAAAATTAAGATTAAGTTGCAGAATGGGAATCATTGGCTACTACAAGAGGTAAGACATGTTCCAAGGCTGAGTAGGAATTTAATTTCAGCAGGGCAACTGGGTGATGAGGGTTGCACAGTTACTTTTAATGATAAAAATTGGAAGGTTTCAAAAGGTTCCTTAGTAGTAGCAAAAGGTGTGAAAGTAGGCACCTTATATCTTTGTACAGGTCATACTGTTCCTTCTACTTTAATTGTTTCAGAAGATAATGAATGTTCAGGAACAGTGGCTGCAGTTGAGTAGGAAGAACATCAAACTGTTGCTGTAGATTCTGACACAGCACTGTGGCACAACAGACTTGGGCACATGAGTGAAAAAGGTATGAAATTACTTCATTCAAAGAAAGTTTTACCTGGTCTGAAATGTGTCAATATGGATTTCTGTGAAATTTGTGTTTATGGAAAACAAAAGAGAGTTAGTTTTGTGAAGAGTGGGAAGGAAAAGAAAAATGAGAGATTAGAGCTTGTGCATACAGATGTATGGGGACCAGCTCAGGTATCTTCCCTTGGTGGCTCTCTGTATTATGTTACATTTATAGATGATGCAACAAGAAAAGTATGGATTTATTTCCTTAGACATAAATCTGATGTATTTCAAACTTTTAAGAAATGGAAATGTTTGGTTGAGAATGAGACTGGTAAAAAGTTAAAATGTCTCAGATCTGATAATGGTGGTGAGTATTGCAGCACAGAATTTGAAGAATATTGTTCCTCTAATGGTATTCATAGGCAGAAAACTATACCAAAGACTCCACAAGAAAATGGAGTGGCTGAACGCATGAACAGGACAATAATGGAGCGTGCAAGGAGTATGAGGTTGCATGCTAGGCTGCCCAAAAATATGTGGGCAGAGGCAGTGAACACCGCTGTTTATTTAATCAATAGAGGCCCCTCTACTCCTTTGGACTGTGGTATTCCAGAGGAAGCATGGAGTGGTAAGAAGGTGAGTTATTCTTTTCTCAAAACCTTTGGTTGTGAAGCTTTTGCACTTATAGATTCTGAAAAATAGAACCAAGCTGGAAGCTAAGTCAAAGAAATGTGTATTTGTTGGGTATGGCATTGATGAATTTGGTTATAGGCTTTGGGATTTTGAAAATCATAAAATTGTAAGAAGCAGGGATGTCATATTCAATGAGAAAGTATTGTACAAAGATCTGTTGCTGCAGCATGAGAAGAAAGAAAATGACTATGTAGTACTAGATGATACTCCACAAGTTCATGTTCTAGTAGTTCCTTATGCTCTGCAACAACAGCAACAACAAATACCACACACCCCAGTGAGTGTTAGACGGTCAACAAGGCTAAGTAGACCTCCAGAAAGATTTTCTCCATCTTTGTATTCTATTTTGTTAACAGATGCTGGTGAACCTGAATGTTATAATGAAGCTATGCAGGTGGATACAAAGCTTCAGTGGGAGTCTGCAATGACAGATGAAATGGACTCTTTGCTGAAAAATCAGACATGGGATTTATGTAAGTTACCTGCAGGTAAAAGGGCTTTACAGAATAAATGGGTTTACAGGATAAAAGAAGAGGATGGAGGTACAAAAAGATTTAAAGCCAGATTAGTCGTAAAATGATTTGCACAGAAACATGGTATTGATTTTGATGAGATATTTTCTCCAGTTGTTAAAATGACTTCTATTCGTACTGTTTTAAGTATTGTGGCTACTGAAGATTTGCATTTAGAGCAGCTTGATGTTAAAACAACCTTTCTTCATGGTGATTTGGATGAAGATATATATATGGTTCAGCCACAAGGATTTGAGGTCAAGGGTAAGGAGAATTTGGTGTGCAGATTGTAGAAAAGTTTATATGGCTTGAAGCAAGCACCTCGGCAATGGTATATTAAATTTGACACTTTTATGAATGGGCATGGATATAGTCGGTGTCATTCTGACCATTGTGTTTATTTTAAGAGGTTGGATGATGACAGCTACATTATTTTATGTTTATATGTTGATGATATGCTTGTAGCTGGGTCTAACATGGATCACATTAAGGGGTTGAAACAACAGTTAGCAAAATCTTTTTCTATGAAGGATTTGGGGGCAGCAAAACAAATCCTTGGTATGAAAATTTTTTGAGATAGGAAAAATAGGAAATTGTCTCTATCTCAGGCTGATTATATTGAGAAGGTGTTGCAACGTTTCTCTATGGAAAATGCCAAAGCTGTTAGCACACCTTTGCCTGGTCATTTAAAATTGACTAAGGATATGTGTCCCAAGACACCAGAAGAAGAGACTAAAATGTCTAAGGTACCTTATGCTTCAGCTGTAGGGAGCTTAATGTATGCTATGGTATGTACTAGGCCAGATATTGCACACGCAGTGGGAGTCGTTAGCCGTTATATGAGTAACCTTGGTATTGAGCATTGAAATGCAGTCAAATGGATTCTCAAATATTTGAGAGGCACATCCAGTAAATGTTTACACTTTGGGGGTTCTACTACTACTGTACAAGGCTATGTTGACTCAGATTTGGTAGGAGATATAGATAGCAGGCGGAGTACTACAGGTTATATATTTACTGTTGGTGGGATAGCAGTGAGTTGGATTTCTCGACTACAAAAGGTGGTTGCTTTATCCACTACAGAGGCAGAGTATGTTGCTGCTACAGAGGTAGCCAAGGAGATGATATGGCTTCAATTCTTCATGGAAGAATTGGGACATCCACAAAAGGATAATTTTCTACATACAGATAGCCAAAGTGCCATTCATCTTGCAAAGAATTCTGCTTTGCACTCAAAGACAAAACACATACAGTTGCGGTACCATTTCATTCGATCAGTTTTGGATGATGGACAGTTAAGGCTGGAAAAGATTCATACTGATGATAATCCAGCATATATGTTTACAAAGGTAGTAACAAGGGAGAAGTTGAACTCATGTTCAGCTTCAGTTGGTCATCTAGACTGAACAAAATAAAGGAACAACTGAGTCCAAGGTGGTTCAATCCAGTGGGAGCCTCATGTGGGTCGCGGTATTGCTACAGGATCAGTCTCCAAGTGGGAGGTTTTTTAGTATAGTGTGGATACTGATCAGTCACCAAGTGGGAGATTGTTAGCTTGTGGTGACTAATCAGGAAAGTACTGTACAATTTTTTTGAGGCCGACTACTTTTTCTGTTATTTGGGCCGACTACTTATAACTCATTCTAACCCTAAAGCGGGAAAATATTGTATAATATGGCTTAGGGTTAGGGATTTTCAGGATGTATGATTTTAGTACTTGCGGCAGAATTGGGCTGTAAGGGATTACGGATTGTAATCAGGTTGTAATCACTGGATAATAATAATATTGGACTCGCTATTGGTGGACATAGCCCAGGGATTGGGTGAACCACGTTAAATCTGTGTGTCTTGTGTTCTTTTCTGTGTGGTTTATTATTTTCTGATATTAGTTATATTTGCACATAATTGTTATTTCTACCTTGTTAATCCTAACACAAAAATACATAATATAGAATGAGGGAGGCCGTATATATGCCCCCCTCCTTAATATGGAAAAAACATACTATTTTGACATGTTAAGGAAAGAAAAGAACAAGGATAACGCCTTCTTCAACATCAAGACAATATCCACAGACAACACCTAGTCCAAGCCAAGAAGGTCACAACTCCTATGAGGCCATGGAAGGGACGAATGCAAAGAGATATCATACAAGAAGTGAAAAAGTAACCCTTGTGAGGGATAACACACTATTCAATTTCCAAGGTGAGATATATATCAACCATGGAAACCCAATGTCAAATAATGAAATCAGTTGTGATCAAGGAAAAATATCCTCAATGCAAAACCAAAATGTTCATGTATAATTGGATATCACATAATAGATAGATACTTAACCAAGGAAAGAGGTGAATCCTGAAAATACAGAAAAGAAGGAGATGACATCCTTGCCCCCCAAGTGTAGGAACAAAGATGACAGGAGACCTATTATTTTGCCCACAATGCTATGCAAGACAACGAGCCCCCAAGTATTAGGCTAGCATTGTTTACATAATGTGGAGCTCCATAATAGGAACATGAATGTTATTTAGAGAAAATAGGATTGAAATACAACTCATTGCCACATGATATATAAATAACATTACTATCAATGAGCTGCCTAATCTTATAATGTAAAGCTTGACATTCATTAGTAGAGTGATCATGAAATCTATGATATAAAGAAAAAGGAAGAGTCTTCAAGTGTGGAATATGTTTCTTTTTGCGTTTAGGTCTAGTAATCATCTTAGCATGAAGGAGTTTAGGCAAAAGGACTTCTTGGTCAAATTCCTTCATAGTTTCATCATGTTTCGAAGTGTTATTCGAGATGTTTTTAACATTGATTTTTTGTTGAGGACTAAATCCTAATCCATAAGAATGCTCATGCCCCCCAGTGTGTAAGGGCATTTGAATTCCCTTTTTATGCTTACCACATCCTTGACCATTAAATACTTGTTTAACAAGGAAATGATAACTAGGACCATAACAAGAAGCCATATCAGAAGGAGTCAATGGAACCTTAGTAGTCACAATATCATCCTTAGTAGATTTGATAGATTCATTGTGGGTAGAAGCGATGAAAAAGTTATTACAAAGGGTTTTAGAAGTAAAAACTCATTTTTCAAATTCTCTTTGTTTCTTCATAAAATCAAGATCATTAACCTTATACTCTCCAATAAAGGTAGGATTAAAATCCAAGGTTCCCCAATCATCTTCAGGATCATCTTTAGGAAGAGCATTAGAGGAAGAAGGATTACTATTAGGAATAGGAGTAGTGTGGGTTTGAATATTCAGACAAGGATTAGGTGCATCATCCACATGAAGTGTATACATCTTGTTGTTATTTATAAACTTGAATTTTTGGTGAAGGGTGGAAGGAATGGCATGCATCTCTTGCAACCAAGGTCTACCCAAAAGAAGGTTATAATTGAGAGGTCTAGGCATAACATGAATAGGTGTATTTAGTATGACTGGTCCTACTTTGATAGGTAAGGTAATGATTCCTAAAGTGTTCTTAGCAATGTTATCAAATCCACGTATAGGAACATTTTCAGGTTGAATAGTTGAAAGATCGGTGTTAATCGATTTGAGCATGTCCATGCTACAAACATTAAGTCCAGATCCATTATCAATCAAGGTCCTATGAATGATACTTTTATTAATAGAAACAACAACCATAAGAGAATCATACTGATTTTGAACTTCTTTAGAAGGTAAATCCTTTTGAGTAAATATAATGTTAGGAGGATCCGGGGTAGCATGCATGCACTGTAAGAAGTTATTGATGTTCTCTTGATTAGGAGGTGGATTAGGAAGAGTTGCTAGAGATTTTTGCAAGGCTTCATAGTAGGTAGGTGAAGTTTGAAGAAGCTCCCATAAAGAAATCTTTGCAGGAGTATTTTGCAATTGAGTTATCAAATCATACTCCTTTCTAGGAAGACAGGGTGGAGGAGGAAGAATAGGTTGAGAAGGTGGAAAAGAAGTAGAAACCACCAGATTAGGTTGAGGGTTATTCCTTGTATGATATGTGTGAGCTATAGAATCTTGATCATTGAAAGAATACATAGGTTTACCTTTGATAGTAATGCGGGGACAACCTTTGACAGTCAACAAGGGGTTTGGAAAAACCATATTAGTTGTCTCAACACTACAAATAGATTCACAAGAAGGAAGAAAAGAAGACATCCTAGGAGGAGATGAGATAGGATCTTGATTCTCCATAGGATCATCACTAAAAGGGAGAGCATTAAGGGAATTCATATCATTCTCCACTAATGCCTCATCACTAGAAGGAATCTCAAATGGAGCTAAAGGATCTATACTATCATCTTCTTTCACTAAAATGTCTACATGTGTTTTAGAAAAAGAGTTATCATCATGTATGAATATGTCATCTATTAATAAATCACCCTCTTGTATCAAAGCTTCTTTGCGAGGATGGGATAAATAAATGTCGTTATCCAAGGGATCATCTACAATGGTGTCATGAGGAAGAGAGTAATCAACATCCACATCCAAAGGTTCATCCCAAATAGGAGGATTATCATCCCTACCAATAAAGCACATTGTAGGGTTGCCATAATTCACTAAAGCTTGATTCCTAGAGGGGAAAGAAGGTAAAATAGGCTCATTAGGAGGAAAGGTCAATCTTCAACTCATCTCCATAAAGAGAAATATGACGAAGATCACATGTAATAAATTAAGTCTTTCTAGGTGTAACACCATGCAATGTTTGAAACAACTTATGCAACATGATAATAAATAGATCTAGATACATCCAAATGCATTCAAATGAAAATAAAACACAATAGGACCTCTAATTCCACAAAGCAATGTAAATGTTTTTTTTTTTTTTTGTATTTTTGAAGAAATTTTGTAATTTTTTTGTATTTTTAAATATAAATGCAAGAGCATAAAAGAAAGAATGTAAGATCTAACACAAAATGTAAATCTAACACCAAAAAGAAAGAGTTGTCTATCACGGGTTCAACAAAATGTAAAGGTGAAAGTGAACACACAAGATAATAGAAAGGGAGATCTAACACAATAGGGAATCTATATCCACAAAAGAAAGGGGTAAGTGTCGGGTTCACCAAAATGTATAATATAAAATAGTGTATGAGGTCCTAGGATATTTGTTTGCACATAAAATAGACCCCAAAGCCAATATTTTACACATACATTTGAATTGTAAGGGAAAATACTTGAAATTAGATAAAATAAGATACATACCTCATGATGAAATTAATTTGGAAATACCTATTTTCCGTTGTCTATGTGTACTTTTGGGCAATTCTGCAAACTATTTCAGACTAGAAATGTCGAGATGAAGAAAACCCAGAAATCACTTATCTTTCTGACAGCAAGTAGTCTTTGACCCTCATAAAAGGTCAAAGGCTACATTTTTTGTTTGAAGGTCTATTTTGACCTTGTTCGCAGATCTCAAAAGTTCACCGAAAAGGGTATCCAAATCTACTCTTAGATCCAAAATTCTGCACTTGTACCTACAAGAAAAAGAGGGTTTTTGTTGTTTGTTTGAGGGGTTTGCCTTGGTCAAACCCCGATTTGGAATTAACCTTAATATTGAAATTGAAATGGAGAATGCTAGCAAGTAGTAGAAGTAGATCTAACAACAAAGCTATGATATTCAATAGATATGCAAATTGTATTTGAAATGTAATCAAGTATGTTAATATGAAAGCTTGAACATAACATCAACAAATGTAAATCAAACCTCCATGATTGTATGCTTGGAATCCACCTTGAGGGAAGAATGAATGGATCTTGAATATGAACAAAAGGATCTTGAAGGAAGATCACACCATCATGATGGCTAGATCTAGGGTTTGAATGATGAATCTTGAATGCTTGAACCAAATCCCTTCAATGGCTTGAATGCTTGAATCCTTGATCTTCAATGGAGAACTTGGATGGAGAAGAGGACTTAAATGCTTGAATGGATGCTTGATTGATGAAATGATTTCTTTATCTCCTTGCTTGAGAGTGCTTGAGCATGAAAACTTGATGTAGATATCTTCTCACCAAAACTTGATTAAGAAAACTTGATGTCAAAATGAGAGAGGAAGGCTTCCTTTTATAGTGATCTAGGGCACAATCCTCTAGAGGGTCCACCTTGGGAAATTAAATTCCAATTAGGCCTCAACCCTTTAGGAATGGACCTAAATTAAATATAATTTAAGGGTTTACCATTTCGGAGACCAAAACAACGAACTAGGAAGTGGGAAAACAATTATTTCTGAAACCCGACAATCGGAGATCTCAGGACCTTGAAATTTGAACCCAGGGTCAAAGACAAGCTTGATCCTAACCTAGTCAGGGTCAAGGTTGACTTTGACCCCTTTAGGTTGACTTTGACCTTAAGGGCACAAATTTTAGGGTCTCAGTCAGAGTGAGAAACAAGAGGTCTCGGGAGTGCCTAGAGACCTAGAAATGATGCCAGAACAGGGTAGAGTGCCAGGGAGAGGCACAAAATCCTATGATGAAAATGATGAAGTCTAGGAGGACCTATTTTTAAGTCCTACCTAGAAAATAGAGCCATAGAAGAGGGAAATTAAGGAGAATCCTCGGGAGCCTAACCCTAATTTCACCAAGAATGAAGGAATCAAGTGCAAAAAAGAAGTGGAAAGTGGGGAGAAAGCCAGATCTAAGAAAAGATAAATTCAAGGCATTCAACATGACCCCAAACCACTTACTCAGAGGGTTAAACACTCTTAACATGGAAATGGAATTATCTCCTGGGATGGAGATCTCAATCCCACTGAAAGGGAATTTTATGCAATGGTGATAAGTAGAGGGGACCACCTGCATGTCATGAATCCAAGGTCTCCCTAGAAGTATGTTATAGGAAAGAGTAACATGACACAAGGGTAGATGGGGAGAGGGGATGCAAGGGTAGATGGGGAGTGGGGCCAAAGGCACACCCTAACCAGATCCACCTTGCAGAGATCACATGCAGAATCAAAAAACACAACAGTGGGAGAGAGAATGTAGATACTTTCATATATTATCTTCAATTTGATTCATACATGTCAGACTATAAGGCCTTCCCAGTTTAGGTTAGATATTACAATCAAGTAAAAAAGTCCTCCAACATGTGAGGATCTGCTAACAATCTCTAATTTTCTATCTCCTATCTTCTATCTCCAAAATTGACTCCTAAACTCTAACCAAACAACTACATTTATACAAGAGGCTACCGAACCAAGTCGGCCTTCAGATCCACCATCAATGGAAGGAATGACCAGATCTAGGTCCACATGCTTCCCAATGATAGATACCAACATTAAATCTGTGACCAAATATAAATGCAAGAGTTAGCCTCAACATAAATCCAAAATAAACAACTCAGTAAGAAAGGATAATCGAGCGTTAGACAAGCATCACTGAGCGCCAGGGAAATTGACCGAGTGCCAAAGAGATAACTGACCAACACTGGTAAACAAAGGAAACTGAGAAACATCGAACCAACTCGGTCAAAGAAGGAACTGAGCAACACAAAAAACTTCAAACATGTTTTTGGTGACATAGGATTGCCAAGGACCTGAGATGCTCTTGCATCAGAACATCACCTCTTTTTCCATTGGAGCAACCCTAATGGGTAACACAATTAGTCCTTTAGAGGACCTCTTAACTTCATCATAAGCCTTGATAGTGATCTTCTTCCTAGAATCAATAGTGAATTCTGATAATCCCAACTTCTTGATTACATTAAAAGAACATATATTCAACTCGGCGCCATTATCTATCAACACATGTTTGACTCGGGTTTGATAGATTTGAATCTCAATGTGCAAGGCAAGATTATGTGGATGGCTTAAGGATTTGTCATCTTCCTTTGAAAAGGAAAGGTAATGTGAAGTGACGATATGGTTGACCATAGTTTGGAATTCATCAGTGTCAATGTTCTTAGGGACATTAGTGGCTTGTAAAGCATTCTTTCAGATTCCCCTATGCATAGGTGATAGTTCTAACAAGTCAAATATTGAAATTTGAGCAGGAGTTTGCTAGAGTTGATCCACTAAACTGTAGCTAGATTTTTTAGAAGTAGAGATTTTCTTAGAAGAGGTTGTCACTTTGGAATTTTCTTGTTTTGAAGAGTTTGGTCCTCTGAGCATAACTTTGGGTTGACTTCTAGTAACAACATTGAGACTTTCCCTAGATGAAGGAGGGTCAATGCCCATAAGAATTACCATGTGACTAGACTTGTTGGAGGGTCAAGGTTACATTGAAGGATTAGAACTTCTTAAGATGACATTAGGTACCTCATCAAGATATGAATCATGGTTGGGTCCATCATCTCTCACCATGTTTATACTTACATCAATTGGTTCGAGTATGTTGATGACATTGTCATTTTTTGTGTAGGTGTAGTTTATCTTGGCCCCTTCATATTTCTTAGATGTTGATGCCTCCCCTTTATCATATTTAGGGAGTGGTTCCTTAAAAGCTTTGTGATTAGAATTCTTGACAAGACCATCCACTCTAACTTTCCCATTCTCAATAAGGTCCCGAATGACTTGTTTTAGCCTTGTGCAATTATCAGTCTTATTTCCTTTGTTCTTATGATATTCACAATAATGATTATCATTCCACCATTTAGGTTTTACCTCAGGTTCATAAGGCTTAGCAAATTCTGGTAATGTGATAATTTTATTGGAAAGCAATGTCTTGAGTATCACATCATATGAGTCTCCCAAAGGTGTAAAATCATGCTTAGGCTTAGGTGCTGGAGGTATCACCTTGTTAGAGTCATTGATCTTTGTAGCCTCTTGTTGTCAATTTGTTAAGATAACACTAGCTAAGTTGAAGATGGGCTCCTTAGACTTAGGTTCATCAACAACACCATCGTTAACCATATGCTTATTTTTGTTCCAAGGCTTGTTCTTATCTTTGTTGTACCGATTATTAGCATTGGATTTTTATTTTCTCAAAGTGATTTCACCTTTCTTGACCGAGACATCTTCTATGCAAAAGGCACTTTAAATCATGTCGTTAAAAGTAAATAAAACTTGCTTTCTAAGATCATAGAGCAATTCAGGAATAAGATTATTGACAAAGATGTCAATCTTTTCATTTTCAGGGAGTTGCCATGGGTATCTTGAATGCAACTTTCTCCACCTTTACAAGAATGTGACAAAGGGTTCATCTTGATTTTCGTTGATATTGCATAAGTCAAGCATAGTTATGAGATGTTGAATATTGTTGTATAAATCTTTGCACAAGTTCATCAAAAGACTTAAGCGGAGAAGTAATCTTTGTAAACCATTCCATGGCTTGGCCACTTCTACTCCTGGGGAAGAGTTGTTAGGAATAGTCCCAAGAGATAATTGAGAGGGGGGGGGGGTGACTCAGCTATCTAAAAGATTCAATTCCTTATCCAATTAAGTACAGAAGAACATTAAGCACATACACAACAAGATAACACTTAACACAACACCACAATTTTGGTTACAGGGAAACCCAAATAGGTAAAAACCTCGGTGGGAATTAGCACCCACTATAAAATGCACTAGAGTATAATAATCCCTATAAGAAGATCTTACAACCTTGTTAGGAGTTGATCTTTACAATACATGAAGTACAATGACTTGGTCAAAGGTCAGACCGTATTAGGAGTTTTTTATAAATAACCTTGTTAGAGGTGAGGACACATTGTCCAGGAGTAGACTGCTCAAATGGTGAAGGCTGCGACCTTCTACTTAACAGATACACACTATATTTGGATCTTGGTGAACTGTGAATTAGACCTTCTATCTTGATCAATTCCAATGAATAACATATACTCTCTGCTTCTTCACATAGATCTTCAACTAACGATTGATATGGCTTTATTGGCTCAATACTTTCGCACCTTCTTACACTTCTTCCATCATCCCCAATCAACAATCACAACTGACCAGCTATAGGTAGCCTTCTCCAAAAGATATAATCAATTCAGCTTATTAGAACCTTCTTGAAATCATATTAGAGAAACACTACAACTCTCCAACAACAAATCCAATGGATAAACAAAGCACACAACACAAAAAGGGACCGTGCAACCCAATATGAGTAGACACATCACTTCATATTGTCGGCTCCATCAATTTAACTAAAAATTTACTCTCAAGCTGAAATACATTATTCTCTCTTAGCCAAACATTCTGAACTCATCACCAAACATGCATATCAAAATGATAGGCACAACTACTGAAACAATATAAACAATGTCAGCTCCAATAAACAATCTCCAGAAACTGTAACAGACAAATAGAAACATCAGAACTCAACTTTAACTACACAACTAACTCTGTGCCCATGGACATAGCTACACAAACATGTCTAAAACACAAATATAAACACACAAGGCTACAACATAATCATACTATGAATCACATACAAAACTCTTCTTGTAACACTATCAGGAACACTACTGTTACAAACAACTGCACAACTATCTGCATTTAGAATCAACCTTTGCATCTATGATATCATGCTGATAACATATCCATACAACATATGTTCAAGGCTCTCTGCATAGAACTACAATGCACACTACTTACCATATGTTGTCATCAATGACAAACATACAGTGAACACTGGCTTGCTGGAAAATCTCCAACAATCTCCCCCTTTGGTATTGATGGAAACATATGAAATGAAAAACATGACCAATCCAAAAGTGCAATAATATTACAACATTCTCTATTTCCTCAAAAACATACTCCCCCAAAAGTGATTCCTCCATCTACTGCAATATAATTTTCCTTACTACATACTCTTCCTTAGAATATATCAACTGCATTGTTTTTTATGACTATATATACTCCCCCTTTGACATCAATGGAAAAGGGTGCCAAAATCAAATAAGCACAGGTACTACTCTAGAAGTAGAGTAGTCTACCATTCATTAGTCATTGAGGACTGATGCACTTTTGCATACTCTAATCAGATCTAGGGAAGGGAATTACTCCCACCTTCTCCCTGAGATACTCAAATGTATCATTCGGTAAATGTTTTGTGAAAATGTCTGATAAATGTTCTTTTGTACTCACATAATCCAATTTTACTTATTTCTCTACAACTTTCTCTCTTAGAAAGTGATATTTCATCTCAATGTGTTTTGTCTTTGCATGCATCACAAGGTTCTTTGACATATTGATAGTACTAGTATTGTCACAATGAATAACAATAGGATAATCAATCTGGATTCCAAAATCTTTTATCATCTGCTTGATCCAAACAATTGTAGAAAAATTTAATGCTGTTGCTACATACTCTACTTCTGCTTTTGACTGAGAAATACAATTCTGCTTCTTGCTTGTCCAAGTAACTAGTCTATCTCCAAGAAATACTACTCCTCCCGAGGTGCTCTTTCTATCATCAATGCAACCTGCCCAATCTGCATCTGTATACACATGAAGTTTTACATTCTCTGAGTTAGGATACCATAAACCATGGTCTATAGTTCCTTTCAATATCCAAATATCCTCTTTACTACCATAAGATGACTTTTTTTAGGTTCTTCTACAAATCTACCAACAATACCAATTGCATTAGAAATATCTGGTCTAGGCTGAGTAAGATATATGAGTTTACCTATGATAGACTTATATAGGGTCTTGTCTACTTTTGTAGAATCATGTTCATTTGAAAGATTGCTTCTTGTTATCATGGGGGTGCTTACTAGCTTACAATCATCCATCTTGAACTTATTTAATATTTCTTTCACATACTTAGACTGATTAATGAATATACCCTTATCTATCTACTACACATTCAATCCCAAAAAGTACTTGATAGGTCCAATCATGCTCATTTCAAATTTTCTCTGCATCTCTTTAGAAAAATCCGCACTAAACTTGTCATTACCACCAAAAATAATGTCATCAACAAAAAAAGCAACTAGTAATAATCCATCAGGTGTCTCTCTTAAGAATAAGTTACAATCTGCTGCTCCTTTCTTGAATCCGATCTTTGTCAAGTAACCATCTAGTCTTTCATACCATGCTCTAGGGGCTTACTTAAGTCCATAGAGGGCATTCTTCAGTCTGCATACCATGTCTAGTTTTTTTGATAAATTAAATCCTTTAGGCTGCTCTATGTAGACTTCATCCATCAACTCTCCATTTAGGAATGCTGACTTGACATCCATCTGATATACTTTAAATTCTTTGAATGTTGTATAGGCTAGAAATAACTTTATGTCTTCCAATCTTCTTACAGGGGAAAATGTATCAAAGTAATCAATTCCTTCTCTCTACGTATATCCTTTACATACTAGTCTTTATTTGTTTCTTACTACTATACCATCTTCATTCATCTTGTTTCTGAATATCCACTTGGTTCCAATCACATTTTTGTCACTAGGTCTAGGGACCGGTTCTCATGTATCATTCTTAACTATCTGATCTAATTATTCTTTCATTTCTTCATGGAAATCTCAATTATTACATGCATCTTCAACACTTAAGGGTTCAATTTGTGAAAGTAAACATACTGCTTCATCAACTATTGAAATTTTTGCTTTTGATCTTATCATGACATTATTTTTTTGATCTCCAATAATATCTGCTTTTGAATGGTATCTAGATGTGAATTTTGGAATATTAGGTGTGATTCTCTCATCTATCTTTTGTGATTCTTCTTCACTTGTTTCAGGTTCATTGAATAATACATCAATGATGTCAAACATTTCTTCAACAATTGCTTCTCTACTAATAGGTGTAGGTTCATCTTCAATCATAGGTGCATAATCATAGTATTTCTCTTGAATCATAAACTTCTCATCTATCTTCACATGTGCAATTTCAATGTTCTTCTTCAATCTTAAGTTAAAACATGTATAAGATTTTTTTTTAGTAGAGTAACCAAGAAAAATACCTTCATCACTTCTTGCATCAAACTTACCAAGACCATCATCTCTCTTGATGTAGCACTTGCTTCCCAAAATTTTGAAGTATTTTACTGTAGGTACATTCCCAAACCATAGCTCATAAGCTATCTTGTCTATGCCTAGCCTTAATTAAATTATGTTGATAGTATAGACTTTAGTATTGACTGCATCTCTCCAATAGGTGTGTGCAACTTTTCCTTCATTCATGATAGTGCGTGTTGTGTCAAGTATGATCCTATTTCTTCTTTCTGCAATTCCATTCTGCTGAGGGGTTCTAGGTGCACTTAGCTTTCTCTTTATCCCATGTTCTTCAAAATACTCATAAAATCTGTCAGAAGTGAATTCTCCTCCTCTATCTGATCTCATACATTTTATCTTTAATCTAGACTCATTTTCAGATTTAGCTTTGAATATCTTGAACTTCTCAAATGCTTCAGATTTATCTCTTAAGAACACAACCCACATCATTCTAGAATAATCATCAACAAACAAAATAAAGTACCTTTCACCATAGTATGATCTTGTTTGAGTTGGTCCACATAAGTCTGTATGTACTAGATCTAATTTGTTTTCTGCTAAATTCTGCTTGCTTCTAAATGATTTTTTTACATGCTTTCCCATCACACATTCCCTGCAGATTGTATCAACTAGTTTTCCAATACTAGGGAGGTCTCTTACTACCTTTACATTTCTTATCTTTACTATATTGTCAAAATTGATGTGACATAGTCTTTTGTACCATAACGAACTGTCATCTACTTTTGCAATAAAACAACTTGCTTCTGAATTAAGATTAAAAACATTACCTTTTATTTTTGAACTTGATGCAATCATTACTCCTTCTTTGTTATTAATGATGCACTTATTGTTTTTGAATTCCAATTGATATCCTTTGTCAAGAAACGGTCCAACACTCAAGTTATGATGAAAACCATCAACATATAGAACATCATCAGTGTTATTCTTTCCAATTAAAGTGATAGCTCCTCTACCTATGATAGGTTTAGGAGTGTTGTCTCCAAATCTAACCATGCCACCTTTGTACTTATCCAGATGTACAAATATATCTTTGTCTCCTATCATGTGATGTGAACATCCACTATCAATGATCCAGTCTATTTTGATGTCTTCTTGTGAAATTAATGCTAGCTCTTGTGCTTTCTTTTCATCTTCAATATCCATTTCATCAAACATTTTTTCCATGTCCTCAATTGAAATAAATCCAATTTCATCTTCTCCTGAATCTTCATCTGATACTCCATCTTCAGCATAGTAACATTCTTTTTTATACTTAGGCTTGAAATTAGTTTTGTACTTCTTGACTCTTGTAGGATACTTAGATGCAAAATGACCAATCTTGTTACATGAAAAACATTTAAATGGTATCCGACCTTCATATTTTCCTTTTCCTTTTCTTTCTTTCTTAGTAACCATATCAATGAATTCATCTAGTTCTTTATCCTCATCTTCATTATCAAAATTACCAGAAGTGTTCAAGGATTTCTTACCATGGACTCAGGCTTTGAATGCTATTTCACTTTTAGGCTCTGTCTTCAATCTTGATATCTCGAATGCTGAAATCTTGCTGATTAGGGTCTCTCTTTTGAAGTCTTTTGAAAACTACATAGTCTCATCTAGGATGTTTATCTTGCTCTCATTTTGCTATCAGAGTAGTCATCAACTTATCCATTATGTCTTCTTCTGAAATTTCTCCACCATTGTTCCTGATTCCTGCAACTGCTTCATTAATTCTTTGACTGTAGGCTCTGATGTTCTCTTTAGGTACCATTTCCAAAGTGTTATATCTTTTCTTCCATGTCTTTCTACGCACATTCTTGGCTTGGATATCTCCTTCAAACGTGTCTTTTAGATACTTCCATATTTTGTAGGCTTTATCTAATTTCTTGATCTCTGAAAATTCATTGTCAAATAAGGCACTGATAAGGGATTCTTTGGCAATTGCATTTTGAGTGAACATTTCCTTTTGTTTAATATTTTCATCATCTTTTGCAAGATCTTTTAGAGAGGGAATTTAAACATCTTGAGTAGCCACTTCAAAAATCTCAAAACCAATGCACTGCAAATGTGTTATCATTTTGTTTTTCCAGTCTAGATAATTCTCTCCATCAAACTTAGGACTTTCTTTTCTAAAGAATGCCATCTGATCAACCTCAGGTTGTTAAAATTTCTCTCCGAGGCACTTGGCTCTGATACCAATTGTTAGGAATAGTCCCAAGAGATAATTGAGAGGGAGGGGGGGGGGGGGGGTGAATCCGTTATCTACAAGATTCAATAATTTATCCAATTAAGTACAGAAGAACATTAAGCACATACACAACAAGATAAAACTTAACACAACACCACAATTTTGGTTACGGGGAAACCCAAATAGGTAAAAACCTTGGTGGGTATTAGCACCCACTATCAATTGCACTAGAGTATAATGATCCCTGTTAGAAGATCTTACAACCCTATTAGGAGTTGATCTTTACAATACATGAAGTACATTGACCTGGTCAAAGGTCAGACCCTATTAGGAGTCTTTTTATAAATAACCCTGTTAGAGGTGAGGACATACTGTTTGGGAGCACATTGATCAAATGGTGAAGGCTGCAACCTTCTACACAACAAATACACACTATATCTGGATCTTGGTGAATTGTGAATTAGACCTGCTATCTTGATCAATTCCAATGAATAGCATATACTCTCTGCTTCTTCACATAGATCTTCAATTGACGAGTGATATGGCTTTGTTGGCTCAATACTTTCACACCTTCTTACATTGCTTCCATCATTCCCAATCAACAATCATAATTGACCGAATATAAGTAGCCTTCTCCAAAAGATATAATCAAGTCAGACTATTAGAACCTTCTTAAAATCATATTAGAGAAACACTATAAATCTCCAACAAAATCTCCAATGGCTAAACCAAGCACGCAACACAAAAAGGGACCATATAACCCAATATGAGTAGACACATCGCTTCACACTATCGACTCCATCAATTTAACTGAAACTTTACTCTCAAGCTGAAATAAGTTATGCACTCTTAACCAAACATTCTTAACTCATCACCAAACATGAAACCAAACATGCACATCAAAATGATAGGTGCAACTGCTGAAATAATATAAACAATGTCAGCTCCAATATACAATCTCTGGAAACTGTAACAGGCAAATAGAAACATCATAACTCAAATTTAACTACACAAATAACTCTGTGCCCATGGACATAGCTACAAAAACATGTCTACAACACAAATATAAATGCATAAGGCTCCAACATAATCATACTATGAATCACATACAAAACTCTTCTTGTAACATTGTTAGGAACACTACTATTACAAACAATTGCACAACTGTCTGCACTCAGAAGCAATCTTTGCGTCTATGATATCATGATGATAAAATATCCATACAACATATGTTCAAGGCTCTCTGCATAGAACTACAACACACGCTGCTTACCATATGTTGTCATCAATGACAAACATACAGTCAACACTGGCTTGCTGACAAATCTCCAACAAGAGTTGCATAAGATAGGTGTTATCATGCATGAAATCTATACTTAGAGCATAAAAATGTCTAACATGATCATGGGGATATCCATTTCCATCATATTTGTCAAATTTAGGAATCTCAATATCCCTTGGGAAAGGCATCGTATATAAATTCTTGTCAAAAGGTAATGCACATATAGATTCCAGTGAAAATGATGATTTAGGTTTCTCTGTTTCTTTTCTTAAGTTTGATATTTCATCTCTCAAACTTTGTATTTCTTTCCTGGTAACCCTTTTCCAAATTAACCCATCAACATCAAAGTCATGTGGGAGCTTTAATCCTCTAGAGATTAGATGTAAAAAGTATTGGTCACCATTTTTCTCAAATGTCTTTAACATAAGCTTTTGGTAACAATCATCTTGTTGAAAATTTAGGAGCTCTTCTTCATTAATTTCCTACTTTGTATTCCCTATTCGGGAATGTGAAGATATCAAAGGTGAATCACATCCATTGTGTTGAGATCTTGGAGGAGATCTTGGTGGTGAATTATTTCCATTATTTCCATTGTTGTTGAATTGTTGAGCCAATCAGGCATCTTGTTATTCCATGTAGGCTTTTCTTTGTAATTCCATTCATCTTAATCTTTTATTTTGCTCAAAATGCTCATTAAATCACTTATTATGCTCTTCTCTAGACATGGTGAAAGATAGACCATTTTTCAGATTTTGATGAGGCAATAGGTGTGTCACAAGTGCTACCAAAGGTGCTTCCAAAAGGATCGAACCAAATTTTGGTATTCTCCTCTTCCTTGTCAAAGATAACTTGAGGGTGTTTGTCATGATGACATTGATGCCTAGTGGGAAAGGGTAATTCGTCAAAGTTGATTGATGGTTTCTTTCCTTTCTCAATTTGGTATATAGTTGTTACTGGTATGAACAAGAGTGTAAAGAGACAATTGAGATGACACAAGATGACTTGATGTCTATCCTAGAAAAGAAAAGCGTTTACTTGTTCAAAAGAAAGAAAAATAGAATAAAAGAGATAGATCAAGATGAGTTGTCACGAAGTGCCCAAGCTACGGGTAAGATCCTTGGGTACGAAACTTGCGACTCGAGTCAAAAGATAAAGTCAAGATAAGATAAGATAACCAATATAAATTATACAAGTGAACAAATCTACTAGTCAAGAACATAACTAATAAATCTAAGTGATCCCTTTCAGCTAGAAACAACTCATATTATGTCAATTTCAGACTAAGAGACCAAAAAGAGTCAAATATAGGCTCCCTAAACTAGCTAAGAGAAAATTTGGACCAAGCCCACTCAGATCAAAATCTGGGAGATAGACCTCAAATAACTAGGTGACACTTAAGCAGGAGGCAAACTTTTTATGACATACCCCAATGAAGTAGGATGATGGTTTAAGGTCATGCAATACTTTGTATATAGGTGGGGCGATATACTCCAGTGGAGTGGTGTGATATTTTTTTGAACTGCAAATGAAAGTTTAAAGTGTCACATGATATTTATCACTAAAGGTAGATGACATCTAATCAGAAAATAGCGAAGGAATAGTTTTGACTTGAAATCCTTATTTTGATGACTTGTTTTGACTAATGTGGAAAAATGACGATGTATATCAGCCAGTTCAACAAGTCTAGTATTTTCAAAGCAATTGTGGCACATAGAGTAGTCTTAAAACAATCAAACAAGGGAAAAATAAACCTTAAATGATACAAACATTTGTGAGGTCTCAAAGGAAAACTCCATGAATAGAATGTTAGGAATGAATGCTGGATGTTGGCAATCATTCTGTAGTAGTAGTTGTTGCATTCATGACTATGATTGTCATTGATGTCAACACAGTGATCTTCTGGAGACTAGCAGAGAAGCAGACAATGTTTTGATTAGCGCACATGGTATATTGTAGTTGGAGCTATGCGATGTTGAGGTTATACTCTTTGATATGTTATATGTCTATGGTTAAGAGCGCAGACAATAATTCATTGATTCATGAAAATTATGAGCATTTTGGTAAAAGCAGTATTTAGGCAGTGTTCCTAAGTAATGGTTTGTGGAAATCGGATGATATCTCCTAATCGGGATGGAATCTAGTTTTGTGCAGTTAAAGGGAAGTTTGAGACACATTGATGGTGATGTGGTTCATAGTGAAAACTTTGAGGTCACATGAGTGAAGAGTTATTGCATTTGGAAGCTGACAGTTTTGTGTAATTTTGATGGAGCATATGGAAACTTTTATTTTGTAATTATGTGCCGACTCATTTGTAATTACTTGAGTGTGGTATAAAGGAAGGAATGTTTTTCCTTATTGTAGAGAAAAAAGAAGTGTGAAAGAAGTGTAAGCATGGTTTGGTTGCATGCCAATGTAAGCATGAAGTGAAGAAACGAGCCTAAGAGGTTGTGAAAGTGAAATTGTGAAGGAAGACATGTGAAGTACAGAGATCTGGAATTGAGATCTGGTGTAGCAGTAAGTGCGGTTTGGCATAGTAAGGAGGTAAAATATTTTATATTATTCTGCTGAATAATATCAAGGTTATTTGGATAGTGTGTTCAGTGATCTTACCCTAAAGCTATTTGGGCAGTGGGTCCTTCTGTCTTCCATAACTCTTAACAGGGTTAGAATCTCTTAACAGGGATTCAAAATCTCCCAACAGGGATTTATATGTACTAAATGTATTTCATAAGACTCCTAACAGAGTCCATCCTCTCATAAGGAATATTCATATTAGTGCATCTTTTGTGGGCATCATTCCCACTGGGGTTTACTCTTTAATCAAGAGGTTCCCTAGTCAACATATCTTGTGTTATTGTGTCATTGTGTATGAATATCTTTGTATGGTTAGTAATTGCATTGCTTACATGGTTAAATGTTGTTGAAGATGTTAAATGTTATAATTATCTGATAACTGATTCACCCCCCCTCTCAGTTATCTTGGTGGACTTTACTTTCTAGAAATTGCTATCAGAGCGACAGGTCCTTGAAAGGAAAGTTTAACAACTTAAGGAGATCCATGGCAAATTTCAGGAAAGAAAGCCCTAAGTTTGATGGAGTAAATTTTGATAGCTGGAAGGAAAAGATGAAGACACATCTATTGTGTTTAGGACCAGGCTATTGGTTGATTACAAAGAATGAGAGAACTATAATTGAAGAAGATAGTCTTGAAACAAGTTCTAAAGATGAGGTAGATCTATTCATGTGTAACATACTTGCAAGAGAAGCACTCTTGACAACACTTCTAAAAAATGAATACAGTCAGGTAAAATGTTTTAAGAAATCTAATGAAATTTGGAAAGCTTTACACTCTACTTTTGAAGGTGATGAACATGCTAAAAGAGCTAGATTACATAATTGGATATGTGCATTTGAAGATATTAGAATGATGGAAGATGAATCTGTTAGAAGCTATATTGGTAGAATGTCAGAAATTGTTGCAGGGATAAAATCCTATGGAGGATCAAAGATAGAGAATGAAGTGATATGGAAAATTTTGAGGACATTGACTCCTGTATTTAAGCAGACAACACAAATGATTGAACAAGTTATACCTTGTACTACAAACTTTACAAGAGAGACTCTTCTTGGTAGATTGGAAGTAGCAGAGATGAACCTGAGGTTATCAGGAGACTTACCTAGAATGGAGACAACATTCAGTGCTCTTAGTATTTGTCCTACTTTGTCAAGAAGTACCAGTGTGAGTGGACATTATGCCAGCGGCAACAGATCTAGAAATGAAGAAGATAAGAAGATTGAAGAAGGTATTGCCTTGCTTGTGAAAAGAGAACCAGACGGTAAGAAAATTTTTAAATGTTGGACTTGTCAAGAATATGGTCATTTTGCATCTAAATGTCCTAAGAGAGTTAAGAAGTACATAAATAATTTCAAGCCTAGAAGATCTAAGGAATGTTATTATGATAATGATGAAGATCTTGAAGCTACTATAGAAATAACTTTGAGTGAAAGTGATACTGAGAATAATGATGAAATAGGATTTGTAGCAATTAAAAAAGAAAATTTTGAATCTGATACTAAAGAAGAAAAATCATTAGTTTCCCAAGTTGAAAAGAAAGCTGATTGGATTATAGACAGTGGTTGTTCACATCATATGATTGGAGATATGAAGAAGTTCATAAAGTTTAACAATTATGATGGAGGAGTTGTTAGAGTTGGTAACAATGCACCTTGTTTGATTAAAGGTATAGGATCTATTAATCTTGATGGAAAGACTAATACTGATGATGTTTACTTTGTTGATGGATTGAAACATAATCTTTTGAGTGTTGGACAGTTAGTGGATAAGGGATATCAAGTTTGGTTTACTGAGAAAACTTGTGTGATAAAGGATAAAGATGGAAATCTAATTGGAACTGGATCTAGAACCAGAGGTAATGTATTTCAATTGAATCCTACTGAGATGACATGCTTGATTACTAAAATTGATGACAGTTGGTTATGGCATAGAAGGTTTTGTCATATAATGTTTGATAACATTGTGAAAGTGAGTACTACACTTGCAGTAAGGGATTTTCCTAAAATTATGAAGCCTACTAACATGATTTGCAAAGAATGTGTGATGGCTAAGCAGAAGAGAAGTTCATTTCCTAGTAAGAAGTTCACATCAGCAGAGAAGTTAGAGATTGTTCATACAGACTTGAGCGGTCCCACCAGGACTAGAGGATTCTATGGAGAAAGGTATTTTATGATTCTTGTTGATGATTTTACAAGGATGATGTGGATTGCATTTCTGAAAGAAAAATCTGAAGCATTTGATAAGTTTAAGATCATTAAGAATAAAGTTGAGAATGAATCTGGAATGAAGATTAAATGTTTGAGATCTGATAGAGGTGGAGAATTTACTTCTAGAGAGTTTAACACCTTTTGTGAAGTGAATGGTATTAAGAGATAATTTTCAGCCCTTAGAACACCTGAACAAAATGGTATTGTAGAAAGAAGAAATAGGTCAGTAACTAAAGCAACAAGAGCTATGTTATTTGAGAATAACTTGGCGAAGACATTTTGGAGAGAAGCAGTGAATACATCAGTATATATAATAAACAAAGTACAAATCAGAGCAGACATAGATAAGACACCTTATGAGTTATGGTTTGGACATGCACCCTTAGTTAAGTATTTTAGAATTTTTGGAAGTAAATGTTATATAAAGAGAGACGATGATATTGGAAAGTTTGATCCTAGAAGTGATGAAGGTATTTTTCTTGAATATTCTTTGAAGAGAAAAGCATATAGATGTTACAATAAGAGAACTAAAACTATTGTTGAGAGCGCAAATGTTAAAGTTGATGAGAAGTTTAAAATTTAGGAAAGAATGCTTGATTATGAATCTGACGAAGAAGCTAATCCTCAGCCTAACATTGAAACTAATGAATTATTCTATGAGACTGACATTGAATTGTTGAATGAGAATCATATTGTAGAAGAAACCAGAGAAGAAACTAGAGATGAATCTAAAGAAGAATCTACAGTTGAAGCAAGATTTGTGACTATGACACTGAACAGGTATCTATCTAGACATCATCCTATTGAAAAAGTTATTGGAAGCTTGGACAGAGGAGTTATGACTAGAAATAAGGTACATTTATGTTTGATTTCTCAAATTGAACCTAAATCTACTAATGAAGCTTGTGAAGATGAACATTAGATTAAGGCTATGAAAGAAGAACTAGATCAAATTGAAAAGAACAAGACATGGGAATTGGTTCCTAGACCTAAAGACAAGAATGTGATTGGAACTAAATGGGTATTCAGAAATAAGATGAATGAACAAGGAGAAGTAGTAAGAAACAAAGCAAGATTAGTATGTAAGGGATACTTGCAGCAAGAAGGAATTGACTATGAAGAAACCTTTGCACCAGTAGCAAGACTTGAAGCAATAAGAATGTTTTTGGCTTATGCAGCTTTTAATAAATTCAAAGTGTATCAGATGGATGTGAAGTCCGCATTTCTGAATGGTGAATTGGAAGAAGAAGTCTACCTTGAGTAGCCTGAAGGTTTTCCTTTGACTCAAGAAGGAGATATGGTATGTAAACTAAATAAAGCATTATATGGACTAAAGCAAGCACCTAGAACTTAGTATGCTAGATTGGATAAATATTTGTTGAAATTGGGATTTACTAAAGGAACATCAGATAGTAATCTGTACACAAAAGAAATTGAAAATGGATTTTTAGTTATAGTTATTTTTGTTGATGACATTATCTTTGGAGGAGAAGATGAAGCTAGTGACAAATTTGCTAATGAAATGAAGACAAAATTTGAAATGAGCATGATTGGTGAGATGAAATACTTTTTGGGATTACAGATAACATAGAACAATGATGGTATCTTTGTTATCCAGACAAAGTACTTGAATGATTTTTTGAAAAGATTTGGAATGGAGAACTGTAAACTAGTTGGAACACTATGGTTACAGGACACAAACTATCAAGCAAAGATGAAACACCAGCAGTTGAGAAAAATAAATGCAGATCCATGATTGGAGGATTGTAGTACTTAACACACACTAGACTGGATATACAACATTTAGTTGGCATGGTAGCAAGATTTCAAGCTGAACCTAGAGAGTCACATTATGCAGCAATAAAGAAGATATTGAGATATTTAAGAGGCACACTAGACTATGGATTGTGGTATGAAAAATCTGATGATTTCACCCTCTGTGCATATACAGATGCTGATTGGGGAGGTAGTGTTGATGATAAGAAAAGCACAAGTGGTGGAGCTTTTTTTCTTGGGGAAGATTGGTTTCCTAGTTGAGCAAGAAGCAGAATTGTATTTCACAGAGTACAGCAGAAGCAGAATATGTAGCAGCAGCAAACAATTGTAACCAGATAATTTGGATGAAGAAGATGCTGAAGGATATTGGAATTAAATTTGTTGAACCTATTTTCATACATTGTGACAACACCAGCATAGTCAGTATGTCTAAGAATCTTGTATTGCATTCTAAAACTAAGCATATAGAGATCAAGTATCATGTTGTAAGAGAGAAAGTTGCTGAGAAAGAAGTTAGACTGGAGTACATAAGCACAAAGGAACAGATAGCAAACATATTTACAAAGCCTTTGCCTAAGGATACATTTGAGTATCTAAGAGGTATGCTTGGGGTTATGCCCTAGCCTACTTTTGAGTAATGATGCAGTTGATTGCATCCATCCTGTAGTACCTCCATATTTTGTTTTTAGTTTTCCTGTGCCGTACTCTTTTAGGCCACTTTGCATGCGTGTATTTATGGATATTGTTTCAGTGATTGTGGATTTATCAGGATTATGTTCATGCTATGATGATATGTGATTTCATATTTAGATGGTTATGTTATTATGATGTGATGTTTCATGTTTCAGTTGGTTTATGATATACGTACCCCATACTAGCATGTGTATGGTGTTCATATGTATGTATCTGTATTATGTGTCTTTATGGTAGAGGGCGGAGGTGTAGTTACTCGCTTTGTTGAGATCCACATGACTGATCGTACCCTATCATTGCTTGTTATATGTTGTATGTACATGCTTTGTTTGGTGATGACATGTTTGCAAGTACAAGGCATCATCTTCCCTGAATTGGTAGGATTGAGCGTGCCCACATACATTCATCTCATGGTAAAGAGGGGAGATAGTATTCAGACCCAAAACCCAATCCTGAGCCTATTTATCCTAATTGTTGGATAAAGTATCATTTGACTACCTTGCCCGAGTTTGGTCAGGTTGACCTAGTTCGTGGATCCCATCTTGTGAGATTGTTTGATGCATGAATGTTCCTGAAATATTGCTTTGATTTAATTATTTTGCTATGATTAATTTAATTAATTATATAGTGGGAAAATAATGATTAAAGTATTTCTTATGTCTTTGAATAATTATTAATTAATTAAAAATCAAATATGAGAATATTTGAATTTAATTAATCAATTGTGCTAAATTTTGATTTAATACATTTTTTTTATTAAATTGTTGAGAATTAGTGCATGTTTTAATTGTGTTAAAAATTATTAAATAATTTAAATGTGAAATTTTATATTGCATGTGCTTTATTTATTTATGTGAAATCGGATTTCATAAAATAACTTGTAATTAGAGTTCCATGTGAGATGTGCATGAATAATATATTTTATAATTAAATATTCGTATTTTCCCTCAACTCAAAAAAAAGGAGTTTGAATAGGAGTTGTCTGGTGACTCATTAGGGTTTGCATGATAGGTGGGTTTGATTTTCTATTTGGGGAAAATTGCATTCATTTTGCATAACCAGGTTTTGTTAGAATTTTCAATTTTGGGAGAGGGAGCATTTTTTGGAATATTTTGTGCTTTCTTGTGTTCTTGAGAATTTGGTGTGAGAATTTTTTTGGGTGAAGTGTGTGTGCATCTGGAATTAGAATTCTACAAGCTATGATTCAGAGTTGCAGGATTGAGCTCTACATTTTCAGATTTGGGAGATTCAACATCCTACAGACAATTCTATCTCAGTTTCTTGCATTGGATTGAGGTAGGGGATTGGTTTAATCTTCCTATAATTTTATTTATAAAATTTTCATTATATAGTTGTGCTTGATTTGATTTGAGTATGCAAATCTATTTTTCAATTATATTTCATTATGGGTATTAGGAAACCCTTTGTTTGATGCTATTGATTTTATATTGTGACTTGGCATAGTAATGTTATGCTGCTGAAATTTTTGAGAAAAATTCATCCTAGGGCTTTTAGAAAATAAAAATTTAAATCTCTATAGTAAGTTCTATAGTATGAATGATTTAATTAAATGGGTTGATCTTGAAAATTCAATTTGAGTTGGAAAAATACATTCTGTGTAAAAATCCCATTCTCTATTAAAATACACAGTAAACAAAAAAAATACCCATAAAGACAAAATTAGTTTTCCTTGTTTTTAATTGGTAGAATGTCTATTCAACAATGTGAAGAGAAAACACTGAATAGAAGAAAGAATAAAATATGCTGTTAAATTTGTGATCTGTCTATATTTCCATTTCTGGGAATAAAATTTTGGGTCTGTATATATTTCCATTTTCAGAAATTGACTTTTTCTTAAAAAAAAATATACGTTGGCTTTTGTATTTTATGCAAAGTTATTTCTTTAAATATATATACATATAAATTAAAATATTATTAAACTGCTCTTTTAAAAGTTATTGGTTTAAAAAAAAAATTAAAATTAAAATTTTTGTTTGGAAAGGCGAGTCACAGGTGGGGGCCACCAAATCACCCCCTGCGTACCTCCCTGTTACCGACCTGGCACGCAGGTCTTCACGAGAGACCATGACAGACCTGGTACTGTACACGGTTCCCATGCATAGCAGCAGGCTAGTGCACGGTCTACCGTTGCAGGCCAGGTACCCACGCGAGCATTGGGGTGCGGGCATGGGGCCCCCCAACTATGATGTTTTATTTATTTATTTATTTTTTATTATTTTGTATTGTTAAGTTAATAATTTTTAATATGTTAGTTTTAATAAATTATTACATTATATATATATATATAATTGGTTAAAGGATTAAATTTTATATATATATATATATATATTATTTGTAAATGAATTTATGGTGGTTATAATTCATTAGTAATTTAATTTTATTAATATGATCTATTTAAATATTAATAAAATTTTATTATTATGTTTTGCTTAAGTTTAATAATGGAATTTCATTTAATATTGTTAATTTTTGTTAATGAAATTTCTTATTTGTCATAAGCGCAATCTTGTTAGAGGATTTAAATCAAGGGTAATTAGGATATATAGTTTTCTCAATTTTGTTCTAATCATTTGATCATAGGAATGTCAATTATAGAGAAATGAGACTCTAACCTTGCAACTTATTTATTGCCTTTCATAGAACAAAGTTTTGATTATTTTCTATCAAAATTGGGCATCTTGGTTATAATGAATTAATTGACACTTCTTAGGTTATCTGAACTACTTATGGTAATATTAGACATGATTATTGTGAAAACTCTCTAGTAGACATTTTTCTTGAATTCATTTGTAATGATTATGAAACATATTGAGTTATGGTTTTATTTTAGTTCAAATTGATGTGATTGTGTATTCTTTGTGTCTTCTTTGACATTATGGGATGTCGGGTTTTAGATGATCTAGGAGAATACAGAGGCTAGGGTATGTGTTAGGCATTAGTGTTTTTTAGTTATGTACGGTGTGTGTGAACTCTGTCTGATTATCATTTCTGTTTGACCATTGGGCTCATGTTATATTGTATTATGTTTGTGGTATCTCTGTGACTATATCTAGTTCTTTTGTGTGAATGTGGATATGAGGTTACGTAGTTGTATACCTAATTTGATCTAGGAGAGATCTATGAGCCTAGGGTAGTTTACCTAGGTATGTGTTAGGAGGTGGCTTGCAATAAGCGCCGAGGCCCACAAGTGGCTGCTGTTGACCACTTATTGTAAGTTATTGTAAACAAGTGATAACCTAAATTTAACTAAGGGAAATAAATAAACCTAATAAGATGGTTTCCTCTCCCATGCTTGAGTGCTAGTATAGACCGAGATGAGGATGAGATGATGCTTGTCGCCTTTTGAGGTGTGTGTTCTGGCATAGTTAATGACTTTGTCAGTATGAGAAGTCATTGATTCCATGTATGGTCACTTGAGTGCTGGAATCCAGAGTGATTACCAGGATGAGACTCAAGGGTTAGACGTACATGATGACACCTACCTACACATAGTCTAGTTATCCTACAAGGTCCGTTGCCTCTGGATTAGTGAGTCATACCTTTCACTACTTTTGTTGACCTTGAGTTAGTAAGCTATCAGGAATCCTTTCCTAGGGGTGTTTCCTGTATGAACTTGATTATCCGTTTGGGGTCTGATGTTATCTCCTCAGCATGGTGGGGTAGACCTTTGTGGTTCTACACGGACGGGTGGTAGTGTTTCTTTACCATTCAAGATTCGACGTCCTGGTACTAGTGCTTGATGGTGTCTTTCTAGTTGGATTCCTTATGTTACTTCTTCAATGATGTTCTTATGTACTTATTCTTTATTGTAAATCTTGTATTAGAGTATCGCATGTGATACCTAATCTGGATAATTGTAATTTAGTTGTTAGAATGATTAATGCATACCCTGCGACATGTGCAGTGGATGTATGTTTATTAGAATTAATGATTATTCATGAAATGTAAACATTGCGATGTAATTGTTGTATTTATTTTATGGAATCATTTGTTGATGTAATTTTATGTGTTATGTTAGTAAGTAATACTTCATCATGGGACCCATTAGAGTTGTAACCTATGTTTATGATGTGTGTTATGTGAGATAATGGTTATTGCTTCATGTAAATGTTTATCTTGTTTGATAAATTTTTTTTAAAAAAATTGTTCACCAAACTTAGTAGCATGTTCTAGGTTAGTTTCTTTTGGGTTCCCTGGTAGGGCGTTACACATCCAGTTGTATATGAGCCCTATCTTTTTTTGGATTGGATGTTGGTACTTCCTCTATGGGGGAGTATGTGTATCTGAGTTGAGTCATGAGGACTCTTGTGAATGTATTTTTTGAAATAGTGTCTTTGGACATTGAGTTGTTGTTGACATAGTGATGAAATTTCTGTCATTGATGTCAATGGGGGAGAAGTATACATGAAAAAAAATATAGAACATCTGTTGGAGAGAACTTAATAGGATAACGAAGCAAGATTTTATTGATGAAGAAGATTTGAAGAACTTTCAGAGTATCAGTGCAACAGAATTGGATTTTTGGAACATTCGATGTTTTTCATCTATGTTTCCATCAATGCCAATGGGGGATATTATAGGAATGAATGCTGGATGTTGGCAGTCATTCTATAGTAGTTTTTGTTGCATTCATGACTATGATTGTCATTGATGTCAACACAGTGATCTTCTGGAGACTAGCAGAGAAGCAGATAGTGTTTTGATTAGCACACGTGGGATATTGTAGTTGGAGCTATGCGATATTGAGGTTATACTCTTTGATATGTTATATGTCTATGGTGAAGAGTGCAGATAGTAATTAATTGATTCATGAAAGTTATGAGCATTTTGGTAAAAGCAGTATTCAGGCAGTGTTCCTAAGTAGTGGTTTGCAGAAATCGGATGATATCTCCTAATCGGGATGGAATCTAGTTTTGCGCAGTTAAAGGGAAGTTTGAGACACATTGATGGTGACGTGGTTCACATCACAAACTTCTAGGTCACATGAGTGAAGAGTTATTGCATTTGGAAGCCGACAATTTTGTGTAATTTTGATGTAGCGTATGGAAACTTTTATTTTGTAATTATGTGCCGACTCATTTGTAATTACTTGAGTGTGGTATAAAGGAAGGAATGTTTTTCCTTATTGTAGAGAAAAAATAAGTGTGAAAGAAGTGTAAGCATGGTTTGGTTGCATGTGAATGTAAGCATGAAGTAAAGAAAAGAGCCTAAGAGGTTGTGAAAGTGAAATTGTGAAGGAAGACATGTGAAGTACAGAGATCTGGAATTGAGATCTGGTGTAGCAATGAGTGCGGTTTGGCATAGTAAGGAGGTAACATATTTCATATTATTCTTCTAAATAATATCAAGGTTATTTGGACAGTGCATTCAATGATCTTATCCTGAAGCTGTTTGGGCAGTGGGTCCTTCTGTCTTCCATAACTCTTAACAGGGTTAAAATCTTTTAACAGGGATTCAAAATCTCCTAATAGGAATTTATATGTACTGAATGTATTTCATAAGACTCCTAACAGAGTCCATCCTCTCACAAGGAATATTCATATTAGTGCATCTTTTGTGGGCATCATTCCCACCGGGGTTTACTCTTTGATCAAGAGGTTCCCTAGTCAACATATCTTGTGTTATTGTGTCATTGTGTATGAATATCTTTGTATGGTTAGTAATTTCATTGCTTACATGGTTAAATACTATTGAAGATGTTAAAAGTTATAATTATCTGATAACTAATTCACCCCCCCTCTCAGTTATCTTGGTGGACTTTACTTTGTAACATAGAACCGTAATGTGTATGTACAAATAATTTCCACTGGTCTTGCACAAATCGAAGACACATCAAGAAAGTTATACCTAAGGTCAAAAGGGTAGTTCTTCAACCTTTTCCCACAAATTGATGTTCTTAGCCCCATGATTAGGTGATTGGATGTATTTTCCTAGGACTATGCAAGTAATAGATCAATTGGAGAAGAACGATGCTCTAATCACATGTCTTTCCATATTTCCATATTCAAGCTTTAGCATGCAAGGGAACACATATGATGATTTTCTTGGGGTGATCTAGCTAATCCACTTGGATCAATCCTTGCACAAAGGAAGTCACACGACAAAAAATGGTCAACCTCTAAATCCTAGGTTCTTAATAAGGGTCTTTGTTCATGACTACCCCTGTAGTTCTGGAAGTGGAATTAAGACCTTTCAGCCCTATGAAACACAAAATACATAGTCTTGCAAGAAATATTTAGACCTCTCAATCCTACACAAGTTGAATGTACTTCCCTTGTAAACAAGCACTTAGTCAAATGTAGTCTTGCTTAGTAAGATTTAGGCAACTAGGCCCTACACTTGAAGAAGCATTTAGAAGTAGAAATAGCCATGTATTCCATCTCTTTGGATTGAATGAAGCATTTGTTTATAGTGGGGTGGATCAATCAGGTTCACTTGTTCCCCACTTGGGTCATTCCCAAAAGATTGTTCTCTTGGCAGGCCCTCTAAAGGTAAATGCAATAAAGTAAATGGATAACTAATAGAGGTCTAGATTCTAATTTTCCATGAGAAAAAGAGCATACTCTCCTACTCCATAGTGTCTCCAAAGTACATCAAACACTTGTTCATTTACCAAAAGAAATCTAATTAAACTAGGTTCCTAGAAAATTAAGTATATGCAAGCACAATGTTTATTTGTATCTCCCAAGGCAACCTACAAAACCACAAGTTAGTAGTTTTCTCAATGCAACTTCTTTGACAAGAGGTTCCTACAAAATCAAAAGTTAGGGCATAAAATAGCATGCAAACAAGAGCAATAGCCCTACAAAACAACTTGTTAGATTTTGTTAAGAAACTAGAAATCCAAAAATGCAGGAAAAGACAGAAAACTTAGCCAAAACTGGACTGTGACAGAGAATAAATTTGGACGAAACTTCACATTCTGCCAAGAAAATTGTACAACAGTTCTATGCAAACCAGACAATACTTTAGAATGATGCAACAATCTATAAATAAGTCATGCGACACTTCTCCAGAAGGAACACAATATTTCTCTGTATGATAGAGCTATATTCCAAAAAGTATGAAATTTCACCTAGTAGTATTAAGAAATGTCACACATGTATATGCTGAAATGTCATATGACTTTCTAGGCTATAAAACAAAAATGACAAACCTATGACAAGAGAAATCCAAAAATACAAGAAATGGAGCTAAAAATGCATATCTAGCCCCACGGTGGGCGCCAAAATGTGTGATCAAAAGGTGACACAATTCTATATACCATTTTTCTTGAGAGAATCCATGAAGACGAGATCCCAAGAGGCGGCTTATATCTTCCTATCTATGATGTGCAAGAATGTAAGCATTATGGATAGTGGCTCTCAAATGAACCTCAATAAGAAACCCTTCCAAGGTGCACCATAGAATGAAAGATTCAAAATGAAGATGCAAGTATGAAGTATCTAAGATAGAATGAAAATGCAAGAACAAGAAAGAAAATATAATCTAACAAGATTGCAATACCTCCTAGTTAAGCTATGTGATTTAAGCTAAATGCAATAAAGAAATGTTGAGCTAGAATGCAAGTAAAATAGAATGCTCTTAAGAATGAAAGAATGCTAGATTGGTTGATTCAAGATTAGGACTAGCCAAGAATGAGGAGAGAGTCTCCTTTTATAGAATTTAGGAATGAATGGATGATCAAGATTAAGAGGCAAAATCCAAGGGTGGAGAATAATCCCCATTTTGACTTTAGGGCACAAGATTCTCAAGAGGCAAAATCAAGTGGACGAGAATGGTTAGGTAGAAATGAGTGGTGAGGATTAAGAGGAAAAATAGATTCCACTCATGTGAAGACAAAAAGCCTTTTCCTTTTCTTTTTTAAATTAGGAAATTCCTTTTTTCATGTGCACACACATGATAAAGTGGATTTTATTTAATTAAAATGGGACATGTTCTTTTAATCAAATAAGACTTAGAATAAAGTGGTCAAACTTTAGGATATCATCAAATAAATGAGAAATTGATGATTTGATCAAGAAATAGGATATTAAATCAATACACAAGATTGATTAAGCATAAGATAAGGTCTAGTATTTTTTAATGTTTAATGTTAGAGTGGAGTTCAAGGTTTACTAGGCCATTCTTGGGTGATTACATCTAGTAGCTTCTACTCCAATAGTGAAGGTTGAGAAGGAGAGTCCCTTTAAGATGGGGAAGAAGAATAAATCTATTTTGGTAATCTCAAAGAATCCTAAAGAAAATAATTGCAGTGTTAATCCTATTTTAGTTGACTTCGGAAATGAATTTGATGAATCAATAGATTTTGATAGTGATTTAGATAAAGAGAAATTCAGAATCAAGGTGAGGAAAGAAAAATGGAAAAATAAAGAGTTATGTATTGGTTTGGATCCCCTTGATGCAAAAATATTATTTGATGTTTTAGCAAAAATGGTAGAAAAGATATAGGCAAGTTGTATGAACTTACCTCCACCAGTGGAAAATAATCTATTATTGAAGCCTTTGTACAATATGTTGCCAAGATAGATGTAGATATAGATTATTATAAGAAATAAATTCCTATATCCCTATGGAAAAAATTGAACAAAATTAGATTAGAAGAAAAACAAATAGATGATGATATTTTCCAAGCAATGTTGAATGAAGTATGTACAAAAGTAGTAAGAAAATAATATGAGACATCATTCTCTGTAGTTGAAAAAGGTTTAGTTGGTAAAACAAAGAAAAGAATACTCATCCTTATGGCAAATAAATCTAAAGTTGTTCAATTGAAACAAGAGATAATTACTGAGCTAACCACTTTGGTCAATCAACTGAATATGCTTTCTCAAATAAACACCATAGGGCCTTCCACTTCTCATAGTTCACCTAGAAAAGAAAATGTGATTACTAAATTTAATGATGATGATGTATATAATTTGGATTAGAATCCTCTAGATATAGAGCTATCTATCTCTCCAATGACTAATGTTACACTGGTAGGTACTTTTGTGGTAATTGAAGAAGTACAAGAAGAAGAAAAAAGTAGTTGAGGAAAAAGAAAAAGAAGTTGAGAAAATAATAGTGACCGATCAAGAAAATAGGACAAATGAATCATAAATGTGCATGGATACTATCAGATTAGAAGATAAATTTAAAATCGAAAAGGAAGATGTAGTAATAGAAGAAAAGGAAAAGGAAACCGAGGAAACATAAATGTAAGAGAAAGAAAATGAAGAAGAAAAGATAATAGAAGAGGATAGAAAAGATTAGATTGTCTCTGAGTTGGTTTCTACCGATAGCATTGTATGAAACAGTCATCAGAAGAAAGAACTAGAGATTGAAGTAATCGACCAAAGATAGGGCACCGACATAAGTTTCAAAAAGTTTATGAGAAATTTCATTCCATCACCCCTTATGATACAATCGGTCACTACCTCAAAATTTTATATAGACTTCAATAAGCTTACCCCAAGTAAAAAGCTTCAGTTGGGACAAACCATTACTACTTCAACTCAGGAAGAGGTACTAAAAGAGACAAAAGAAAGAGAAGATGTTATTGAAGAAATTATTTTATCTCTTCAAAGTATTGTTTATTGCTGTACAATTGATCCATCATGTAAGATAAAGGATAAGTGTAAATTACTTGTAAATGCAATTAAAGAATTGACAACATTTGTGGACAATAAGGTCTAGTTTAAAGAGGAAGAGACCAAAAAAATGATATTGCTATAGCTCAAGGACATGTATAACAAGGCCTTCTTTGGTTTATAGGATCTTATTCAATATGAGAAATAACTAATTGATGACGGTAATGTTCTATTTGATTATTCCTTGCAATGGCCAGAGGCCACTGAAAAGATAAAACAAGTAGACATAATTGAAATTTCTATAAAAAATGCATACAGATCCTACAAGTTGAATGATGATCTTGATGATACTATTAGATCTTCTTTAGAGAAACCACAAAAAAAATTCTTCACTCTACAACAACAGAGATAAAACATCATTGTTCCCTTGGGAGGTCTTCAGAATATGTGTACTCCTTGTATCTCTGCTCTAAGTTATGCAATTTTGACCCCTCAAAAGTTTACTTTGCATGAACCTGCATCTATTGAAAACATAGAGGATTTTCCTTCCACCATCTGTGTCCACATCCATCTCCTCACATAGGCTATCAATGACTAGAATAATAACAAAGACAAATGGATTGTTGAGCTTTATAGGTTGAAGCAAACACTTAAATCTATCAAGACTGATGAAGCCTAAGTATGTAAGTTTCTATGTTTTATAGTTTTCACAGTTGATTGACCCCTTTTTCATTCATGTCAAAAGGGGGAGTAGTGTAAATTGAACACAAACAAAAATAAAAATGGTTCTACAAAAAATATTTGAAAAAGATTTTGAAAAATAAGAAGAAAAAATCAGGATAATATCTCTCTTAGGGGTAGTTTTGTAGCTTTCAGTTTTTGTCAGAAACTTTCAAAATTTTGGAGTTTTTATTTTTGTTGTGAAATTTTTCAGCCTTCCAAAATTTTTGGTTTTCTATTAATGACAAGGGGGAGATTGTTAGGTTACCCCTTTTTTTTATTGTCATTCATGGCATCATTTTGGATCTATCATTATATATTCTAATCATTAGACCTTTCAGTTTTGGTTCTATGTTCCACTGACAATGGCCACCGACAACATGTGTTAATGGCATTAGAAACAATAATTCTTGGATGACACAATTTGTGGATATTTTGGTCCAAACTCATTTTGTACTTGCACACGAAATAATTTTTGGTATGGCCGAAAAAAGCCACATGTTTCAGATGGTTACTTGGTTTTGTTTTTGAGTCTCAACCAATATGGAATGGAGGCATACCAATGATGGTTTATAAGTATGATGACCTCATTAGTTGTTGTGTTGTAACACTCTATGATATCTATGATACTGTATATGTACATGTGATCTATAAAATGTGAACTATTGTTGTAATTTTGTATCGATAAAGAGGAGACATTAATTTTAAAATAAAAATAAACATAATTCAATAATACACTCAAACATTACTTTACAACATTATACATCACATCGGGTTATTTCTCCCTTTGGAGAAAACTTCGGTGTTGTGGTTCCACAACCACACTCCCCTTTTTGCCTCTCGGCTTCAAGCCCCCCCCTCTTTTTTAGCTTGTCTTTAGTTGCTTGTTTGTTTGTTAGTTTTGTTTTTAGGTCTAGTTGTTTTTAAGTTTTCCATTGTGTCGCACTTTCCGAGGTCTGAAGTGCGAAAGGTCTGAAAAGACGAAAGGCTGATCAAACCTTGGGCATCTCCAAAACCCTTGGGTTTTAGACCTTCAGACGTCTGAGAATTGAAAAGCCTAATTCCTCAAAAAGAGTCGGCCTTTCAGTGTTTCAAACTTTCAGAGGTCTGAGACCCCTGAAAGGCCAAAAGGTCGATTGGCGGGGTGGCTGACATCACCCATCGGTTGCCTATGTAAGGCGGTGAGAGGGTCTTTTACCCTCACTTGTTCTCTATGTAGTTTGACATTTTTCAGAGCTTTTTCGCACGTCTTCCTTTGTTCTTCATTTTTGCCTCATGTTTGTCATCTTCTAGCCTGTTTAAGGTTGGCGCCCTCTCTTTCCTTGTTTTTGTTCTTTGTTTTGTTTAGTTCCATTTTCGGTCTCTTGGGTAGGGTTTTGTTTTGCATAGGTTTAGCTAGGTTTTCGATCTGTCGCTAGGGTAAGGTGTTTTAGTTGGTTTGGTCTCACCTCAGGGATCACAAGGTTGTCCCCTTCGATCCCCTAGGCCCCGAGTTCATGGTCAAACTCGTCGTTGGACTCATTTTTGAGTCCTAACATGAAACCCTTGATTTTGGCATTTTTGGACATCAGGGTTTCAAACTTTCACAGTCTGAAACTCTCAATTTTTTTAAATAAGATTTGACTAAGTGCCAAGCTTTCAATGCTCTAGCTCTTTCACACACCAAAAACATCCTTCATCCAATTTTCCAAAAACTCTGAAGATTCCAAGTCTGAAAGCCTCTCCCAAGTCAAGCTGCCAACTCCTCTTCGGTGTTTCGGAGGTTTCACACTCCGAAACTCCTTTACCTCTGATTCACCGAAGTTTGAAAAGAACATCTCCAAAATAACCAACTCGACTCGACTAGCTTCCTTTTTGGCATTTCAGCCCTTTTGGCCTTTCGAATGTCTCATACCCCTGAAAGTCCAAAAGGCCGAAATTAGCTTCTCAGAGCCTTTTTAGGCTTAGTTCTTTCAGAGCACTTTATTTTTTTTATATTTTCCTTTCTTTCATGTGATTTCATGTTTTCTGATTCATGTACTTTTCTCTTTGTAGGAATGGTAGAAAAGGATTATGTCACCAGCTATGAAGTACCAGTTCAAGGGCTATCATCCTCCCTCCAAAGTGAGAAACCTACATTCTGAAATCATAGACACTGACATTGGAAATTTCAGTTGGAATGACTATTTGGTCAAATGCACATAGCCAGTGGGAAGGTCTGAGGACTATAATTCATTAGTGTATTGTTCTCTAGTGAACGCAATGACACACCTAGTTTCAATCTTGTCTTCAGATTTGATCAATACTTTGGCAAGCTATTATGTACCAGATGAGAGAATGGTAAAAAATAGCATGGGCAAAGTGGTCCTGGACCTGAGGCCAGATAATATTGAGGATGTCTTCCACTTTCCAAAAGGGGTCGACAAGTTTTACAACTTCTACATCAACAAGGGAATGGAGTTCTACAAAAGGGATGTCCCATTATCTCATGACATTGTGAATAAGGAATACCTTATGCAATCTCTACCCAAGAACAAGTTGGACTGGATTGATATGCAGAGGGGCTACATGAAAGAGGATATCCAAGTAGCCATGACCATGATCAATCAGGTGTATGGACTGCCCAAATCTATTCAACTGGAACCCTGGATGATCCTACTTATTGAGAAAATTAAGGAGAGGAAAGCAAGATTTGATTGGGACACTATCCTCAATGACAACTTAGATGAGAAGCTTACTAGGGTAAAGAGTGACCCTCACTTCTATATGACGCAAGGGCAGGGAGAAAGAGGGGCCAAATAATGGTACACCCTAATGATCCAAGCCTGCTCAACACATGCGGAAGTAAACAAACACAACAGTGAGAGAGAGAATGCCGGATCTTTCATTTATGTTCATCAATAGACTGATACATGTTGAGCTATAAGGCCTTCCTAGTTAGGGCTAGATATTACAATGAGATACAAAAGTCCTCAACATGCGAGGATCTACCAAATCTCTGCTACTATCTTCTAACGACTCCTATCACTAAAAACTCCCTCCTAAACTCTAAACCAATAACTACATTTATACAAGAACCTATCAAACTGAGTTGGCCTTTAGATCCACAATCAACAGAAGGAACGGTCAGATCTGGGACCACATGCTTCCCAATGATGGATTCCAACATTAAATCTATGATCCAATATAAATGCACAAGTCGGCCACAATAGAAACTAAAACTAAACCTGTCGGTAAGCAAGATAATCGAGCAACAGATAGGCAATGTCGAGCGCCAGTGAAATAACCGACTGCCCAGGAGATAATCAACCACACTTGGTAACCAAAGGAAATCAACCAACTACTGAACAACTCAGTCAAAGAAGGAACCAAGCAACACATACAAACTCCAAATTTTTTTTAGTGACACAAGATTGCCAAGGACCAGAGATGCTCCTACATCAGACACCTGGGGTTATTTTGAAATGATTCTCCAAATCATTTGGTAGGTCTGGTCTGGGCTGCATCCAACTTAGACTGTGAAATCCAAGAATTGTCTTCCATCGGTCTATTCTTCCACTTTACCAAATATTCCATATACTATTTTCGTCTTGTACTCTTGCCAACTCTTTCCTTCAAAATTTGTTCAATTTCTTCATTCTACTTCTTAGGATATTCTATCAGTACTGTCACTTCTTCATTAGGTTCATGATACTCATACAAATTAGAAATTTTGAAAATAGGTGATATGTCCATGTCATCAGGTAACTCAATTTTATATGCATTTCCACTATCAAATTTCTTTAAAATCTTTAAGGTCCAAACTTCTTCATCTTCAGCTTCCCATATGTTCCAACAGGAAATTGGCCTTTCTTCAAATGAACCATCACTTCATCACCAACATCAAAAGTTTTATGTCTCCTTGGTCTATCAGCTCTGACTTTGTATTTCTGGTTACTATCTTCTAGGTTCAGCTTCACATCTTCATGCAATGTCTTCATGTACTCAGCAAATTTTACTCCTTTAGCACTTTTCTTATTCTCATCAGCAATGTCTCTTAAATCATATATTCCTCTTGGTTGTGTGCCATTCACAATCTCAAATGGTGTCTTTCCAATACTCCTATTCATTGAATTATTGTATGCAAACTCTATTTGTGCCAACACAGAATCCCAATTACTAGGTGTGTATCCAACTAAACATCTCAAAAGATTTCCCAAACTTCTGTTCACAACTTCAGTCTGTCCATCAGTTTGTGGGTGAAATGTAGAACTATATTTCAACTCATTTCCAAATTTCTTCCAAAGGGTTTTCCAAAAGTATCCAACAAATTTACTGTCTTGGTCAAAGATAATACTCCTTAGTAATCCATGCAATCTAACAATTTCCTTAAAGAAAAGATCTGCTACATGTATTGCATCTGATGTCTTTCTACATGGTATAAAATGTATAAAATGTGTCATTTTAGAAAATCTATCTTCAACAACAAATATTGAATCATTACCTCTTACTGTCTTTGGTAAGCCAAGAACAAAGTCCATACTGATATCAATCCAAGGTTTCTCAGAAATAACAATCGGTGTATACAATCCAGTATTCTAACTTACTCCTTTTGTAACTTGACAAATTCCACAATTTTTCACAAATTTCTAAACATCTTTATACAACTGCAGCCAATAGTACTTCTCCTTAAGAAAATTCCATGTTTTATCAATACCAAAATGTCCAGCCAAACCACTACTATGTTTCTCCTTTATCAAATTAGATCTCATTACTCCTCTCGGTATACACAACTGGATACCTTTAAACAACATACCTTCCTGAATGAAATATTCATCCCATTTAGTATCTTGTTGATCTTGAATAGGTGCTCTGCACTTTCTCCATGGCTCAAAAAAATTAGGGTCAAACTCATAAGAGTCTCTCATCTCATCAAAACCAAGAACTTCAATTTTCATCTCGGTCATCAAAGATATTCTTCTACTCAATGCATCAACAACTCGGTTAGTGACTCCACTCTTATGCTTTATCACAAATGTATAACTCTGCAAATACTCAACCCATTTCATATGTCTCTGATTCAACTTATTCTGACTACCCAAATATTGTAAAGCCTTATGATCAGTATACAACACAAATTCACTCAGTATCAAATAATGTTTCCATTTCTTCAGTGCTTGAACAATAGCATAGAATTCTTGTTCATACACAAAATATTTCCTTCTAGCAGCATTCAACTTTTCACTAAAGAAAGCAACAAGTTTACCTTCTTGACTCAACACAGCTCCAATTGCACTTCCACTTGCATCACATTCTACTTGAAATACCTTACTAAAATCAAGTAATGCCAAAATAGGTAATTCAGCAACCTTCTGCTTCAGAGTCTCAAAACTTTTGTTAGCTCCATATGTGCACTTGAATTCTCTTTTGTCTCCTCTCATAGTCTTAGTCATAGCATTACAAAATGAACTAAAATTCCTTATGAAATTTCAGTAAAAACTTTCCAAACCATGAAATGATCTTACCTCACTAGCATTCACAGGTGTAGGCCAATTCAAAATAGCTTTAACCTTTTCAGGATCCATCTTCAAACCATCAGCTGAAATAACAAATCCCAAATACACAATCTCTTCTTTCATGAATGAACACTTTTTTAGATTTATCAACAATTTCTCCTCTTTCAATCTCTACAACACTTGTCTAACATGCAACAAATGTTCTTCTCTGGTCTTACTGAATATCAGAATATCGTCAAGATACACAATTACAAACTTACCCAAGAATTTCTTCAAAACTTCATTTATCAACCTCATAAAAGTACTCAGTGTATTAGTTAAACCAAAAGGCATAACCAACCACTCATACAAACCTTCTTTTGTCTTTGCTCATGTCTCTTGTTCAATATCTCCTCGGCCATCAAAGCAAATTGATAAGCCTCTTCAATGTTCTCCAACTTGACCATACTAATTTCCTCTTGGATGGAAACTCTCAAGCCATTCAAGTATCTATCGATTCTTTCCACATCATCTACATCATGTCTTGATCTGATATCTAACCTATAGAATTCCTTAGTATACTCTTTTACCGAGCTTTCTTTTTGTCTAAAACTTTGCATTCATCGAACTAGGTTAATCTGATAATCACAAGGTAAGAACTTTCCTTTCAATTTGTTCACCATTTTATTCCATACCTTGATTTTGTCTTTGCCTTTCCTCTTCCTATCTAGCTGCAAATGTTCCCACCATAAGGATGCATGACTTTTCAACTTTGTGCTTGCAATATTCACCTTCTTATCTTCAAGAATGTTTTCATATTCAAAATACTTTTCCATCTTAGTGATCCAGTCCACCAATTCATCAGAATCTAGCTTTCCACCATACTCAGGAGGATTGAAATGTGGTGTTGACTTTAGACTTGTCAAAGCCTACAAAAATATTTCTTTACCTTGATCCATAACAAGTGCAGGTTCTGCATTCATCTTTTCTTCCTCAACTTCATCATCACTAACATCTTCAAGATGTTTGTCTCTTCTTTGGGGTGTTTCAACATCTTCTAACCTAGCAGCAATCTGCCTTAGCATATCTGCCAATCTTGGATCTGCATCTCACCTCCCACGAAGCATCTTGACAACCCTCTACAATTGTAGGTCAGATCACAATCTGCTACCCCATAACAATCAACTAGGGCTTTAAGAGGAACCTACAAACCTAGATCTACAGACCTAGATCAAGATCTCACCTCGCTATGATACCACCTGATGTAAGGTCAGGGAGCAAGAGGGGCCAAACAATACCACTTGATGCAAGGGAAGAGAGTAAAAGGGGACAAACAATAGCACACCCTAGTGACCCAAGGCTGCTCAACACATGTGAAAGCAAACAAACATAATAGTGAGAGAGAGAATACCATATCTTTCATTTGTGCTCATTAATAGAATGATACATGCCGAGCTATAAGGTCTTCCCAGTTAGGGCCAAATATTACAATGAGATACAAAAGTCTTCAACATGTGAGGAGCTACCAAATCTCTGCTACTATCTTCTAACCACTCCTATCACTAAAATCTCCCTACTAAACTCTAAACCAACAACTACATTTATACAAGAAGCTACCGAACTGAGTCAGCCTTTAGATTCACAATCAACAAAAGGAATAGTAAGATCTAGGACCACACACTTCCCAATGATGGATTCCAACATTAAATTTGTAATCAAATATAAATGCACAAGTCAGCTACAACAGAAACTAAAACTAAACCCGTCGGTAAGCAAGATAACCGATTAGCAGACAGGTAATGCTGAGCGCTAATGAAATAACCGACTGCCCAAGAGATAACCAACCACACTCGATAACCAAAGGAAACTAACCAACTTGGTCAAAGTAGGAACTGAGCAACATGTTAGCACTCATAAATTTTTTCATGATTGTCTGTCCTTTTCCCTGGTCTTTGCATTTTTTTTTTCATGTCTCTGGCCTGAAGCCCTAGTTCAAATTTTCAAAATTCTAGCCGTTTGAATGAAAAACCCTAGTGTGCCTTGGTTTCAGATCTATTTTTATGTTACTTTTTAGGCCACTTAAGTTCCCTAAAACCCATGTGCTTAAATAATTTTCCAAAGTCTAACGCCTGGTGGGTTTTAATTTTTTCCTATGTCTTGCGCTTTTAATTTTCCTATAGTTTCGGCCTTTAATATTTCCCTGGGCCCAGGTCTTGGTCATGGTTCAATTGGGCGGTTGGCGTATCTTAGCATAGAATTTGTCAAACCTATGAGATTATATGCTAGCCATTGATTCTCCTTTGTGATGTAGCTTTACAGTGAAGTGGGTCCACTGCCATGTTGGCATAGTTGGCATTCTCTCATTGGTCGACATGTTGCTGAGAAGGATCCTATCAGTGGGGCCTGTAATGAAGCCTTTTTAATCTACAGTCGGCGCATGATCTTAACGAATATTCTTCCCCTTTGAGATCATGCACCATCCATTGATTTCAAATCTGACTTTGATGTGTCAGTGGGATCTAATTGCTGGTGTGTCTGTCAGGGCCCTGACATCTGTAGAGGATTTACGGTTGGTGTAAGTTCTCATGGGTTTTGTCAGAGCTATGAGATCTTACCAGCCATCAATTTTTCTTTTTCTTAGGTGGCTAACGAGGGTGGGTCCTCTGACAGGTGGTGCTAACATGCGTCATTTTGATTGGTTGAGAAGGAGGGTGACTTGGACTTGTCAGTGGGCCCGAATCTTTCAAAGGGGCTGATAAATACAAGATCTATAGGTGTTGTGTGATCACATGGAATCTTTTCAGGCCATGTGATCATGCATTAGCCATTCGATTAAAAGCTTATATTTAGTGGGTCCTGTTTGCTACGCGGAGTTGACGTGCACAATTTTTATTGGCTGTGGTGTGCTGACTTGACCGGAGACTTTTCAAAGGGTTTGCAACTATTGTGAGATTAACTGTGAGCTGCCTGATCTGCCGGGAAATAAAATAATCTACAGTCACATTTTAAACTCTGTCGGATAACCGTTATAATTAAAATTTGAATTTTTTGGAGGTTTTCCACGACAGGAAGGACTGAAATTTATTATTTTAGTGACTGGATTTGGTGAAACCAGTGGTGCCTGTTGTTGCAGTATGGTCCAGGGTGTTAGATGATCATTTGTAGGGTGTCTGTACCATGATTTTGTGCTTGAGGCTTGTTGCAGGTGGCTGAATTGGTTGACAATGTGGGCATTTTTGTGGTTCTCAGTACTTTCTCAAGGAATTTTTCATGATTGAGGATCACTTCGGGATCTATTTTTCTCCTGGTTGCTTGGGTTTCTTCCCCCTGTATTAAATTTGTGACTATTTCTAGTTGGTTTGGTGGGTGAAACACTAACCCTAGTCATTCGTAGCTTGTTGCATCCTGTTTTGAGATTTCAAGATGACTAGGGGGTATTTATGGCTGTAGTTTTAATTTTGTAGGGGTTCCAAGATTTTGATTCTGAAACTTTGGTTCCAAGTCTTTTGGTCCCAGGATTGCTGTTGATGTTATATTGAAAGTCAATGTAAAAGATTGAACAAGGAGAGCTTGGATTTTGTATCTTATTCCTACCATTTGTCATCTTGGTAATGTATTGATTCTGAAAGTTAATGACAATACACTTGAATTCCTATCTCAAACTTTTGATTGTCTTCTTGTTCTGATTGTGGATTCATATATGTTAAGGTCACAAAGTGGATTAGCATATGGTAAACAAAGAGTATTGTGAGATCAGCTTGGAGTTCCTGACAAAGTTAGGATTAAAGCCTTTAGGGTGATTTCAATGAGTTCATTGTTAGATTGGAATTTGATGATCATGTGTGGGAGTGAGAGGGGTAATAGGAAAAGCACTTATTCTAAGTTTAGGTGTGTTTGAGTTAAGGTTTTATTTTATATATGTTATTAAGTGACTCTTTGCCCTGGGCTAAGGCACTGATCTATTCTTTGGAAGCAGTCCACCATCATCAATCACACACACATATAAATGATAAAATATTTAATCAATTAGAAAAGGGGTATAGATTTCTATTAGTTAGTGATTCTTTTGAGAAATGAATCAAGGGTAAACCCGCCTAAGCATCTTGGCTCAAAGTGTAGGAGGATCTCTTTGATCCTTTTTAATTGGCCCTTCTACTTGCAGACTTTGGAGTGGTGATAGAGTCAGTGACATTAAGTTGTCAATCATATTGTAAACCTGCAAGTTGAAATCAAAAGGACAACCAACAAAATGGTGACTCTACTGGGGAGAACAAAAATGAAGAACTACATCTGTTAGAATCTTTGGTTGTGGTTATATTGTAAAGTCAAAATCCTATTGACCAGATTGATTTGCCCATCTGAGTCACCAACAATATGGCGACTCCGCTGGGGAGAGTCTAGAGAAAAAAGTTTTCAAAGTGCACTCTTGTTTTCCTATTGTATTTAGTTAAAATATTTCCCACTTTGGTGGGTGGTGACTCAAAAGGTTAGAACCAGTGTTATAGACTACAAATCATGGACAAGAGAAGGAATAATAGGTCCTTTGTTAAGAAAAATCTGGAGGTCACTCTAGAACAATTACCTAGGTAGGAAAAGAAGAGTTGGATTAGAAGAAATGGTGAGTCTACTAGTGCTCCCATAAGAGAACAAAGAAATACCAAAAATAGAGCACCACATGTTTCCTCAAGTGAGGAAGGTTCACAAGATAAAAGTTCTAGATCAGATGGTGGCCGCTCTGAAGATAAATTTTATGATACCCCAGAGGCTGTATTTCAAGACAAGGGTTCATTCCTTGCAAGGCAGGATGAACAAGATAGAGAAAGAGGTTTTGGATCAGATTTAGATCTTGATGAGGATATATTCATAGGCAACCCATGAGACCAAGACAGGTCCATTTCCCATATCAAAATCTCACTGATATGGATGTGTCATCAGGTTCTGATGATATTATGATAGACCCAGATGATTTGAATGCACTAAGGTTACAATTGGTAGAGTAGGATGCCATACATAAGAGGTTACAAGAGGAGAGAGAAGCTAAAAAGGTGAATTCTCTAATAGAAAGAGAGTCTCTTCTAAGAAAGATTAATGAAATGAAGGAGAGAAACAAGATGCTTGGTTCTACTCCTAGAACTTTGCAACATGATGTCTTTGGTGATCTTGATGCTTTGAGAAGTGAGCAGGAGCGCTTGCTACAAGATCATGAGCTTGATAAGGAGGGCCCTATGGTTAGATAGGTTCAAACTTATGTTTCCCTCCCTAGAGATAAAGATGGGCATGAGATCACTAGGCCTGCTGTTGCAGTTGGTGAAAAAGGAAAGCAAAAGATGGTGGGACATCAAGCAAGCAAATCATTGACAATACCAGGGGTCCCACCACCCAATTCAAATAAAGATATATAGATGGAGAGAAGAAGAAAAGAAGATGAGGACCTTGCAAGAGAATTAGAAAAGGCTGAAATTGAAGCCTCCATTGTAGAAAAAAGAAGAAAGATCCAGTTCTTAAAGGCTTCATCTGCCAATGCTCTTGGCCCATTTGATACTGAACTAGGTATGCAATCATAAGTGGTTTGGGATATTCAAAACTTTTGAAGTTCATGCATTGCAAGTCTACAAAGGATTTTTGGGAAAATATTAGCAATATCTATGAAGATGTGAAGATCAATCATGTCAAAATGCATAACCTCATGTACAAATTTGAGAATCTAAAGTTGTCAAAAGAAGAAAACATTGATAGTTACTTACAAAGTATAACAAAGGTAGTAAATGAATTTAAAAGTATTGGTGGAACTATGGAAGAAAATGAAGTTGTGAGAAAAGTGCTTAGAACACTTCCCATATCCTATATCGAAGGTAGCTATTGAGGAGATTCATCACATAGAAAAGTATCCATTAGATCAACTCTATGGAGTGATATTTAATTTTGTGATGTGGGAATTTGAATCTGATAATGTCAAAAAGGAAGCTACATTCAAGGCCAATGAGAAGGTGGAAGATGAACCTAAAACAAGGAATGATCCAAATGATGCAGAACCAAACGTTGCAAGAAGATTGAGAAAATGCATCAAAAATTAAAAAGGTGAGTTACCCTTTAATTGTTTCAATTGTGGAAGAATTGGTCATTATGCATCTAGGTGTACTTTCAAAGAAGATAACTATATAAGGATAGATGATGAAAATGAAAGCAAAGATAATTATAGAAGAGAGACAAAAGAGAAGATGATAGAGAAAATCCTAAGAGAAGACTTTATTCAAAGGAAATTCACTCATATAAATATAAAGGACTTGATTATTCAAATAATGAAACATTGTTTATCGTTGTGAAAGTAGATGATAGTGAAAATTTTGACATACCACATATTGATGAGAACAATGAGTGATCATTAATTGTGTGGACTAATCAACATAAAAAAGAACCAAAATCTTGGGTGATTAATAGTGTATGCTCAAACCATATGATCGGTGATAGAAGAAAGTTTCTTAATCTTGAAGATGGGAATGGTAGATCTGTTAAGTTTGGTGGTGAAGAGGAAATTCTGATATGTGGCAAAGGAACTATATCCATTGATGGTAAGAACAAGACAAAGGATGTTTACTATGTTAAGTGATTAAGGAATAATCTTCTTAGTGTTCGTAATATGTGTAGCAAAGGATACAAACTTACTTTTCATGATTTTGAATGCGAGATATGAAAAGGTGACTCGAGTAGATTGGTTGTAGAAAGAGGAATAATGAAAATGTTTATTATCTAAAAATAAAATAAAGAAAGAAGCCATCTAATTGCTCAAAGTACTGAATGTTAGTTATGACACAAAAGGATGGGACATATTTAGTTTGAAAACATGGTGAAGATCAATTCTACACATGCAATGAAGGATTTTCCAAAGATAATTAAGCTTTCTTATTGACGCAAGGAGGGACAAGAAAAGATAGGGACAAGTCTCACCTAACAATCCAGCCACCTTGTAGAGTAATACATAGTGGAAACAACAACACATAGAATAACACCAAGGAGAGAAGGAACACAAAAACCTTATTGATTCATCCAAATATCAACATACATGCCTAGCTATGAGGCCTTTTGGGTTACGACCAACAAGATTTATCAATCACTTATTTTCTATCTCCTTACTTCTTCTTCTCTAATTCCTCGCTTCCTCTAACCTATATCTAAACATCTTTATTTATACTTTCCAAAATGGATTATAGAATATTCTAGATTATTACAAATAGAAGGTTGACCACAAAATGGTCTGCACACATCCCAAGACAATATCCCAATCATAAATTTATGACCTAAATTAAATACATAAGTCAACTCCAACTAAGAATTAAAACACATATAAACTCGGTCAAAGAAGAATCGAGCATCAACAAATAAAAGGTTCACTTAGGACAAGAAGGAACTCTTGGCCAATATTGAACAACTTGACACACACAAGATTACTCGGTCAACATTGAACAACTCAGCACACAAGAATGCTTGGAAAAAATTATAACTCGACAATAACTAGCAGAATGAACAAAAGAACAAGATAGAAAAGAAATCCAGGATGCTCCTGCATCAGACAGTCAGGGTCGAAAGAAATGATTCTCCTAAATCATTGAGATGTCACAATCCAAGCTGAATCCAACTTAGATTGAGAAATCCATGTACCATCTTCCACTGGTCTATTCTTCCACTTAACCAAATATTCATAGTAATCCTTTCCTCTAGTGCTTATACCAATTCTCTGATCCAATATTTGTTCAACCTCTTTAGCATGCTTCTTAGGATAATCATTTGATACAACTTCATCATCTGACTCATGATACTTATTCAAATTTGCAATATTGAATATAGAAGTTATTGTCATGCCCAAAATTAGGGCAAAAACACACCAACAATTTTTTTTAAGCACAAAATTTATTTTAGGATAACATTCTAAGGTACACTAACATGCATGTAATGCTAAACACAACACAAGAAAACACTCAAGAGGTATCATGTCAAGCACTAGCTTGCCAATGTGCCTTGATTGAGAACTGTGTTAAATAACTTTGAACCCCTAATTGAGCCTCTAAGAAAACCTAACAAGGTTAAAAATAAAGATTTTAAATAAAATGAATAATTAAACAAGTAAATTAAACTTGCTGATTAACATAAGTTCCAATTAGGTTGTCTTACTCAAAATGATTTAATTAAATGATTAATTTAAGAAACATATGATAATAACCCTCAAGGTTCCAAAACGTGAAGCAAGTTACTATCTGAGGGTAGGATTCACAAGGAAATAATAAATTAATAAAATAAGGCTATAAAAATAACCCTATGCGAAACCTAGGATAACAATTTTAAAAAATACTTAATGTTAATAATGTCCCAAAATTTTAATTAAAGTATTATACTTTAATTCAAAACATAATGTTTACCTTGATTTATTTAATTGAATTAAATTTAAATTACAAGATTAAATTAACAATTATAAAGTAGTAATAATAAACTATTAAATTTAAAGGCTAAAGGAATAAAGAAATATCTAAGTCCCAACTTAGGACAATAAAATAATTTCTCTTAGATTATTTCATCATAAAAAAAATCATTAAAATAGTATAAGGAAATTATTACTAAATATTTCTACAAACATTAATCAATAATAAAATAATATCCCATTTAAGTAACCATTAAATTTTAAATTAAAAAAAAACCAAATTTCAAGAATATCCTGAAAAAGGTTAATTGACAATTTAATAGTATTATTTGCTAAAATAAAGTAAATTCAAAGATATCTAGCAATAAAAAAAAAAAATCCCACCAAAAATAAATAAAATTTCCATTACAAATTTCAATGAATAAAGATATAAATAATTCAAATTTTGAAATAAGACAACTCACAAAAGTCAAACAAATATTAATTATTAATAATTAGAGATCTAATTTTTAAAACAAAATTTAATAAAACTCATTTTAAAATTTGAAGAGCCCAAAGGCCAGCCCTAACCCTAATTCGAAATTAGGGTTGGGCTATAATATAAAACATAAAATTAACCCTAATTCTTCATTTTGTGTGTGCATGATTGGTTGGGAGAAGAAATAGAGAAAAAAATCAAGTTCAAATATACACATTACTATACATGTGTATATATACACACCTAGGGTTTGTATATACACATATATACTTATGTATATATATACACAAGGGATGAATGAAATGGACAAATAAAATAAAAAGATTCATAATTAAAATCAATAAGAGGGTTTATCAAATCTTTCTTCCATTGTCATTGTATAACCTATTTTGAGAGAATTTCATTGCAGGTCAAAATAGGAGCTTGTTGGTGAAAATCAGAGGTTGGCATCACATTGAGGAGGTCCAAAAACCCCTAAATTGAATTTTGTTTCATCCAAATCAGATATTTGAAGCCAAATTTAGAGCCATTTGAATTTTGGAAGTGCGGCGGTGGCAATTCAAAAAAATAATTTCAGAGGCAATTTTCAAACAATGATATCTCAGTCATCCAGACTCCTTTTTTTGAGCAATTTTTTTTAATTTTGGGGTAGAATTTCATGATCTACACAATGGTGTAGGTGGTTGTTGATCTTTGCTTCTGATATTTTTTGAAAACTATAAATCCTAATTTTTACAACTTTAGAGGCTTCGTTCGGACTCATATGGACACATTTTAGGTGCTATCTTTTTATAACATCAACATAGTATGTTATGTTTTGCAAATAGGGTATATAAATCTATGTATATATATAGGTGTATATAAAAGATTCTTTTGAACTAACTTGATATCAAAATGAAATCCTCTTTAATAAGATAAGACTTTAGGAAATCAAATCTACATTTATTTTTCTCTTTTCAAATAAGAAAACATGAAGAATATTTATCTACATAGGAGAGAGATTTTTGTTTATAAGAGAATCTAAATTTTCTTTTTTTCACATAGGAAATAAAACCAACAAGTTTCTTTTCTTCTAAAGTAAGAGAAAATCAATCTTTTTACTACACCTTGGGGGACTTATGTCTATGTGAGAATGCCTTTTGGTCTCACAAATGCTGGTGCAACTTTTCAGAGGGCAATGGATGTTGCCTTTTCAGATTTTATTGATGATTTCCTTGTAGTTTATCAGGATGATTTAATTGCCTATTCCAAGAAGGAAGAAGACCATTGTACTCATTTAGAGAAAATATTTGTGAGGGCTTTGGAATATGGCATTTCATTAAACCCAAAGAAATGTGCTTTTGGTGTCACCGAGGGTAAGTTTCTTGGCCACTTGGTTGGCAAGAAAGGAGTCAGAATTGATCCCAAAAGGGTGGCAGCCATTGACAAGATTCAAAGGCCAAAAAATGTTAAAGGAATTCAGTCTTTCTTTGGTCAGGTAAATTTCTTGAGAAGGTTTTTTACAAACTTTGTTGAAGTTACTAGACCTATATCTAAGATGTTAAAGAAAGGATCTGCCATCATGTGGGAAGGTGAGCCTGATGAAGCTTTCATGAATATCAAGTAGGCTATTAAAGATGCACTTGTGCTTAAGGCACCTGATTATAGTATCACAATGCATATCTTCTCTTTTGCATCTTTTCATACTATTGTTGTAGTTTTGTTATAGAAAAATAAGGAGGGTTATGAGCAGCCTATTGCATTCTTTAGTAAATCTTTGTAGGCTGCTAAATTGAAATATGATATTAATGAGAAACAAGCATATGCACTTGTGAAGGGTGTCAAGGCTTTTAGATGTTATCTGATGGGAGCAGTTGTGATTGCTTTTGTGCCAAGTGTAGCAGTAAAGGATATTTTCTCACAGCAAGAGGTGTCTGGGAGAAGATGCAGATGGATCAATAGGATCCAAGAATTCAATATTGACATCTGTTGTCTGACTTTTAGTCACCCATTTTTTTTGGCAATATTAGAGTCATATGGTCATGTCAAGTTAGTTTGGTCATGTAATGTCTAGGTCTAGATTTCCTCTAAGATAGGAAATCTTTGTCAGGTTTTCCCTTCATTTTGCTTTCACGTTTTAACTGGTGGGATGTTTTTAAGGTCTCATTATTTGGGTAGGTTGTAGCTCCCAATCCAGAAAAGATTATGGTGTTCCAAATGATTTTCTTTTCAAAGAAAGATGATGTTTGAAAGCTGTGATCTCAAGATGTTTACAGTATATCAGAGGAAAGGTTCTTCATGTAATGGAAGCAATAATAGAGCCAGCATTGAAATATCTAGATTTCATTCTCTTTAATAGTGTGTAATTCTGATCAGAAAGATCCATTTTATTTCTTGGTTGATCAAAGGTTTAACATTCAGCGTGGTTAGTGATCGATCAGAATCTATGGTTGTCATTATTTCACATAAAAAAGTTACAAAATGTTTATTTCATGCAAAATAAAGACAAGGTGCCACCTGTCCCAGTGGGCCCATCTTTGATACCACTTTATAACTGTGGTGACGAGTATGATTGGTCAAATTAATTGATGTGGTAGCTCCTGATTTGTTGTAGTATTTCATGCAGTAAGGTGGGACCCACGTACTTTGATAGCGCAGATGCACCAATGATAAAGCGATTGCATGATCACATGGATTAAAATATTGCTATGCAATCATGTGACAACGTAAGTCACCGAAGATGCTTAGAAACTTAGCGGGATCTATTTTGTGGGTTGTCAGAAGGGTCTTGACATCCATAGCGAATCGACGGTGGGAAAACTTCTCCATTGTGGAAAAAACATCTATATGGTGCGGTATGGCGAGATATTGCCACGTGGAAAGAGTGGTCGCATGATCACATAAAGTAAAAAAATGTCATGTGATCATGTGACAACGTAAGTCACCGAGTGAAGGTTAAATAAAATATGCTCCGCTGGACCCACATGCACCAATCATAGAGTAGTCGCATGATAGCAAGGAATAAAATAATACTATGCAATCATGTGACAATGGAAGCTCGGGCAAGTGAAAGTGTGTTTTGCTGGGACCCATGTAGGCCAACAATGCAAGTGCGACGATGAGATGGAATAGTTATTAAATATTGCACCAATGATAAAGCGTAGGGGGTTCACTACTAGGAGATCTACGGCTGGCGTATGATCGTGAGGAATATTCTTTCCTCTCACAATCATACGACCACCGTCTGATGAGAAACTTGTCAGGTGGGGCCCGAGACTTAAGGAAAATAAAGAGATTAAAAAGTTGACGTAATCCATTTTCAATTGTCATAAATAAGTACGTCAAAGGTGACTAAGAACTGAAGGGGATATTGATGATAGATTTCTCGACTGAGGTCACGGGTAGGAAAAGAATAAAGAGTATAATCCTAATGATTTTTTATGCTGTAGCTTGTGATCTAGTAGATGCAACATGGGTTGCCACAGGTGGTGGTAATGATAACAGCTATAAGATCGTGCCAAATATTTCTGAGACATTTAAAAAAGGTTGAATGCAGTTGTAGATCAGATTGACTATTGTTTGAAAGATAGTTCGACTCTGAGAAGCCCAATGGATTTGACATGACAGATGCTATTAAAAAGAAGATGAAGGACTCAAATTGAAGCATCACAATTATGATGTCTTTTCTTATTCTCATGTCAGTGATTGGCTTTTCAAATTCTATCATCGAGATGTTCTCTCTTTCTGCTTGGTCTTTTTGAATTTTGGAAGATGAATCATTTTCTTGTAAGCATTGTATAAATACCATGAAGAAAATGAATGGTGGGGTCAGAAAACTTGCAATTGTAGCAAGAGTGATTCCAGTTACTTAGCTATTTTCATGTTTGTTGTACCAGTAGTTTTCATTTGCATGTGAATAGACAGAACAGTTATATATGAAGCTGTAATTGCTTGTTGGATTCCATTTCATGTTTGTAATTGTAGTGAAAGTAATTCCATTTACCTCTCATGTATGATTCTTCTTCTATTCATCTTGTTATTTAGATGCATCCGAATAGAAAGTACAATTATATATAGAACTGTAATTCTTACTTGAATTCCATTTCATGTTAATAGTTGTAGCATAAGCAATTCCATTTGCTGTCTATGTATGATTCTGCTTCTATTCTCATTAGTAGGATATGCATTCTTAGAGTAGGTAGGTTTAAGTTAGAAGATAGACTTCATGATAATCTATGATCAACATTCCATTGGGGATTATAGGTTATCCGCTTTATCCTTGCCTGAATTGTTTGTGCCTACAAACAATTTGGTTAAAACTCATAAGAAGAAATCTGATGATCAATAAAAAGACACATTCATTACATATCAAACACAATCAAGGAGCTATACTTGTCAATTCAGAGGGCAGTGATAGAAGACATACACTGACCCAATTGTTGGTGACATCCTTTGTTCTCTCACCTTGGGTGCTAAAAGAGTCAGAGATTACAAATCTAATGGGAGGACAAACTGTTAACCAACAACATCCAAATTACCAAACTGGTTAGAGGACAAGGATTGGCAAAACTGATGGCTCAATCCAATCTTGATGCAAATCAGATAAATCAAATTATGATTGATTATACTTGTGATATGGATGATTGTGTCTGGTATCAAGATATCATCTATTACTTGAGAAATATGAAATGTCCAGTAGACATGGATGACAATAAGAAGAGGACATTGAAATTACAGGCCATCAAGTATGTAATTGTGAAATGTAAGTTGTATAGAAAGAATTTAGATTGCATACTTTTGAAATGTGTGGATGAAAATTAGGCTAACAAGTTGTTAAAATAAATGCATGAGGGAGTTTGTGGCGGGCATTATATGGGTAAAACAACTGCTCATAAAATTTTGAGAGCAGGATTTTGGTGGCCCACAATCTTCAAGGATGCAGAGCAGTTGGTAAGGAGATGTGATGCTTGTCAAAGGTTCTCTAGTAAGCTTAAATTTTTAGGCGACATGCCATTAAGGTCAGTAGAAGTACAAGATCCTTTCCAACAATGGGAAATAGATTTCATTGGGGAAATACCAAACAAGTCCAGTGGGGGACATTCTTGGATACTAGTTGCCACAGATTATTTTACAAAGTGGGTAGAGGCTATCCCTACAAGAAATGCAACTAGTAAGGTGGTCACTGATTTCTTCTTAAATAATATTGTTACAAGGTTTGGTTTCCCTGAGAGGATAGTTAGTGATAATGCAATGTGCTTCAGGTCTGCTGAATACAAGGAATTCTGCTAGGGTCTAGGAATTCGGATGTCATACTCTTCTCCCTATCATCCACAAGGGAATGGATAGGCAGAATGAACAAATAAAAGCTTGATTAAAATCCTCAAGAGGATTCTTGATAAGAATAAAAGAGCATGGAATTCAAAGTTACCATTAGCTGTATGGGCTGACAAGGTGACTGTGAAGAAGGCAATTGGTTGTGCACCATTTGACCTAGTATATGGGATACATGCAAGAATGCCTCAGAACAATTTGTTGGAAATGTATAAGTTTGTTCAATTGTATGATGATGACATAGATGATGAGATGTAGTTAAGGATTGGGGACCTCATTAGGTTGGATGAAACTAGAAGAGAATCAACTGCAAGGAATGCCAGGTTACAATTGTAGGTCAAGAATTTGTATGATAAGAAGACTATTGAGAGAAAGTTTGAACCTGATGATTTGGTGTTGATTTGGAATGCTAGACTGGAGGATAAAGGAAACATGGTAAATTTGGTCCACTCTGGCTAGGGCCATATATAATTCATGAGAAATGGGGCTAGGATTCATATATTGTCAAGGGATTAATGGTGAAGTTTAGGAATTGCTAGTTCATGGACAATTCTTGAAGAAATACTTCAATTGAAGGTATCATTCTTTCCATGAACAATAGTTAGGTCTATACATTCTGTAAATTTTGTAAAGTTGCTTGCCCCTGTCTTGTTTTGTCCTGGTCTATAGGGTTTTGGCCTTGTTGCTCTCTATTGTTAGTTTTTCTAGGGGGGTGGTCTGCTTTAACCAATGATTCTAGATCCTTGCTATGCCTATAGGAGGCATACATCCCCAGATAGAGCCACTGTTAGCACTCAAAAAAATTTTCATGGCTGTCTGTCCTTTTCCCTAGTCTCTGCATTTTTTTTTATGTCTCTGGCCTCAAGCCCTAGTTCATGCGCCATCCATTGATTTTGAATCTGACTTGGACGTGCCAGTGGGACCTGGTTGCTAGCATGTCTATCAGGGCCCTGACATCTATAGAGGATCTATGGTTGGTGTAAGTTCTCATGGGTTTTGTTAGAGCTATGAGATCTTACACCAGCCGTCAATTTTGCTTTTTCTTAGGTGGCTGACGAGGGTGGGTCTCTGACAAGTGGTGCTGAGATGCGTCATTTTGATTGGTTGAGTGGGAGGGTGACTTGGAATTGTCAGTGGGCTTGAATCTTTCAAAAGGGATGATAGATGCAGGATCTATGGGTGTCGTGTGATCGCATGGAATATTTTTAGGCCATGCGATCATGCGACAACCATTCAATTAAAGGCTTATATTCAGTGGGTCCTATCTACTACGCGGAGCTAACGTGCATGATTTTTATTCACTGTGGTGTGCTAACTTGGCCATAGACTTTTCAAAGGGTTCGTGACTATTGTGAGATTAACTGTGAGCTGCCCAATCTACTGGGAAATAAAATAATCTACGGTCGCATTTTAAACTCTGTCGGGATAACCATTGTAATTCAAATTTGAATTTTCTAGAGGTTTTCCGTGATAGGAAGGACTAAAATTTATTGTTTTAGAAGCCGGATTTGGTGGAACCAGTGGCACCTGTTGCTGTAATATGGTCCAGGGTGTTAGATGCTCATTTTTAGGGTGTCTGTACCATGATTTTGTGCTTGAGGTGTGTTGCAAGTGGCTGAATTGGTTGACAATGTGGGCATTTTTGTGGTTCTCAGTACTTTCTTAGGGAATTTGTCATGATTGAGGATCACTTCGGGATCTATTTTTCTCCTAGTTTCTTGGGTTTATTCCCCCTGTATTAAATTTGTGACTATTTCTAGTTGGTTTGGTGGGTGAAACACTAACCCTAGTCATTCGTAGCTTGTTGCATCCTATTTTGCGATTTTAAGATGACTAGGGGGTATATATGGCAGTAGTTTTAATTTTGTAGGGCTTCCAAGATTTTGATTCTGAAACTTTGGTTCCAAGTCTTTTGGTCCCAGGATTTTTGTTGATGTTATATTGAAAGTCAATGTAAAAGACTGAACAAGGAGAGCTTGGATTTTGTATCTTATTCCTACCATTTGTCATCTTGGTAATGTATTGATTCTGAAAGTTAATGACAATACACTTGAATTCCTATCTCAAACTTTTGATTGTCTTCTTGTTCTGATTGTGGATTCATATATGTTAAGGTCACAAAGTCGATTAGCATATGGTAAACAAAGAGTATTGTGAGATCAACTTGGAGTTCCTAACAAAGTTAGGATTAAAGCCTTTAGGGTGATTTTAGTGAGTTCATTGTTAGATTAGAATTTGATGATCATGTGTGGGAGTGAGAGGGGTAATAAGCAAAGCACTTATTCTGAGTTCAGGTGTGTTTGAGTTAAGGTTTTATTTGATATATGTTATTAAGTGACTCTTTTCCCTGGGTTAAGGCACTGATCTATTCTTTGGAAGCAGTCCACCATCATCAATCACACACGCATATAAATGATAAAATCTTTAATCAATTAGAAAAGGGGTATAAATGTCTATTAGTTAGTGATTCTTTTGAGAAGTCAATCAAGGGTAAACCCACCTGAGCATCTTGGCTCAAAGTGTAGGAGGATCTCTTTGATCCTTGTTAATTGGCCCTTTTACTTGCAGACTTTGGAGTGGTGATAGAGTCAGTGACATTAAGTTGTCAATCATATTGTAAACCTGCAAGTTGAAACCAAAAGGACAACCAACACAACATAGACAAAATCCAATTTTTTTTTGGTGACACAAGATTGCTAAGGACCTGAGATGCTCCTGCATCACTATATGACATCCTATGTCATGTATCTATTAGCCACAAGAGAAGTGTACCCGGGATTGGTAAAACTTGGTTTTATGGGTCATCCTAATACATGGCCATTCACAATGTATCCACAATTGGTCAGTAAAGAATACTACCCACATAACAGCTCTGACTTCTGCATCGTTAATGATGCCTTTGTGTTTTCGATCATACGCTCCATATAGGGAGACTATTCTAAGATGATGTCAACTAAAGCTTCTGCAAAGGTGAAGGCCCTTGGGGTATTTTATATTCAATTCAAAACCTTCATGTACATCCAGGTGGTGGCATACACCCTGGCCCCTAAGAAATTGCCCAGGTATCCATTTGATAGAGTGATCCTGTTGGAGATAGAAACACAATTTTCCAATGCTCATGAGCACATCCAACATAAGAAGAAACATTGTTGGGACTTCCCAATTTCCATAGGGCCCCATTGTGTACCAGATATGAAGATTTGTAAGTCTGTATCCTTTGAATGGGATGAATTCCCTCTTTCAAACTACAACCTTATAAGGGCCCATTTTGATCCAATTGGTACATTTAGTCACATAATGGGGAGACATTATGTACATGAGCCACATATTGAAGACCATTGGATGAATTGTGTAGATGACTATGAAGTAAGGATCCATGACTACTATAGGATGAGTTTAGAGTTGGCACAGTCCACTCTACTACTAAAGCTCCCACCAAAGGTGAAAGAAGTTGATTATGAGGATATTCTAGATCCCATTTACAATTTGGACAAGGTATACACGAGGGCCATTCTGAATGCAGAGGTAGAGATGAAAATGATGATATTGATTTCAAGGCTAGGAATGTTGTCAAAGTGACTAAGGCATGTGTCACCCACCCATTTCCTATGGATCCTGTGTCGATGAAGCAACAACCAGAGCAGTCTTTGAAAGAGAAGAAGAAGAAAGGGGAGAAAGTGTTGAAGCCACAATTTAAAGAGGCTACCCCACAAAAGGAAGAGATAGTTTATAGGCATGAGCATCCTACAACATATGGCTCTACTACTCATTCAAAGGGGTCTAAAACGAGAATGATAGGGAGTATAGACCCTTTGGATGTTCCTTCTTCTAGTGGCCCCAAACTCCCAAGTGCACCAAAGAAGGCACCCAAATTAAAGATAACTGGACCTAGGCTAGCTGGGGTGATTAAAGGGAATGTATACAAGAGGAAGAAAGGCTCAACACCTACTCATATGTACACTCTCTTGGAGGATGATGAAGAAGATGATCTAGATCAAGTACCCCTTAGCAGGACAACTCACTCTGCAAGATCCTTGAAAAGAAGGAGAATATTGGAAGATGATCAAGAAGAGGCTGGGGGGCAACCCAAGGAGATCCAATAAATCTAGACCATCTAGGTGATGATGAATTTGATGTCACATATTTTGAGGGGCTTCATGGTTTCAAGGAGTCTGAGCAACAGGTTCCAGCCATAGGACAATCCTTTTCTTTGGATCCTTTCCCTACACAGTTCACAAGTCCTCTTGATAATGTGGGAGAGGAAGTTCAACATAAGTCCCAAGAGTAAGCTCCAAGACCAAGATAAGGAATTCATAGTTGAGATTCAGAAGGAAACTATGGAGTCAGGTAGGGAATCTTCCATAGGTTTTACCTCTGAGGAGGATGTAGCTACACAAATTCCTCTATCTTCACACCTAGTTCCACCTCCACCTCCACCTATGCATCAAGATCCACTCTCGCCTCCACATCAAACACCACCTGTCACTCCACTTCCACCTCCTATTTAAACCACTTCATTACCTCCAAAGCCTCCACCTTTCCATGTTCCCATGCCAACTCTACCTCCTCCACAAATTCCCTCACCCACTCCTTTTGTTGCCCCTACTTTACCACTTGTTCAGAAGGATGTAGTAGCACAAGAATCTCAAGAGCTTGAGAAAGAAACAATAGAAACTAATGAGATGTTATTTGAAGAACATGTTGGATTAGAAAAATAGGCTGATGGAGAAGAAAAAACAAATGATGAGGAATAAACACATGAGGAGGAAGAGCTGAATGAAATGGAAGAGCAAGAAACATGAGAAGGAGAGGAGGAGAGTCATGAAGAAGTGGAGGTAGAACATCAAACAACTACCTCGACTCTAGCAGCTCCTTATGAACCCCTCAATGCCTTTTCAAATCCCACTTGGTTCACAAAGGAGATTCAACCAAGGACTAGGGTATACATCAATGATGAAATAGATATGGCGACATTAGGGTGAGCTTTCCATCAAGCTAGATCTAGCACCCGAGCAAGGACACTGTCATATGTAACACAAGATCAAGTGGGAAGATGGAAGATAGAGGTGACCATTTCCACAATGAGAATTAGTACATTTGAGGTCACTCCAGATGACTACATGTTGGAGGAGGTTGATTTGGGAGAGCCAACCAGAGAGGGAAGTAAAACTCTAGCCACCCTCAGGTCGAAGCATGCTCTAGGTTTTATGGACAAAGATGAAGAGAAGATAAAGGTGCTAGTAGAGAAGATCGAGGCCATGAAGAATTTAATTCTTAAGATAGAGGGTCCCATTGACCCTAATAAATCGGAGGCCTGATTACAGGCCATTTTGGAGAAGAGGGGTGAAATAAATACATAAATTCCACATTATTTTGTACAGGCTTGTGAGGATTGGAAGGTAGATTTTGAGGAGTTTTCCAAGGAATCCCTCAAGAAGATTTTGAGACCTTTTCAAGGTATTCTTCAAGGAATCACCTCCCTGGTAGAGATCCTGAGTGAAGAGGATGGGATGGAAGAGAAGATTTTGAAATGGAAAAGGGCATTGGATGACCTTGTAACAATACGAAAGCAACGCTTCCAAGTTTTGGTAAAGGTATATGAAGGGTTAGAGCTGGACAATTTTGAGAAGTGGATCCAGGATATAATGGGAGCTCTGACCATTTTTGAAAAGGTGCTTAAAAGGATGGATAAGAGGAGGGATGACAGTCTTCTTTTTGTAGAAGAGATGCATAAGTTCTTTGATGGATTGGACTTAGACTTGTACAATTAGGATGATGAAAAAACCATGCATTCTATAAATTTCATTGTCAATCAGTACTTAAGTATATTCAAAGGAGTCAAAACAAAAGAGGACCTCCATCAAATATTTTATCAAAAGGAGGAGATCCAAAAAATGTTGTCTCGGGAAGAGGATATATAGGGGTTTGCACTAGAGTTGGTCGCCTTCTGAAAGAGACAACACAAACTTATCAAAGGGGTAAAGATGACTGACTTTGAAGAGGTGTTAGAAAATGTGGACATGTTCTGTAAAGCTCATCCATAAATACTCCCAAGTCAACAAGTGTCTAGTTTGGACTTAGCCAAATTTTGTGCAGAGGAAAAAGCAGTTTTTGTACTTAGTCATTTTTGTAGACCCTAATTTTCAGCCTTTCGGCTCTAGAAGAACTTTCGGCCTCCAAAATTTTGAAGTCCAAAACTTGGGAAAAGAGGACTTAACACTTAGTCAATTTTGAAGCTTGATTTTTTTGGGGCAACTGTCAGGATCCATGAGTTTTGGGGCACGTCCACCATTCAACTTTAGTCATCTCAGACTTGATTTTTCAGTCAACTGGATCTCTTTTATGGGATCATTTTTGCATGATTTTGGGGCCTCTTTAAGATGGATCCATGTGGAGAAACTGTAACAAAGTATTAAGGGCAGGATTAGAAGGTTTCATCAAGAGCTTGCATGAGTTCCAGCTACATTTTGAGCCATTTGATGCATGATTTTATCTAATTCTTGTAATGCACAAGGTTTTATTCCATGCTAGGGTAGCTTAACTTGTTCTTAGGGGTATTTTCTTTCATGCAAGCTATAGTTTTACTTTATTTCCAAGTTTTAGATGCAGCTGAAACCCTAGCTGTGAAAATAAGAGCACAACTCTATAAATTATAATAACACAATGTAATCAAGGTCAGATTTATCATTAATGCAATACATATGGTTGGTGCTTCAATCATAGTGTGATTTTTCTGCTATCTTTGTGAGATTTATGAATGTGTGAATTGCTCATTTATTTATTTCAAAGAGCCAATTGATTGTGTGGTGGTTTAAATATGCGATTCCTTAGTTCGGTGTTTTCTGGTGTTATATTACTTTGTTGTGACGAATTATTAAGAAGATTGTTCTTGTGGTGCTTTAAAGATAAACTTGTCTCATGTGTGCATACATCTGTGGTGGCTTCGTGATTCGATGAGTTTTGTCTTATCATACATCTAAGTTCATTTCCATTGATGATTGCATCTACCTAGTTGAAGATTGTGATTTATTCTGATCTCTGTTTTGTGGGTTTCCTCATCTTCTTGGTCTTTTAATTTGAAAAGTGGTGTGATATTGGTTTATGTCAATTAGTTTCATTTCAGTAATTTCCTTCAAATTCTTGTTACCCTACCTCTTACTTTCTTTGCAAATCAATTACCTATTTTTTATTAGATTAACACAACTTTTGTTTTAAAATCTGAAAAAAGGGAAACATTAAGGTATTCTGAAGTTTTTTTTGTAGCCTTCCTTGAGATACGAACCAGCAAAGGCCTCCTTGTTAATAGATTCACATTTGTCTTCAGTTGAGCTATCCAAGCAGTTGAGACCCAACCCAGAAGGAACCTTGAGATTTATTCACATCATTCTTCCAAGAGGGGAATTTACTCACGTAAATGCCTAGCCGTTGTCTCGTGTAAAAATGACGCTCAATACTTGGCTTCACAAGATTTTTTTTCACATGCATCCATCTTTAATTTCCCCTTATTTAATCCATGGTTAGTTTCCTCCTTTCATCAATTGACATATACATATATAATACATCATAAATAATCACACATAAATACATTATATAATCCAACTGCATCCTCACTACATCATAAGAAATTCATATAATCTCAATAATGCATTTCTTAATTTAAATCAAGTTAATTCAAGAACACATAAATATATTAATTAACCTAATTCATTAACCATGATCATCTCACATAAATATTTCTTGCATTAACAAAAAATTAAGGCATAACATTCAAAATTAAATAATTCATCAAATATCATAACATTAAGACCTAATAATTAAATCATAAAAGTAAGTCCTAAATGATCATCCACATAATCATAGATCATCACATAGTATCAAAAATATAAAATACCTGTCCAAAGAGTCTAATATATCAAAATAATATATCAGTACTTCAAGAAGAAACCATAGCACACATATATAAAAATACAACATTAATGGTCACATAAAATACACCATAAAATCAACTTTGCATTTTTCACAACATTCTATAATTTTGACTCATCCATTGTTAATTTACTTCATCACAACATCTCTTGAAACACAATAATCACAAGTATCCCAAAACCTTTACTTAATCAAGATAATATTTTAACATTTCAATTGATTTCAAAAATCTACTTGATTCACATTTCCTACATCAATATATTATCAAAGTGTAATACTCAGAATTTCCTTCTTGACATCAAGACCTAAAAATCAACTTCCTATTAATTCACATCTCAACATAATATAAATTCAAATGGTCATTTATGTAAGCATACATTTCCAATAGTAACATTTCAATATTCTTAAGTGTACATAACTACCTACTCAATTTACGACTCTACACACCTTTCCTACTACATTTTCTATTAGAAATTACATACACAAGGAAAACAACATTTAACTTCATTAAAATCTACATCTCATCTTATTATAATTTTAATTGAAATTTCCTAGTTCCCATAAAAATCCCTCAAAACATGAACTCAACTTCTCTATTAAGAAAATTAGTTGAATTCGTTTAGCCCTTAAGGAAACATAGTGCACATTAGAAATGTTGACATGAGTATATAAGCAACATGAAAAAGAGTGCATCACAAAATAGTGTGGTCAAGCCTCTATTCATCGGAATATAAATCCATAATGCATCAACATAGCATATCTAAATACTGAGTCTATAATGTATATTGGAGAAATAATATGATCGGACTGGGGTAGGGTCTATTAGGCTATTTCCTTGTCATAGCCAAAATCCAATGAAAATGGTCTATTCCTGCTAAACACCTAATAAAATTGTCATAACCACCTGCAAGCTTATTTTTATCAGTGAAGAATATGTGTAAGGTCTTATGGCCTGCAAGCTTAACCATGGATAGTCCAAGATGTATAGAAGCTCCAGTTTAGATCATATGGCCTAATGTGCAAAAACCCTAAGGGAGTTTACTTATCCTACTGCAACACAGTTTTGATCTGTGAGGAAGATTTATGATGTTTCATGGCTTGCACCCTTAGCCTTTCTTTTTTTAGGGTTTCATCAAGCTCCAGTCAAGATCGCATGTGCTCAAGTGTTCAAACCAGTGAGAAATTATAATTTGAAGGTATGAGAAATAGGGTTTATCCATGTCCAGGGTTTCATGAAATTTATCTAAGTCCAAAACCCTTGCCAAAGTCTATTTCTCCATTACCTTTTTCAGCCACTTAAGTCCTCATTCTACACATGTCTTATTTCCTTGCCTGGGCAGGTAAAATTTTATTCAGCGATCTAGTGACTAAGGCTTTCGCTTGTTCTCTGAATCAAACTAGGGGTTAGCCAAATTTTCAGTGACTGCGAGTTTTCTTTGTTCACGTAATCTCTGAATATGACCATAGTTAAAGGCAAGTTAGGTTTTCTATTTGTTTGCTGAGTCACTTGATATAAGGTGAGTTAAGTTTAAGTCTTGGTGATTTAGCGGTACCTATAGGATGAGGATAGGATCAACGGTCAGCATGTAATCTTGAGATATAACTAGAGTTAAGTGAAAGATCTGGTGAATTGGTGAATAAAGACTATTTCATGTTCTCTGAATGTAACTAGGGTTAAGAGAAATGTTTCAAGATCTAGCAAATACTTTTGTCGCATGATCTCATGATCAAGCAGGAGTTAAAGATGAAGGTTTGGAGATAGAATATGGACCGTTGATGAAAATAGATCAGACGGTGGTTGCGTGTTCACTAGATCAAGCTAGGGGTCAAGGAAAGATTATGAGATTACATGAATACTTCATTCACATTGATGAAGGGTGCTCCCCTTAATACCACAAACACATAACAAAAATAGAGAAACAACAACAATAATATGCAAGAACAGAAAATTGGCTTCTTATTATCTCCACAAATGTGGAATTACAAACTTTCAAAATTACAATATGCAAAGCCACATGGGCATTCCTTACAATATTCTGTAGGACAAAGCCTCAAATCAATACCCAGATCTACTACCCAGAACTATTCTGAACTGCCTAAGACAATAATACAGCCTTCCTTATATAGGCAATTTTCCACCGCTTGGGAAGGTTCTAGAATTTTAGCCAATAAGGCCGACCAAACTTAGAATTATTTTATTTTACATTTTATTACATCATAGTCGGCTCAAGATAACCTTTGAAACCCGAACAGAAATTTTGAAGAAAATTATTTTCTACCATTTCAGGTGGCCCAACTTCCGAAGACCATAAGTCATCACCAGTTGACCCGATCGGCTATTATAACCCCATTTTGAAAATGCCACAAAGCGCTCTACAAGCTTGACCGGCGCAAGCGCTTGTCACCCAAATTTTTGAACTCATCTGGGGCCTCTAAAGCCTTCAAAACTGAGTTCAAAGTTTCTATACCCTGCTACCAATACCGAAAATCTTCAATATCTTCCAATATACACTTGATCTGGCAATGAAACTTTACTGGTAGACTTATATGACCAAAATGAACCTCCAAGAAAAAAAATCAGATCATTCTAAGCACATACGAAAATTACCAAAAATAGTAACTTTCCATAAATAGCAGCTCTGCACAAAATAGCCCTTATTGAATATAAAAATAGAAATTTTTTTATTTTTTTTTGGGTGATACAAGATTTCTCTTACACCCAGGATGCTTCTGCATCACGCATGATCTCCAGACTAGACCAAGGATAAGGTTTTCTTTCAATGACCTAGCGAATGCTTTTAGTCGCATATTTTCCAAATGACTAAGGGTTAAGAGGGGCTTGCCATGGTTGAAAGATAAAGATAGTACAAGTCAAGGAAGATCTATGGTGGTCGTGATGCCGCTAAGGAAAAGTGCTTGAAAGATAATGATCATGGGATTGCAACAGCTGTCTGATCTTCCAATTGATAAAGACCAATGAAGCAGTGGGTCTAGATGCTAGGTGTCACTGGGGTGCTTGATTCTGATTGGTTTCTAGGAAAAGATGATGTGGACGGGTAATTTTAAAAGGTTTAAGTGATTGTTGTCATTTAATGAGAGCCACATGATATGTCAGGAAAGACTAGGATCAACGGTCACGTTTTAAACTTTGTCAATTAGCCGTTGCTACCAGGATTTGAATATTTTGTTGGGGTTTCTACAGGTTTTGTTTTAGTGAAGTAGATACAAAAAAAGGTAGATCAAATTTGATTTTTCCAGGATAGTTGCAGGTGAGAAATGATGAAGAATATATTGGTGGCCATTGCATGCTGATTTTGTTTCCTAGGGTGCCATGTCAAGTTAATGCTAAGGACTATTATTTGCAAGGGTGTTGGAGATTTGCCAGCCAACATATGGTAAGTAGCATGCGTGGAAGACTTATGAAGTAAGTTTTCAATATATGTTTTATGGACATGTTATCAACATGATATGATGGGTGCAGAGGTTAACTGTTAGTACAGACAATTATATAGCAACTTGTGTCTGTAGTGTTCCTGACAGAATAATAGATAGTGTTATGTGTATGGTTGTTCGTACAATTATCATGGTGACTTGTGCACTTGGACATATGATAAAGACATACTAGTGATGTTACATTCATGGACGTAGAGTGTGATGATTAGTATTATGCAGTCACTATTCACCAGTAGCAGTTTCCCGTGTTTGTTCAGAAGAGCCGACATAGATTATATTGGTTCTGGAGTTGTGCCTATCCTTTCGGTATGAGCCCTTGGACTTAAGCTTGGAGAAGAGTTAGTGATGTTTAGTTAAGAGTGCATGATGTAATTCAGCTTGAGGAGAAAGATACAATCATTTTGGTAGAGCTGACAATATGTAGTGTGCGTCTACAATTATCTTATTGGACAGGTCCCAGAATGTGTTATGTGCTTAGTAGAGCCAACTGAATTATTATTTTATTTTGTTATGGCTTCTCTAATATTATTTCAAGGTGGTTCTAACAAGCCGAATTGATTATATCATTTAGAGGAAAGATATTTATAGGCAGTTATTTGTGATTTCTTGGGCATGGTTCATGGTTGATTGTGAAGAGCAGAGCAGAGTGTTTGAAGTGTTGAGCCATCAAAAGAAGGTTCATGTGACCAAGTAAAATGTTTTTTCTATACATTAGAACTGATCCAAACAATAGGTCTAAGCGCAGTTCATCAAGATCCAGATATAGTGTGTATCTGTTATTCAGAAGGTTGTAGCCTTCACCCCTTTGAGAAGTGTGCTCTCAAACAGTGTGTCCTCTCCCCTAATAGGGACAATTTTAAAAGACTCCTAACAAGGTCTGACCCTTGACTAGGTCTACTATACTAAATATATTGTAAAGCAACTCCTAATAGGTTTAAGGATCTTCTAACAAGGATCATAATACACTAGTGCAGAATATTAGTGGGTGTCAATTCCCACTGGGGTTTTTACCTATTTGGGTTTCCCCGTAACCAAAATATTGGTGTTGTATTCAAGTATTCTTTCATTGTGTTTATGCTTATGTTTAAGTATACTTAATTGGATAAAGAATTGAAACTTGTAGATAACTGATTCACCCCCCCTCTCAGTTATCTCTTGGGACTATTCCTAACAATTGGTATTAGAGCCAAGTGCCTCAGAAAGAAATTTTAACAACTTGAGGTTGATCAGATGGCATTCTTTAGAAAAGAAAGTCCTAAGTTTGGAGAGAATTATCTTGATTGGAAGAACAAGATGATGACTCATTTGTAGTGCATTTCTTTTGAAGTTTTTGATGTAACTATCAAAGCAGTCAAGATCCCTAGTTTAGAAGACCTTGCAAAGGATGATGCTATTGATAAGAAAAAATAATTATTTCTTCAGAATGCAATAGCCAAAGAAGCCCTTATCAATGCTCTATCTGATAGTGAGTTTTCAGAAATAAAGAAGGTAGATACAACCCACAAAATATGGAAGTACTTAGAAGACATATTTGAAGGAGACAAACAAGCAAAGGATGTGTGTAGAAAGACATGGAAGAAAAGATACAATACATTAGAGATGCTACCTGAATAAAACATCAAAGCTTACAATCAAAGGATCAATGAAGTAGTTGCTGGAATCAGGAACAATGGTGGAGAGATCCCAAAGGAAGACATTATGGACAAATTGATGACTACTCTCACTCCAGAATATGAAAACAAGATCAACATCCTTGATGAGCCCATTTAGCTTACATCAAATTTCAAGAGAGAGACCTTGATCAGCAAAATCTCAACTTTTGAGATTTCAAGATTGAAGACAGAACCCAAAAGTGAGATGGCCTTTAAAGCAATAGTTCATGGTAAGAAATCTACAAACACTTCTGGTAATTTTGATGTTGATGATGAAGAGAAAACACTAGATGATTTCATTGCTATGATTGCCAAAAGAGAAAAGAAAGGAAAAGGAAAATATGAAGGTCAATTGCCATTTAAATTCTTTTCATGTAATAAGATTGGTCACTTTGCATCTAAATGTCCCTTAAGAGCTAGAAAGTTAAAAAATGACTACAAGCCTAAATACTCTAAGGAATGTTACTATGTTGGAGATGGAGTTTCATATGATGATTCAGCTGAAGAAGAAATTGGATTTATTGCTATCATAGAGAACATGAACAATAAGATAGATCATGAAGATGAGAAAGAGAAACAAGAGCTAGCATTGATTTCACAAGCTGATATAAGGAAAAATTGGATTATAGATAGTGGTTGTTCACATCACATGACAAGTGATAAAGACATATTTTTTTATCTGGACAAATACAATGGTGGCATGGTTATATTTGGAGATAACACTCCTAAACCTATCATTGGTAGAGGAGCCATCATCTTAGATGGAAAGAATAGTACTAATGATGTTCTTTATGTTGATGGTTTGAAACATAACCTACTAAGTGTTGGGTAGTTACTTGACAAAGGTTATAGATTGGAATTCAATGGAAACAAGTGCATCATTAAAAAAGAAGAAGGAGAAATAATTGCATTAGGATCAAAGACTAAAGGTAATGTTTTTTAGCTTAATCCAGAAGCAAGTTGTTTTGTTGCTAAAGTAGATGATAGTTGGTTGTGGCATAAAATACTGTGTCATATCAATTTTAATAACATAGTAAAGAGAAGCAATGTAAACGCAGTAAGGGATCTACCTAGCATAGAAAAACTAGTTGATACTATATGCAGGGAATGTGTGATGGGAAAGCATGTGAGAAACTCATTCAGGAGCAAGCATAATTTAGTAGAGAACAAGTTAGATCTAATTCATACAGACCTATGTGGTTCAACTCAAACAAGATCATACTATAGTGAAAGGTATTTCATTTTGTTTGTTGATGATTACACTAGAATGATGTGGGTTGCATTCTTGAAAGACAATTCAAAAGCATTTGAAAAGTTTAAGATATTCAAAGCTAAGGTTGAGAATGTATCTGGACTAAAGATAAAATGTCTAAGATCAGATAGAGGAGGAGAATTCACCTTTGACATATTCTATGAGTACTGCAAAGAACATGGCATAAAGAGGTAGTTAAGTGCACCTAGAACCCCTTAGCAGAATGGAATTACAAAGAGAAGGAATAGGATCATCCTTGATACCACACGCACCATCATGATTAAAGGAAAAGTTGCTCACACCTATTGGAGAGATGCGGTCAATACAATAGTCTACACCACTAATAGAATTCAATTGAGGCTTGGCATTGAAAAAACACCATATGAGCTATGGTTTGGTAATGTTCCCACAGTAAAATACTTCAGAATCTTTGGAAGCAAGTGCTGCATCAAGAGGGATGAAGTAGTAGGAAAGTTTGATGCAAGAAGTGATGAAGGTATTTTCCTTGGTTACTCTACTAAAAGTAAAGCTTATAGATGTTTCAATTTAATATTGAAAAAGATCATTGAAAGTGCTCATGTTAAGATTGATGAAAATTTTATGGTTCAAGAAAGATATCATGATTACTCACCCATGATTGAAGAAAAACCCAAACCCTCCACTAGTGAGACAATTATTGAAGAAATGTTTGACAATATTGATGTGTTATTCAAGGACCCTGAGACAAGTGAAGAAGAAAATCCTAAGGCTAATGAGTCAACATCGCCTAAAGTTCCAAAGTTTACATCTAGAAACCATTCCAAGAAAGACATCATTGGAGATCATAGCGACAAAGTCTTAACAATTTCACAAGCAAAGAACTCAGCTAGCAGTGAAGCGGTATGTTTACTATATCAAATTGAACCTTTAAGGTTTGAAGATGCATGTAATGATTTAGATTGGAATGATGCTATGAAAGAAGAACTTGATCATATTATTAAGAATGACACTTGGGAACTGGTCCCAAGACCTAGTGATAAGAATGTGATTGGAACAAAGATTGGATTCAAGAAAGGAGCAGCAGACTACAATCTATTCATAAGAAAGACATCTGAAGGTTTACTACTTGTAGCTATATTTGTTGATGACATTATCTTTGGAGGTAATGAAAAACTTAGTGCTAAATTTGCTAAGGAGATGCAAAATGAATTTGAGATGAGCATGATTGGACCTATCAAATACTTTTTGGGATTGAATGTGCAGCAGACAGAGAAAAGTATTTTCATTAATCAGTCAAAGTATGTGAAAGAAATATTAAAGAAATTCAAGATGGATGATTGCAAGCTAGTAGAGACACCTATGATAACTGGATGCAAGCTTACAAAAGAAGATGACTCACCAGCAGTAGATATAACATTGTACAAGTCTATGATTGGAAAACTTATTTATCTTACTCAGACCAGACTAGATATTTCCAATGCAGTTGGCATAGTTGGAAGATTTGCAGTAGAGCCTAAACAAAGTCACCTCATGGTAGTAAAAAGGATATTTAGATATTTTCAAGGCACTATAGACTATGGTCTATGGTATCCTAATTTAGAAAATGTTGAGCTTCATGTGTACACTGATGTAGATTGGGCAGGATGCATTGATGACAGAAAGAGTACATCAAGTGGAGCAGTGTTTCTTGGTGATAGACTTGTCACTTGGACAAGCACGAAACAAAATTGTATCTCTCAATAAAAAATAGAAGCAGAGTATGTTGCAACAACCTTGAATTGTTCTATAATTGTTTGGATCAAGCAGATGATAAAGGATTTTGGAATTCAGATTGATTATCCTATTGTTATTCACTATGATAACACTAGCACTATCAATATGTCAAAGAACCTTGTGATGCATGCAAGGACAAAGCACATTGAGATCAAGTATCACTTCCTAAGAGAGAAAGTGGTAGACAAAGAAGTCAAGCTAGAATATGTGAGTACTAAAGATCAATTGGTAGACATATTCACAAAACCCTTTCCAAAGTATACTTTTGAGTATCTCAAGGAGAAGTTGGGAGTAATTCCCTTCATTGATTCCGATTAGAACAAAGAAGTTAAAGCATCAGTCCTCAAGGACTGATGGATGGTTGACTACTCTACTTCTAGAGTAGTACCAGTGCTTAAACTGATTGGCACCCTTTTCCATTGATGTCAAAGGGGGAGTAATATATAGTCATGAAAAATAGAAGTAAAAAGAGGAGTAATATAATAAGGGGGAGTAGTATTTAGTTATGACAACAGTTCAGCTGAGGAAATGGAGAATGTTGAAGAATATTGCAGTAGATGGAGGACTCATCTTTGGGGGAGTCTTGAAGAGGAAATGGAGAATGTTATAAAAGAATTATTCATTTGGATTGGTGGAGTTTTTCATTCCATATGTTGCCATCAATGCCAAAGGGGGACATTGTTGGAGATTTGCCAGTTGGCCAGTATTGACTGTATGTTTTTCATCAATGACAACATATGGTAAGTAGCATGCATGGAAGACTTATGAAGTAAGTTTTCAATATAGGTTTCATAGACATGTTATCAACATGATATCATGGGCGTAGAGGTGAACTGTTAGTATAGATAGTTATATAGAAGCTTGTGTCAGCAGTGTTCCTGATAGAGTAACAGACAATGTTCTATTTATGGTTGTTTGTACAGTTATCATGGAGCCTTGTGCGCTTGGATATATGATAAAGACATACTAGTGATGTTACACTCATGGATCTAGAGTCTGATGATCAGTATAAGTGAAGTTATGCAGTCACTATTCACCAGTAGCAGTTTCCTGTGTTTGTTCAGAAGAGCCGACAAAGATTATATTGGTTCTGGAGTTGCGCCTATCCTTTCAGTATGCACCCTTGGAATTAACCTTGGAGAAGAGTTAGTTATGTTTATTTAAGAGTGCATGAAGTAATTCATCTTGAGGAGAAAGACATAGTCATTTTGGTAGAGCCGATAGTATGTAGCATGCGTTTACAATTATCTTATTGGACAAGTCCTAGAATGTGTTGCGTGCTTAGTAGAGCTGATTGAATTATTATTGGAGTTTTTTATGGCTTCTCTAATATGATTTCAAGGTGGTTCTAATAGGCCAACTTGATTATATCATTTAGAGGAAAGATATTTATAGGCAATCATTTGTGATTGCTTGGGCATGGTTCATGGTTGATTGTGAAGAGCAAAGCTGAGTGTGTAAAGTCTTGAGCCATTAGAAGAAGGTCTATGTGACCAAGTAAAGTGTTTGTGCTATACATTGGAACTGATCCAGATAGCAGGTCTAAGTGCAGTTCATCAAGATCTAGATATAGTGTGTATCTGTTATTCAGAAGGTTTTAGCCTTCGCCCCTTTGAGAAGTGTGCTCTCGGACAATGCGTCCTCTCCCCTAACAAGGACTATTGTAAAAGACTGCTAACATGGTTCGACCCTTGACCAGATCTACTATACTAAATATATTGTAAAGAAACTCCTAATAGGGTCAAGGATCTTCTAACAAGGATCATAATACACTAGTGTAGAATATTAGTGGGTGTCAATTCCCACTAGAGTTTTTACCTTTTTGGGTTTCCCCATAACCAAAATATTGGTGTTGTGTTCAAGTGTTCTTTCATTGTGTTTATCCTTATGTTTAAGTATACTTAATTGGATAAAGAATTGAAAATTTTAGATAACTGATTCATCCCCCCCTCTCAATTATCTCTTGGGACTATTCCTAACAAAGGGAAGGTAGGGTTTGTTGGATGTCAAAATTATTTCCATGCTCTGATTCACACAAGTTTTCTTTTAGTTGGTTCTTGCATTTAAGTTTTGTTTTTTATGCAACAAGAAATTGGTTGAATTTGTATTTGCAGTAAGCTTTGATGATGAAGCCTAAATAATTGTACATCAAATTTGATCTGATCCTCTTGGGTTTCCAGGCTTTCTTTGCATTCTTTCATTTCTTGTTGATTCTAGTTGTTGAGGTTTTTGTAGACCTAATTTTTCTCTAAATGATTTGTAGCTTGTTGTAATCCTTTATAAGGATTTCCAAGATCATTTAGAGGGGTTATAGTTTTTGGTAACCTTGAGAGGTTCCTGTTTCTTTGTAATTTTTCAGAGCTGGTTCCATGAGTGGTTCCTTCCTGTAAATATATTGCCTTCTTCTCTGCATATAGGGTGTTCCCTCTTTCCTTTCTGGCTTGGAGAATAGAATATAAGTTGCAACAATTTGTCTTATGAATAAGATCTCAATATTTTTATACTACTATCAGATTGTCTCCATTTGATTCTTGAACATGTTGATTAGAGCATCAAGGGTGTTTTAGTCTTTCTATTGTATGTTTGAAGATGTTTGCAAAAAAAATTTTTTTGCAGAAATAATTGAGTTTATGACTGGTTTTCAGATGTGTATGAGTTGGGATACCAAGGGTATCTCATGCTTGTCTTTCAATGGATGCTGCTTAATGTATTACTTATTTCTAGGTCTCTTCTAAGGGGAGGGTTAAAGTCTTTTGAATAGTGATTTCATATCTAAGTACATAGGTGGATTGCTAAGTAGGATTTGATCAATGGTGTATGATTGATGTAAGGCATCAACATATTAGAATTTATTATCTTCTCTATTCATAGCTCTTTGTTGCAGTGATTTATTTGACTCTGCTGTCCATTCGATAAGGCACTGGTCTATGAGAGACTTGGGGTATTTTAGGGGTCCATTCAATCCAAAAAAATCAACTCAATCAAATGAAATCATTTTCCCTTTCATGTTTGGTAGGAGTTAGGAGTAGTTTCTAGTTTTCAGGCTTACTCTATGCAAAAGGGATATTGCACAAGATATGGTTAACATTCATTAAGGTACTTGTTACCTAAATGAGTTTGAAGCTATTCCACAATCATATATCTACAGGCCTATTGTTTGTCACAAGAATTTATGTATGTGCAGATGAGGTATACGCACCTGAGTGATGTGGAGCTAAAAGTGTAGGAGGACTAATATCCTAGTCCTTGTTAATTGGCCCTTTTTATTATCAAATTTGGAGTGGTTATTGAGAGTCAGTGACATTAATTTGTTAATTGAATTGTAAATTTGATAGTGTGGGAAAAAGGAACCAATAGGGTCCCTCAATAACCCATCACAAACCCAATGATAAAACATTGATTAACACAAAACAAAGTTGAACTAGGTGCATCTCATGATGCCATCATAAGACATAATACGGGAAAAGTCACTTCATCTCAAGATTGACTCAACCCTATCTCTAAGGATCACTAGAATATGATCCTATACTACACCCAACATCTCAAGCTAATGCAGGGCATTGAAAATATGCTCGAAAATCATATCCTCCTAGTGGTTCACCTTCACATGGGACCAACATGATCATACTCAATGAGTGTGAAGTTTGAAACCACACCATCAGGATATATCCATTTCATCATGTAACTCAACTTCAAATTTGTGAAAAGAGGCAAATGAGGGAGGCACTACAGATATATCCATTTCATCAGGTAACTCAACTTCATAAGCATTACCACTGTCAAACTTCCTCACAATTATACAAGGACCAAACTTCTTCATTTTTCAGCTTACCGTATGTTTCAACAAGAAATCTTCCCTTCTTCAAATGAACCATCACCTCATCACCAACTTCAAAAAAATGATGTCTCCTAGTATTGTCAACATTTTCCTTATACCTCTGATTATTTTGTTCCAACTTCAACTTCACTTCCTCATGTAAAGACTTCATAAAATCAGAAAATACTTCCCCTTCATCACTTCTCTTTTCTTCACCAACAATATCCCTCAAATCTTATACTCCTCTAGGCTGTATTCCAGTTACAATTTCAAAAGGTGGTTTTTGTGTACATTCACATAATTATTATATGCAAACTCAACTTGTGATAATATCATATCCCAATTACTCAGCTTAAATCTCCAGCTAAACATCTCAACAAATTACCCAAGCTTCTATTCAAAACTTCTATCTATCCATCTATCTGTGGATGGAATGTAGATCTAAACCTCAACTCAGTATCCATCTTCTTCACAAAGTCCTCCAAAAGTAACCAACAAACTGCTATCTCGGTTAGAGATAATACTTCTAGGTAATCCATGCAATCTAACAATCTCCTTGAAGAAAATCTCAGCAACATGCACAACATCTGATGTCTTCTTACATGGTATGAAATATTCCATCTTAGAAAATCTATCCACAACAACAAATATAGAATCATACCCTCTTGTTGTCCTAGGTAATCCAAGAACAAAATCCATACTAATGTCACTCCAAGGTTTCTCAGGAACATAAATAGGTGTTTACAATCCAATATTATGACTTACTCCTTTTGCAACTTGACAAATTACACAACTCCTTACAAACTTCTGAACATCCTTATACACATGTGGCCAATAATACTTTTCCTTAAGAAAACTCAATGTCTTATCAATTCCAAAATGTCTAGCCAATCCACCACAATGCTTTTCCTTAATAAAATTAATTCTCATGGAACTTCTTGGTATACACAACTGAATTCCTTTAAAAAACATACCTTCTTCAATGAAATACTCCTCAAACTTACTTGGTTGTCCTAATAAATTTGGTGCTCTGTACTCTCTCCACACCTCAGAAAAATTAGGGTCAGTGTCATACAACTCCTTCATCTCATCAAAACCAAGAACTACAACCTTCATCTCGGTCAACAAAGAACATCTTCTACTGAGTGCATCTGCAACTTGGTTTGTGACTCCACTCTTATGTTTGATCACAAATGTGAAACTTTGTAAATATTCAACCCACTTCATATGTCTCTAATTCAACTTATGTTGACTTCCCAAATACTACAAAGCTTTATGATCAGTATACAACACAAACTCACTCGGTATCAAATAATGTCTCCACTTTTTCAAGGGTTGAACAATAGCATAAAATTCTTGATCATACACAAAATACTTCATTTTAGCATCATTCCACTTCTCACTAAAGAAAGCAACAAATTTATTCTCTTGACTCAACACATCTCCTATTACGCTACCACTTGTGTCACACTCAACTTGAAATACCTTATTGAAGTCAGGTAAAGCTAACACATGTAACTCGACAACCTTTTGTTTCAAAGTATCAAAACTCTTGTTATCTCCGTGTGTCCACTTAAAATCCTTTTTATCTCCTCTCATAGTCTCAGTCATAGCATTACAAACATAACTAAAATTCTTAATGAAATTTCTATAAAAACTAGCCAAACCATGAAATGATCTTACCTCACCCACATTCTTAGGTGTAGGCCACTCCAAAATTTCTTTAACCTTCTCAAGATCCATTTTCAAACCATTAGCTGAAATCACAAATCCCAAATACACAATCTCTTCTTGCATAAAGGAACACTTCTTCAAATTAATCAATAGCTTCTCCTCTTTCAGTCTTTGCAACACTTGTCTAATATGCTCAAGGTGTTCTTGCTTAGTTTTACTAAATATCAGTATATCATCTAGATAAACAATCACAAACTTACCCAAAAATCTCTTGAGAACCTCATTCATCAACCTCATGAAAGTACTAGGTGCATTAGTCATACCAAAAGGCATAACCAACCACTCATACAAACCATATTTTGTCTCAAAAGAAGTCTTCCATTCATCACCTTCTCTGATTCTGATCTGATGATACCCACTCTTCAAATCAATCTTGGTAAAATACTTTTCTCCACTCAAACAATCCATTATGTCATCCATCCTCAGCATAGGAAACCTATACTTTACTATTATCTTGTTGATAGCTCTGGAATTAGTACACATTATCCATTCTCCATTCTTTTTACGTGCTAGCACAACTGGTACAATACATGGACTCAAGCTTTCTTTGATCAAACCTTTATGCAATAACTCCTGAACTTGTCTATTAAGTTCTTCATTCTTAGTAGGTATAAATCTATATGGTGCTTTATTTGGAAAACTAGCTCTAGAAATTAGATCCATACAATGACTTATACTTCTTATTGATGGTAAACCATTAGGAATATCCTCTGCAACAATTTCCTTGTATTCATTTAGAAAGCTTTCAATTTCTACTAGCACTTGGTCATCACTATTTTCTATCACTCATCATTTACTATTTTCTATCACTCAGTCATTACTACCACAACTCTATCTCTTAGGAATTATAGAAAAATAGATTTGGTTCTTCTTCATATCTTTTTCAAATTTCTTTCCATTAACCATGCAAATTTTCATAGTAGTACAATTTATCTCATCTGGAACTTCAATCAAAGGTAACAATGTTTGATTTCTTCCATTTACCCAAAGAGTATATTGATTCAATCAACCATCATGCACAACATATCTATCATACTCCCAAGGTCTACCCAATAGAATATGGAAACAATCCATAGGCATAATATCACACAAAACTTCATCAAAGTAACTTCTAATTTTGAATTTCACAATACATTGCTCACTTACCAATAATTTATGCCCATCCTTGATCCATGAAACATGATAGGGTTTAGGGTGTCTCAACCTCTACAATTACAACTTTGTAACTAGCTCATTTGATGCCAAATTCGTTGAACTGCCACTATTAACAATCACTTTGCAACATTTTCCTTCCATCTTACATCTAGTTTTGAAAAGACTTCTCCTTAGGACAGGTTCTTCATCAACTCTTTTATTACACAAAGTTCTCCTTACCATCAGATTTTCTCCATCCTCAGGCCTACTTGATGAACCCTCAAGATTCTCTTGTACCACAACATTCCTATGATTTTTTTCATTTCCATTAGAATATCTACACTCAAAAGATTTATGCCCTTCTTTACCACATCTATAACAATTACCACTAAAACTACTTCTAGAATAAGAATTACCTCTTCCTTGGTATAAACTAGTACCTCCTCAATAAGAACTACCATCTTTCCACTCGGTCTTGCCTTTATCTTCAATTTTCCACTTAGATTTTCCCTTATCTTGTACAAAATTATTAGATTTTCCACCTTCACCATAGGATCTACCTCTACTTCTCTGTCTTTGTTCATGTTTCTTTGTCAAGATCTCCTCAACTTTCAATGCATATTGATATGATTATTCCACACTATCCAATTTCACAAAACTTATTTCATCCTGAATTCAAGATCTCAATCCATTCAATTACCTCACAAATTTCTCAACCTCATCATCCACATGTCCAGATTTGATGTCGAACCTATAGAATTCCTCAGTGTATTCCTTCACAGTCATGTCTCTTTGTCTAAGGTTTTGCATCTTCATTAATAATTTAACTTTGTAATCAATAGGGAGGAACTTATTCTTCAACTTGTTCACCATTTTAAACAAGGTTACGATCTTCTCCTTTCCTCTCCTTTGTCTATCAGTTTGTAATTTCTCCCACCATAGTGAAGCATGACCTTCCAACCTAGAGACTGCGATTTTCAACTTCCTATTATCAGGAGTGCCTTCAAACTCAAATAACTTCTCCATATCAGAGATCCAATCTAACACAACATTAGTATCCAATTTTCCATCATAAGGAATAACTTCAACAATAGGATTTGAATGTTCCCTAGACAATACTCTCAACAAACTTTCCTCATCTTGATCTTCATCATGTTCTAGATTAGGGTTTGGTGCTTCTACTTCATCATCATCAAGATGCACTCCTCTCCTTTGGGCTATCTCCATAACATCTAATATGGATGCAATCTATCTTAACATGTCCATTATGACATTATCATCATTTCCTCTACCTCAAACCATTTTGACAAAATAGGTTCCTGCAAGATCGTAACCCTCTGCAAGTTATAGGTCAAATCCACAGATCTTCCACCCTACAACCAAATCCAACTCAAGGTTCTACACAAGCCAATTTCCTAAAGGATGAACCTAAAGCTCTGATACCACCTATTGCAAGGAGGGACAAGAAAACCTAGGGCCAAGGCTCACCTAACTATCCATCCACCTTGTAGAGTAATACACAATAGAAACAACAATACAAAGAACAACACCAAGGAGAGAAGGAGAAAAAAAACCTTATTGATTGATCCAAATATGAGCATACATACCTGGTTGTGAGGCCTTCCGGGTTATGGCCAACAAGATTTATCAATTACTTATTTTCTATCTCCCTACATTGTCTTCTCTAATTCATCACTTTGTCTACCCTACTTCTAAACATCTGTATTTATACCTGCCAAAATGGCTTACAGAAGATTCTAGATTATTACAAATAGAAGGCCGACCACAAAATGGTCTACACACATCCCAAGACAAGATCCCAATAATAAATTCATGACCCAAATCAAATACATAAGTCAGCTCCAACTAAGAATTAAAACATAGACAAACTCAGTCAAAGATGAACTGAGCATTAGCAAATAATAGGTTCACTCAGCACAGGAAGGAACGCTTGACCAATAATGAACAACTTAGAACACACAAGATTACTTGGCCAACATTGAATAGCTCAACACACAAGAATGCTCAACACAAATTTTAACTCGGCAATAACTGGCAGAATGAACAAAAGAGGAGGATAGCGAAGAAACCCCGGATGCTTCTGCATCACTTATGCTTTATGCAAAGAATGTCAGATGGGGAAGAAGACAAGGACTAGATTTAAAAAAAAGGATTTTCCTACTACAAAACCTCTAGAGATGATACACACTAACCAATGCAAACCTGCCAAAACAAAATTACTAAATGGTGAAAAGTATTTTATGCTACTTATTGATGATTTCTCTAGAATGACATGGATTACTTTCTTAAAAGAAAAATTAGAAACCCTAGATAGATTTAAAGTGTTCAAATATATAGTTGAGAATGAAATAGATGCTAAGATCAAGTATTTAAGGTATGACAAAGGTGGATAATATCTATAAAATGAGTTTGAAATATTTTGTGAAGAACATGGTATTAGGAGACATTTGTCAACACCTAGGACTCCTCAACAAGATAGAGTTTTTGAAAGAGAGAATAAATCAATTTAAGAAATGACTAGGACAATATTGAAACATAATAACTTGTCTCATATGTATTGGAAACAAGTTTTCCATACTTTTTTTTTATATTCTTAACAAGGTATGAGTGAGGTTTAATTATTCTAAGACCACTTATGAACTATGGTATATAAGACTTGATACTGTCAAATATTTCAAAAAATTCTAGAAATAAATGCTATATCATGGGGGACAAAAAAGATCATTGAACATTTGACTCAAGATCAAATGAAGGGATCTTTCTTGGATTTTCAAAAAAAAGAAAATCATATGGGTGTTACAATAAGAGACTCAAGAGGATTGTGGAAAGCACAAAGTTCAAAGTAAGAATGTAATCAAGTTGCTACTAAACTGATGCAGGAGCATCCTAGGATTCTTGGCAATCTTGTATCAACCAAAAATATGTTTGTCTTTGAAGGTAGATTGTTAGTTTTGATCTTGGTTTGGTGGATTTCTTTCTCGGTTTGGGAGACTGGTTACTTAGTTTCTATGGTTACCAGGGTGCTCGGTCTTTGAAGAACACTCGGTGACTAAAGGCACCGGCTCACTAGCACTCGACAATAACTGTGTTGCTCAGTCATGTTTGACGTGGTCGGTTGACTGGTGCTTAGTTATTTCTTCTGTTGCTCGATGTTCTTGCTTATCGACTGGATTGTTTGGATAGATCAGCTTGGCCAACTAGTGCATTTAATTTGGGTTGCACTCCTTGTGTTATGGATTGACTGCTGGGTGTGTGGGGACCTAGATCTGGCATGTTGCATTCTTCTATGCGGATCTGATGATCTTTGGGGCCATCTTTGAGATTTTATTTATTTTTGTAAGGCTATGTGAGATCCAACTGATGTTTTAGCATGTAATATTTGTTTGTAAAGATTTATTGTTTCTTCAGCCGACTTGTGGCTGGGAATCAATATTTATAGGATGCTTGGGTATATGTTTAGGCATTAGATTGTTGGTTGGAAGGTTAGTAGCTTGCATGCTTAGGAGCAGGAAGTTTTCTTGGAAGTTGAGTACAAGTTTAGATCTTTCATGGGTCCCTACCAGTGTGCTACTTGTTGTAGACCTGGAGTAACTAGATGCTGATGTTGGGGAAAAGATTTAGATCTTGTGGGATCTTGTAGACTGTTACTTGCATTGTAATTGGCTGTAACCAAGAAGGCGTTACAACCTGACACATTGCATGTAATCAGTGTTTTCATGAATAAAGACTTCTGTTTCATATCAGATATGTTGGTTCTATTGTATATTTTTGCTGCATATTGGTTTGGTTGCAAGGTCAGTCAGTCCTTCATTAGATTCACCCAACTTGACTGCATTAGGTGGTATCAGAATGAAGTTTGTTCCTATTTGAGAAAATTCTATTCCTGTTGGAGCTTAGTGGATCTTGTGTATATAGATCTTGATTTGAAGATGCCTCCGAGGAGAAATTGTGAGATTGTTGAGGAAGAAGAAGCTACTGGAGAATTCTATCTTGATGATTTTAGGACTTTGCAGAAACAAGTGCAAGACCTATAAGAGGAATTGAGAAAGAAGAAACCTATCTTGAAAGAGGATAGTGATGATGAATTTGAGGGAGATCATTTTGAAGAAGTTATAGAAGAAGCTAGAGATTCGGAGGAGAATCAAATTCTGAAAGCTATGTCTAAGATTGGGAAAAGACATAAGATTGAAGTTTCTACATTTGCTGGAAGCCTTAGGCCTAAAGAATTGATTGATTGGATCAATGAGATTGATGAATACTGAGTATGAAGAAATAGAAGATCATGGTAGGGTTAGATTTGCAAAGACTAAATTAAAAGGTCATGAAAATATCTGGTGGAGAGAATTTCAGTTGGAAAGAGGTAGAAGAGGAAAAGAAAAGATCACTAAGTGGAACCAAATGGTTGAGAAGTTGAAAAAGCAATTCATTTCGATGGATTATGAATTGGATATGTTTAAGAAGATGCAAGCTTTGAAGTAGACTAACAAATTGGTACAAGAGTATACCAAGGAGTTTTACATAATCCTGATTAGGACTGGTCATTTTGAAGCTGATAAAGAGAAGGTTGCTAGGTATGTCTATGGTTTGAGACCTAGTATTTAGAAAGAGTTACTTACTATGTGGATGACAAAAATCGGTGATGCTTACCAGATGACATTGAAGCTTGAAGAGAAGCTAAATAGGAAGTATGAAGGAAAATAGAATAGTAGGAACTGAGGTGGTAGGACTGGTGAGACTATTGCTGAGAGCAATGTGACAAAGAAACCTAAGCCTGATGTGGGATCTGGCAGTGGTCAAGTTACTAAGAATACTGGATAGAGAGGAAGGTGGAAGAATGAGTTCACCGACACTTGCTATAACTATGGTGAAGCTGGTCATAGAAGCTGGTAGTGTCCTAAGAAAAGAGTTGCATTAGTTTTTGAAGAAGACATTGAGAATGTTCCTGAGAAAGGTGAATGTCTTGTCACTAGGAGATTAGCTGCATGTGTTCGTGAACTGGTGCAGAGAAGGAATTTTTTCAGAACTAGATGTAAGTGCAAAGATAAGGTATGTAATGTTCTAGTTGATGGTGGCAGTTCTAAGAACTTTATTTCAAATGAAATGGTCAGTAAATTGAATTTGGAAAGAAGGAAGCATCCTAATCCTTATCAGATTAGTTGGATACAAGATGTTTCTAAGGTTAGAGTTGAAGAAAAATGTTTGGTTAAGTTTCAGATTGGATCTTACCATGATGAGATATTGTGTGATGTATTACCTATGGACGCTTGTCATGTGTTGCTCGGTAGACCCTGGCAGTTTGACAGAAATGTTTTGTTTGATGGTCGTGCTAACACCTATGTGGTTAGGCATGAAGGAGCTCAGCATAAGATGATACCTTTATAGGAGATAGGGGTTAAAGGATGTGGAGTTATCAGGTGTTGTCCTTATGACAAACCTCAGGAGCATAAGGTTGATGAACCTATTCCTATTAAATCTAGTTTGGAGGAAAAGGAGGATGATATCTCTAAAGAGTTTGTTGAGATTAAGAAATAGATGGTTTTGCTGGTAGAGATGGTTCAACAGATGGTGACATTTATGACATAGAGAGATGCATATGATACTAAGTTGATTGAGAAGTCTGGAGAGGATGAACCTTACCAAGGCATTGAGGTGGTCGGTAGTGGTCAGAGTCGATTACTATCAATTGTCAACTGGAGGGATAAACAAAGTGAAAAGTAGGACTTTCTGCATGAGACAGTGAATGAAGTGAAGACTACTTGGGATGAACGACAAGAAGAAATGTGGGTGAAGAATAGATTCAACATACCTGTTCTGATTCCCTTGAGGCATTCCTGATTTCCTTACAAGAAATTATTTTTGACTTGGGGTGTCTGATGTAGGAGCATCCTAGGATTCTTTGCAATCTTGTATCAACCAAAAATATGTTTGTCTTTGAAGGTAGATTGTTAGTTTTGATCTTGGTTTGGTGGAATTCTTGCTCGGTTTGGGAGATTGGTTTCTTGGTTTCTATAGTTACCGGGGTGCTCAGTCTCTGAAGACTGCTCGATGACTAAAGGCGTTAGTTCACTGGTGCTCAGCAATAACTATGTTTCTCAATCATGCTTGACGTGGTCGATTGACTGGCGCTCAGTTATTTCTTCTGTTGTTTGGTGTTCTTGCTTACCGACTGGATTGTTTCGATAGATCGGCTTGGCCGACTGGTGCATTTAATTTGGGTCATGCTCCTCATGTTATGGGTTGACCGTTGGATGTGTGGGGACCTAGATCTGGCATGTTGCATTCTTCTATGCGGATCTAATGACCGTTGGGGCCATCTTTGAGATTTTATTTATTTTTGTAAGGCTATGTGAGAGTCGACTAGTGTTTTAGCATTTAATATTTGTTTGTAAAGATTTATTGTTTCTTCATCTGACTTGTGGCTGGGAATCAGTATTTATAAGATGCTTGGGTAGATGTTTAGGCATCAGATTGTTGGTTGGAAGGTTAGTATCCTGGGAGCTTAGGAGCAAGAAGATTTCTTGGAAGTTGAGTACAAGTTTAGATCTTTCCTGGGTGCCTACCAGTGTGCTGCCTATTGCAAACCTGGACTAACTAGATGCTGATGTTGGGGAAAAGATTTAGATCTTGCGGGATCTTGTAGACTGTTACTTGCATTATAATTGGCCATAACCGGGAAGGCCTTATAGCCTGACACATTGCATGTAATCAGTGTTTTCATGAATAAAGACTTATGTTTCATATCAGATCTACTAGTTCTATTGTGTATTTCTGCTGCATATTGGTTTGGATGCAAGGTCAGTCAGTCCTTAATTGGATCCGCCCACCTTGACTACATTATAAACATAATATTTTTTAAATAGAAGTTATCCCATGCACTACAAAAGAGAAAGAAGATGAAGAAAAGGAAGTACCACATGGAAAAGAAAAGGAATTAGAAAAAAACCCTAAGACACCAACAAAGTATGTTCAAAAAAATCATTCAAAAGAATATATTATTGGAGATAATCATAAAGGATTTCAAACTCAAAGAAGACTTTCCAAGGCAAGAGAGCAAGAAAATATTTGTCTTTAATCTAAGGTGGAACTAAGGACCTTTGTGGAAGCAGGAAAAGATGATGGATGAATAAAATCAATGGAAGAAGAACTCAATTAGATTAAAAAGAATTAGACATGGAAATTAGTGTCTATACTAGTAGATAAGAATATTATAGGAAAAAATAAGGTGTTTCAAAATAAGTTTAATGAATAAGGAGAAGAAACAAGAAACAAAGCTAGATTAGTTTGTAAAGGCTACTCACAAGTTGAAGGTAGAGATTATCAGGAGACTTTTTCTCTAGTTGCTAGGATGGAAGCTATTATAATGTTTCTTACATTTGGTACTCACAAGAACTTTAATGTGTATGAAATGGATGTCAAGTCAGCCTTTTTGAATGGAGATCTTGAAGAAGTTAAGTTTACGTTGAGCAACCTAATGGTTTTTAGTTGGTAGAAGATCTAGACACGGTATGTAGATTTAAAAAGGTGAAATATGGTCTCAAGCAAGCTCCCAAAGTTTGGCATCTAATATTGGATAAGTATATACTACAAAAAGACTTCAAAAGGTACAACAAATAGTAATCTTTATCTTAAAGTTTAAGGAGACAAAATATTAATAGCTATGGCGTATGTTGATGATATCATTTTTGGTGGAGATGATGATATATGCAAGAGATTTGTAGAAGATTTGTGGATTGGTGAGTTTTATTTTCTTGGTCTTCAAGTAAATTATTTAGATGATGGTATTATATTTTCTTAGACTAAGTATATCTAGGAGATGATGAAGAAATTTGATATGGAAAACCCTAAACCAGTTAGTGCCCCTATGGTTACTAGTTTTCATTTAAGAAAGGATTATGAATCTTTGGATGTGGATTAGAATCTTTGCATGTCTATGTTGGGAGGATTGTTATATTTAACTTATTAAAGACTTGATATTATGCATGAAACATGTTTGTTTACAAGACATCAAGCTTCTCCTAGGAAATCTCATGACAAGGTAGTAAACAAGATATTTAGATATCTAAAAGAAACTCCAAATTTTGGTGTGTGGTATAAGAAAAATGGTGATTTCTCTCTTAAGGATTACACTCATGTTGATTTTCCTGGCTGCATGAATGATAGAAGTGTACCGGTGATGAAGAATTTCATTTGGAGACAAATTGGTCTCTTGGCTAAGTGAAAAATAAGATTCAATATTTTGATCAATAGCAGGGGTTGAGTACATTGCAACAACATCTTATTGTAATCATGTGATGTGGATGAAGCAAACTCTAAGAGATATAAAATTGATGTATGATGATTCTATTCCAATTATGTGTGATAATACAAGTGCACTTAACATTTCAAAAAATCCAGCAATGCATTCAAGGACCGAATCTATTTCTATTAGGTATCACTTTTTAAGAGAGAAAGTTGAAGATAAAGAGGCTAGATTAGAGTATGTGGCCAAAAAATATCAAATTGAAGACATTTTCACTAAGGCATTATCAAAGGATACTTTTTAGAATATCAAGTAGAAGTTAGGGGTTATTTCCCCTCCTTATAATTAGATGCACAAATTGGCACATCTTTTTAGGGGAAAAAACTCAAGGATTATCCTTTTTCTCCTATTTTATGTTGTGGATTCTCCTAGAAGGAGTAGGAAGTCTGTTGTTTATAGGAAAGTTTTGCAAAAATTTGAAAGGGGAGAGATAGTTCAAAACATTGTTTTGTGCTATTTGTCCTTGATGTTCATAGGGGAGAGATATACATAGTGAGATAGTAATACACAAGAAGAATACATTAAGGGAGAGAGACTTGTTAGCCAGTTGTTTTTCAAAGGCAAATTTTCACACTAATGGTGATGATCATATTTATGATATTTTCATCAATTAAAATGAGGATATCACTGGAGATATGAGTTAGTGTTTTCATTGATGTCAACTTGATGTTAGGAGATTGATGGAAATATGTGTTCAACTATTCCTATGTTATTTGTTGTTTCTCTTGTGTGAGCATTTGTTATTTTTGGAATGCTATAGTGATAGAAGATGGAATATGCAAGAAAGGGTATTTGAAGTCTATATGAGAGAATTCTCTACATTCCTTTGCATTTTGTGACTAGATATTGGAGTTTTGGATAAATGTTTTTGTTCTATGGATGTTGCACTCTTATGGTTTCAAGTCCTCAACATTACAGTTAATGTGGTTGGTTATTTAAGTTTTTTGAAAGTCTAATAGTCTATAGGGATTAGTTAAGAGATACTATGAATTGCTCCAAATTGATGTTTCTGGTATTGAAATTTAAAGGACATGCTTGGAATGATAGTATAATGCCTCAAAATTTAGTTTTTTAGTCGGTGGTTTTTTGCACATGAAAATTTATGATCAATTTCTTAATAGTGTGGTTTGTTGTTGTTCTTTGGATGACTCAATTGGTTTTCTTAATTGGATCATTTTCTTTTGTTTTGGACTTGTGTTGGAGGTTGAAGTAAGATGTTGCTTTGGGTAGTATTGGGGTGTGTGAAGACTTGTATTGAATATTTATGTTCATGAAATTATGTTTTTTGGCCGACTAGTTATGCACTACACTGTACATATTACATTTTTTATTGACTTTGGAGGATTTTTTATTGCATGTCAATCATTTAGAGATACTTTGAAATATGTGTTATGATGTTTCTAGGCTGTCTTTATCTCTTAGAGTTGATTATAATTGCCATAATTATTTTTGATTTGTTGATTTGATATGACTTATGTTTGTTTTGTTTTGATTCACATAATTTAGGGTTTTGACAAATAAGTTGATATATATTAAAGATCATTTCAACATGTTGGAGTGTGGAATTTATTTTGAACGATTTGTAAGAATATGTGTTGAAGAGAAGTGTGACAATAAATTTGGTTGATGTTCCTTCACAATCATATCATTTAGTTTATCAGTGTTTGAGATAGCAAATGTGTATGTGGTATTTGTCATGAAGTTGGTCGCTTAAGACAATGATTCAAGGATGGATTTTTCATAGAGACTTTCTAGAGACAATATGCTAACTTAGGCTTGTTCATTTTGATTCACAATATTCATAATCATTCTAGAATAAAATGAGTCCTTCTAGGTAGATTTGTATATTTACCTAAGGTAGTGTATCTCAATCTCCAATCCCTTTTTTATCCTACCCTAAGGTTGTGCATCTCAATCTACAATCCCTTTTGTATATTTCCATAAGGTTGTGCACTTTAGTTTGCAAGTCAAATAAGGAGAAATGAGCTTCTTTGGCCATGATCCTAAAACAATTATCATAAATTTTCTCTCCATATTGTGTGATTTGGATCTCACCATTTTTTTCCCTTCTTGATTTTTTCAAGTACATCTGGTATTCTCATGTGCATTAAGTTCATTGCTTTATCTTTATTTTCTACTAATTTGGTTAAGGTTAATTGATCATACAAGGGAGGATGAGGAGAGGGGCCAAAGGCACACCCTAACTAGATCCACCTTGTAGAGATCACACATAGAAGCAATAACACACAAAATGAGAGAGAGAATATAGATCAACTTCTTATATTACTTCAAATTGGTTCATACATGTTGGGCTATAAGGCCTTCCCGGTTAGGGCCAAATATTACAATTCAAGTGCAGAAGTCCTCCAACATGCGAGGATTTGAAACTATCTTCAAGCTTCTAACTTCTATCTTCTACTATTGATGTCCTAAAACTACAACCAAAGATTATAATATATACAAGAGGCTATCGAACAAGTTAGACTTCAGATCCATCATCAATAGAAGGAGTGAACAAATCTAGGCCCACAAACTTCCCAATGATAGATACCAGCATTAAATCCATGACATAATTAATTTCACAAGTTGGCCTCAACAAGAAACTAAAACAAACAAATTGGTAAGCAAGGATAACTGAGTGCTAGGAAAAGATAATCGAGCGCCAGGAAAAGATAACTGAGTGCCAAGGAATTAACCGACCAACTCGGTTAACAAAGGAAATCGAGAAACTACCGAGATAACTCGATCAAAGCAAAAACTAAGCAACATAGGAAAACACAAACTTGTTTTTTGTGATAGAGGATTGCTAAGGACCTAAGATGTTCCTCCATCAGACACCTGGGGTTATTTGAAATTATTCTCTGAATCATGCAATAGATACAACCTGAGCTGAATCCAACTCAGATTGTGAAATCCATGAACTGTCTTCAATCGGTCTATTCTTCCACTTTACCAGATATTCCATATACTATTTTCCTCTTGTACTTTTTCCAACTCTTTGTTCCAAAATCTGCTCAACTTATTCTATCTGTTTCTTAGGATAATCATTCGGTATTGTCATTTCTTCATCCGACTCATGGTACTCATATAAATTACTAATGTTGAATATAGGTGATATATCCATGTCATCAGGTAACTCAATCTCATAAGCATTTCCACTATCAAATTTTCTCAAAATTCTGCAAGGACCAAACTTCTTCATTTTTAGCTTCCCATATGTTCCAATAGGAAATATTCCTTTCTTCAAATGAACCATTACTTCATCACCGACTACAAAAGTCTTATGTCTTCTAGATCTATCAGCTCTATCTTTGTATTTTTGATTAATTTTCTCCAACTTATGTTTCACATCTTCATGCAATGTCTTCATGAACTCAAAAAACTTTACTCCTTTAGCACTTCTCTTTTCTTCGTCAGCAATATCCCTCAAATCCAATATACCTCTCGGTTGTATGCCATTTACAATATCAAAAGGTGTTTTTCTAGTATTCCTATTCACTAAATTATTATATGCAAACTCTTCTTGTGCCAACACAGAATCCCAATTACTCGGTGTGTCTCCTACTAAACATCTCAAAAGATTACCCAAGCTTATATTTACAACTTCTGTTTGTCCATCAGTCTATGGGTGAAATGTAGAGATATACCTCAAATCAATGCCAAAATTTCTCCAAGGGTCTTCCAAAAGTATCCAACAAATTTACTGTCTCAGTCAGAGATGATACTCCTCGGTAATCCATGCAATGTGACAATTTCCTTAAAGAAATGATTTTCTATATGTACTACATCTAATGTCTTTCTACAAGGTATAAAATGTGCCATCTTAGAAAATGTATCCACAACAAAAAATCTAGAATCATTACCTCTCACTGTCTTCGGTAAGCCAAGGAAAAAATCCATACTGATATCAATCCAAGGTTTCTCAAGAATAGAAATTGGTGTGTACAATATAGTATTCTGACTTACTCCTTGTGCAACTTGACAAATTTTGCAACTTTTTACAAATTTATGAACATCCTTATACAACAATGGCCAAAAGTATTTCTCCTTAAGAAAATTCAATGTCTTGTCAATACCAAAGTGTCCAACCAATCACTACCATGTTTCTCCTTTATCAAATTAGTTCTCATTGATTCTCTTGGTATACACAATTGAATACCTTTAAACAACATACCTCCTTGAATGAAATAGTCTTCCCATTTAGTACTCTATTGATCTTGAATAGGTGCTCTGCACTTTCTCCATGGCTTGGAAAAATCAGGATCAAATTCACATGAATCTCTCATGTCATAAAAACCAAGAACTTCAATTTTCATCTCGATCATCAAAGATCTTCTTCTACTCAATGCATCAGCAACTTGGTTAGTGACTCCACTCTTATGCTTTATCACAAATGTATAACTTTGTAAATATTCAACCCATTTCATATGTCTCTGATTCAACTTATTCTAACTACCCAAATACTGTAAAGCTTTATGATCAGTATACAACACAAATTCACTCGGTATTAAATAATGTCTCCATTTCTTTAGGGATTGAACAATAGCATAGAATTCTTGATCATACATAGAATATTTCCTTTTTGCATCATTCAAATTTTCAATAAAGAAAGCAACAGGTTTACCTTCTTGACTCAACACAACTCCTATTGTACTACCACTTGCATCACATTCCACTTGAAATACCTTATTGAAATCAGGCAATGCTAACACAAGCAATTCAAAAACCTTCTTCTTTAGAGTCTCAAAGCTTTTATCAGCTCTATGTCCACTTGAATTCTCTTTTATCTCCTCTCATAGTATCAGTCATAGCATTATAAATTGAACTGAAATTCCTAATGAACTTTTGGTAAAAACTTGCCAACCCATGAAATGATCTTACCTCACTAGCATTCTCAGGTGTGGGCCAATTCAAAATTGTTTCCACCTTTTCAGGGTCCATTTTCAAACCATCAACTGAAATCACAAATCCCAAATACACAATCTCCTCTTTCATGAAAGAACACTTTTTCATATTTATCAACAACTTTTCTTCTTTCAACCTCTGCAATACTTGTTTAACATGCAATAAATGTTCTTCTCTAGTCTTACTGAATATTAGAATATCATCTAGGTATACAATCAAAAATTTACCTAAGAATTTCTTCAAAACTTCATTCATCAATCTCATAAAAGTACTTGGTGCATTAGTTAAACCAAAAGGCATAACCAACCACTCATACAAATCTTCTTTTGTCTTAAAAGAAATCTTCCACTCATCACCTTATATGATTCTGATATGATGATACCCACTTTTAAAATCAATCTTGGTAAAATACTTTTCTCGAGTCAAACTATCTATTATGTCATCCATTCTCAGTATAGGAAACCTATATTTCACTGTCATCTTGTTGATTACTTTGGAATCCATACACATTCACCATTCTCCATTCTTCTTAGGTGTTATATAATTGGTACTGCACAAGGACTCAAAATTTCTTTGATCAAACCTTTCTACAATAATTCTTGAATTTGTCAGTTCAATTCTTGATTCTCGGTAGGTGTCAACCGATGTGGTGCCTTATTTGGTAAACTAGCTCCAAGGATTAGATCCATGAAATGATCAACGCTTCTCTTCAGTGAAAAACCATCAGGTACATTATCATAAATAATCTCTTTGTACTCAGTGAGTAACTTATCAATCTCTTTAGGTATGTTATCCTCTTTTTTCTTATTCAGTTTGTTAGGAATCACAATAAAACATACATCATTCTTCTTCAAATCCTTAACAAAATTTCTTCCTTCCATCAAGCAAACTTTCACAGATGTACCAACACTACTACCATGTTCTTCAATCAAAGGTAGCAAGATTTGTCTTCTCCCATCAACCCAAATAGTATATTTATGCAATCTCCCATCATATATAGCATGTCTATCATATTGCCAAGGTCTACCCAACAAAATATGACAACAATCCATAGGCATGATATCACATAACACCTTATCATAGTACTTTCCAATTTTCAAATTCACATACCATTGTTCACTTACCAAGAGTGTATGTTCATACTTGATCCATGAAATTTGATAGGGCTTCGGGTGTTCCAACCTTTTCAACTGTAACTTTGTAACCATTTCCTCAGATGCCAAGTTCTCCAAGCTTCCACTATTAATGATTACCTTCCACACTTCATCAGAAACTCTATATCTAGTCTTGAACAAACTTTTCCTTACCCAATCTTCCTTATTACTTTCACTCCAAAGTGCTCTCCTTACCATCAAGTTCTTTTCATTCCCAGGTTCATTTGGTGACTCTTCTTGCACCAAAGCATTTCTACTGCTACCAACCTTCTTACTTGCATGTGTACACTCAAATGATCTATGTCCTTCTTCTGAATAATTGTAACAAGTTCCTCAAAAACCACCTTTGTTATAACTGTGTGTGAATTTTGTACCTAGCTATAGACACAACACTTCAGTAAAACATTAGAGGTTAGCAAAAATCAAAATCATGAAAGTAATTAAAAACTAAACTAACCAGGTGATTTACTGCCTTCTAGTAGATGCGAGTATGTATTCTCAGATTGGACCGAGATTAGTGACCTTGATGACACCTAAATGAAGGATTTGAATGCAAAATCTAGATATGTATTAGATGCAAATTAATCTATTTTTTTGGGTTTTTCTATGCAATAAGATGAGAAATATGATATGAATCCATTCTATATGAAAAACTAATATGCAATACAATTAATCTAACAATGATATGCTAAATATGAATGATCTCACAAAGTTGTTTGATTTGCAAAAGAAGCTCCAATTCTTCAGATACCAATTCGCAAACATAAGTTTGCATAGTTATGAGATATGAGATTGAAGAGCTGAGCCTTGGTTTTATAGAAATCCAGGGCTTTGGGAATGCATGGAAAAAGTCATAAATCACTCAGATAAACTCAGGTTGATTTTTGAGTTATCAAAGAATAAAAGATAATTAATTCACAAAATCATGCAAAAGCATGCAAAAATAGCTTTTTAACTCAAATCAAAGTTGAGTTTATTTTTAAAACAACTTGAATTGATTTTCTGATTTCAAGTTTAATTACTTTTTGAATGTGCACAATAATTATGAATTAAATAAATAAATAAAGTGATTTATTTCCAACTTAACTGATTTTAAAATAAAACAATTGATTTATGGGTTAATCAATTATTAAATCAAACTTTTATTCCAAAATAATATCATTAAATATGACAACTTGCTTTAATTAATTAAATAAGAATTTAATCAATTAATGATATGAATCTTGATTTATTGTCAAATTTAAATAATAATAAATAGGAATAAATATAATTAAATTTAATTAAATAATTAAGTGGCAGAATTAAATCTAATTAATTAAATATTGAGAATATTCAATTAATCAAACTTTAGGATAAATAGGATTTATCGTCAAATAATTATTAAATCAAAGATAATTAAGATAAATGAAAATATTACTAGAAATATTCCCCGATGTAGAATTTGACATAATCAATTAGGATTCGATAATGTGCCGATGTGCCTTAGGTTAGGACTTTGATGTTGATTTTGTTCGATGTGTTGATATAGGAGGTTAATGAACCTATAGCCCATTTTTGGGGTATTACATTTTGCCCCTCTTTGAATTGTTGTGTGAAGTGCAGTGGTTCAAAGACACTCTGTGTATGATGTTGAAACTAATGTTTGAAATTGATATGAAACAGAAATTTGTGATATGAGACAGAAACTGATTGAAAGATTCGAAGATAATAGGTCCTGAATGACCAAAGATAATGTTAACTATAACAACAATGAATCGATGATTGCGAAAAAGTGTCAAAATGCCTGATTCTGAACCTTATGATTGTGAAGAAGTGAGTGACCGATTCCAGACCCAATTGTCGATAAGAATCACATTGGTATCACATTTGAACCCTTCAGTTACGAAGAACCAAGGAAATAACACTAATGAACCGATGGTTACAAAAGATTGATATAATTTACAAGATTAGGAGAATATTAGATTGATATGGATCTCGATGAATCTGATATGCCCCGAGCGATGATTGATTTGCCCCAAGCGATGAGGTCTTTTTGATGAATCAACAACTAGAAGTGGTTGTTGTCTTGATTACTGATGCAAGATATGATTTCAAATTTAGATTACAAACTTTGAATGATATGCAATACCATGCCCCCTTGGGGATTAAAATTGAAATCTGACAAGAAAAGTCAACATTGAATGGTTTAGAAGCATGTTAATTGATGTAAGAAGTGGTTAAATACGTTTGAGAACACATTCTGCATTGTTTGGAGGTCTAGAAGACCAAGTTTGACAAGGTGAAACCATGAGTTGGCCAAGTTGAAATTTTGATAGTTTGATGTAAGATAATCAGTTAAGTTGAATTCTAGATTTCGATGATGATTGAAGGTCGATTATGCAAGCAGTAGACCGTCCTGGGTCCAAAAATTTTAAATCATGATTTTGACATAGTGAATGATCTCATATTTTAATTTTGATCCTAAAAATGGATTCAGGACGTCAAAATTAGCTAGGGGTGAAATTTTTGTGAAAAACGGAGCACTTTTGAAAATTAGGTCAAAAGCTATATAAAGGCCGAAATGGTCATTTTCAATTCATTTCAACCTTTTGACTTTAGAAATCTTTGTGGAGCCCTCTGAGCAACATGGTAGATAAAGCGGCAGAGCCAAAGGTACCTGTGAGTTTGCACTGATTTGAGTGCAGCCGGAGACACCAGAGACCTCGACAGTACAGACATCCGGTAGGTGGACCTCTGTGCTTTGCTAAAATGTCAATTTTTCCATGTTTTATAAGATTTTAGCAATTTTTCGCATGTTTTTCCATTTTTGAATTTTGCATGCATGGAAACTCATATGACTCCCCAGAGGGACTCATATGACTTTTCAACTGTAGATAGGTTATCGTCTGATAAGCCCCCATGACTCATATCAGAGGGACCCATGAGTTGTACGACATTTCATTAGGTCCCTCATAACTTGTATGATGAGGAATGCATTGTCCTGTCACTATGGTTTGTCATTTGGTATGATGTAGAAAGTCATACGAATTTTCATGCCATTTTGAAATGTCGTATGGAAAACAGTGAGCTTAAAACTCAGTATTAGGTCAAATTTTTGAATTTTTTTGATTCTGTAGCCTAATTCCTGACCTATTAACCTACCTTCTGAAATATTGAACCGCCCCATTTCTGCCCTTGTAACCTATTCTGTGACCACATTACTGATAGGATTCACTATTTATGTGTTGTGTAGGTCATATATCTAGATGTACATGTGTGGATCTCGCATCCTATTATGCAGAGACTATGTGTGTCACTGCTAGACCCTATGAGGGTCCACCTTGCTTCTTGTGGATTTGAGCATTTGATACATTTACCTGAGATTAGGATAAATCATGGACTTTTGACTGCACTGATTGAGAGGTTCCACTCAGAGACTCAGACCTTTCACTTGCCAATGGGGGAGATCACCGTTACCCTTGAGGATGTGTACCAGATATTGCACATTCCTTTCCATGCAGGCTGGTGACCAGAGTATGTGAGTTCGGGGAACTTAGGTGTTTTAGCTTTCAGACATCTCTTCGGAGATGATACCCAGATGACGGCCTCCATTTCTTGGGAGACCTTAGTTTAGAGATATGGATAGACACACCAGCTGGAGTGCATCATTACCAGGATGATTGGTGGTATTATCATGTCTGACCGTCAGTAGAATGGTCTTTTGATGGGCTAGGCTCCTATGGTAGCACGGTTGATGGCCACTCCCTTTGAGTTGGCATGGGGTCAGTGTCTATTAGCACACATGTTCTCCAAGATGCACGAGGTGGTGTATCAGGAGAGAAAATCTTTTGTTGCAGGAGCTCTTGTTCTACAAATATGGGCATGGGAGCATATCCTAGTGTTGAGACCTATATGTACTTCACAGAGTTAGCCTCAAGAGCCTGTCATCTATACTTATGCCAGATATGTTATATAGGGATGGATGGGCCACACTAAGTACTGGAGGTGATGCCTCGATGATATGACATTTGTGCATTGGAGACCATATGTAGCCATTGAGCCTTGGCCTATTGCTTAAGAGAAGTTTAGTTACTTCTTCCAGAGCCGTGTATTGATTGGGAGGTCATCCTCCACTATAGAGAGATTTCTTATTACTCAGATCTGGTAGTAGTTTGGACATATTTAGGATGCCATAGAGGATTATGCTACATATGCATGGATAGGGCATGAGATTGGACTAGGATGGACACAGAGGCTCTCTTATGCTTTGTGTTCATAGGAGTACAGTGCTATTATCATCCGGGACTGGGAGTACATACGAGATATATTGGATGCTAGTGTTACTAATGGATTTATCTCATGGTTTGTTGACCACCCCATTCACATATTTTTTGATTTGACTGAGCTGATACCCTCCATGGAGGAGGTGATGGATATTACTGGTGCTCTGATGGGAGAGGGTCCCAGAATGACACAGGCTCCCATTATTCACCCCACACCTCTCAGACCTAGAGAGATGGCTCCACCTCAGAGGCCATCAAGACAAATGAGGCCCACTCATCCCACTAGTTCTATAGTAGGGAGATCTTCTAGTTCTCATAGATGGACTAGAGGAGAGGGTGGTACATTAGGTGGAGTTGGTTCAGCAGATGAGGTACTAGCAGCTGAGCAGGTGGTAGGTGGTGGTGTGGACTTCACAAAGGGGGATACTAGTTTTGATTTAGGTGCTGAGGTTAGACGTCGTAAGGTGCAGAGGGTAGAGACTACTAAGCAAGTTGCCCCAGATATTGAGATGCCAGATGTTGATCCCACTACTCCTACTTCACAGGACACTATCAGATGACTTAGTGCATAGGTCAGGTACCTAAAGGTACATAGTGCTTGATGGGAGGAGTGATATATAGAGGTAGATAGATAGTGAACTAAGCTGCTTATGGAGGTACAAAGATTGCAGGCAGAGGTGATTCATCAGACCTCACAGGCAGCTTACTATGTGTCCACCTATTATATAGTTGTTCCTGCTGCACAGAGAGTTCCCTCCTACTCATAGTACATGATGACATCAAAGGGAGCCAGAGCAACTAGAGCAGAGGTAGTACCAGATGCACCACTTCCTCCTCCTCCAGGTGCAGAGGATCAGGCCGAGAGCTGATCGATCTGTGATATGTTCTAATATTTTTGATCTTTTGATTTTGATATACTATTCTGATTCTGATAGCTTAGCTGAGCTCATTCTTTTGTATACTATGCTAGTAGTGCACCCCTGACTAGTTCAAGATTTTTGATATATATGAGATTGATATTTTGGTTGTGACTTCATTTGTACTTGTTATGTTTTGATTTATGATGATATCATGTGATGCTTATGCTATGAGTAGAGTAGAATGTATGTATGGATATATGCAATGCAATGATTTCTTTCAAATGTATGGATGTTATGCAAATGTATTTGATTATGGAAAGATGTATGTATGGTTTATGCTTATGCACATGGATGAATTGTAATGCAACAAATGATTATGATATGTAAATGCAATGATTCACGTGATATGTTTTGCAGGTATTGATGAAGACAAGTACTCAGTCTTATGTCAAAAGGATGTTTAACCCAGGAGGATAACTACTTGCGAGTCTATGAAGAGACCTTGGAGTTAGGTTTCAGCTCTTGTTAGATTTAGATTTGAAGAGATATTTGAAGAATTGTTTAAGCATTGAAGTTTGTTTTAATCAACCATTGTGAGATCATGCAAACATGCAAAAAATGCAAAGAGACATGCAGTATGAAATGCAACCTAAGACCTAGGACCTAGTCACTGATCATGTGTCGGTCATTCTCATCATTGAATTTTTAGGTAACCAGATAAATCAATACAATGCCCACTAGTTATGAAACCATAGACATATGAATATCAATTTGTATATGAAAGAATCAATACAACACCCACTGGTTAGGCAACCATGGACATATGAATATTGATTTTTTTTTCGGAATGTCGAATTACAAATAAGCATCAAGGCACAAACGCTAGGATGACCTTAATATCTTGTCCATTTTGATATAGCAATTTGTATAAGCATCAAAACATAGACATCGTGATGACTAGAATATGCCTTGCATTAAAAACACATCAAACAGTCAAGAGATCATTCTAAATCCAATGTGAATTACCCATAGTGACCCTATATCATTCACATCCTTAGGTAAGATCGCCTTTCACAGTAGGAGAAAGAACTCACTCAAAAAAAAGACAATAGTTAGATCAAACTGGCTTGAATTTTTTGGGTATCAATGGTCGAGGTACGCATGGCCATCCAATTTGAGATAGAGGCTCTTATAGTCAAACACCATTTCAATCCAGAATTTCCAAAGTTGTTAGATTTTCACATACAAGCAGAAGACAAAGAAAAGATTATGCCCCCAGTCATCACTCTCTAAATCCTGTAAAGGAAATCATCAAAGAGCTCGAAAGGACATAATATGCAAAAGTCTCAATGCGAATCAGTAAGCATACAAGGAGATAAAATCATGTAAAAGCATAGATTGTTTTCAGTTTGATGTTTGATTGCATTGTTGTAGATGCAAAATCTTTTCTGGAGACAAGACAAACTAACTAACTCAGATGAAGCTTCAAAAGGACCTCTGACTGGATATGATACGTCTAAGATATATTGGAGGCCATAGGATATGACATTGATTTCCTCCAAGTGTGAACATTGATAGGATACAGACACTTGAGCTGATTGGTGTACAGACTGACTTTTTGAAAATAGGAATGCAAAAACAAACTGGGAGATATGTACAAACTAAAGCAAGACTGAAAGCTGGGAAAGAACAAGATTGCGCTAATAGATGGAGTTTTTGAAACAAGTGGCACCCGTTTGCCAGGTTTTCACCATCTTGGCAGAGATTCTATTTTTCCTACCAAGGCGCCTATTTCCAGCTTTTCACCAAGGCACTTTTTCTTTTTCTCATTTTTTTGTATTTTTCATTTTTTCAATTTTTTTTGTACTTTTGATATTTTTTACTTTTTTTTTAATCATCAAGGTGCCTATTGCTAGGTTTTCACCAAGATGTTCATTTTTTGAGGACTTTTTCTAATTTTTATGATTTTTTCAAGACATTTTACCATACACTGAATGCCTTAGGCATAGAATTTCTTCAGATGGAGAATGTTGATTGGTTCTCAGAGCTGTTCTTCTTTAGTCATTGAGAGTTAATAGGCACCAGATCCAAAAGTAGTAGTGATTAAAAAGGAACCCGGCCAGTTGGGTTCAAACTTCCCCTTGCGCTCTCTATGTGATTGATTTTTAGGATTCTCTCTCAAGACTAGATCACCAACCTAGAATTCTTTGTGTCTGAATTCTTGTTGTAACCTCTAGACATTCTCTTCTGATATACTCTAAGATTATCATACGCTACTTTTCTATGCTCATCTAGTAGTTCAAGTTCTTACAACCTAGACACTCTATAGTCATCATCAGTTACTAGACCATGCATTCTGATTCTTAGTGATGGCATTTCAACCTCAATAGGTAGTATTGCTTCAGACCCATAAACTAAAGAAAAAGGTGTAGCCCCAGTGGGCATTCTGATACTTGTTTTGCAGGCCCAAAGAGTTGGATTAATCATGAGATGCCAGTCTCTTCCTATTTTATTAATTGTACGGTGCAAGATTTTCAATAGATTCTTGTTAGAAGCCTCTGCTTGTCCATTCCCTTGAGGATAGTAGATAGAAGACCAATGTTGTGTAATCTTGAATTTAGCACATAAATCATCTAGATCTTTGTTCTTGAATTGTCCACCATTATCTATGATTATGGAATGAGGTATCCCATATCTGCATATGATATAGTTCAATATGAACATAGATATTTGCTTTCTAGTTGCTTGTGTCAAAGGGACTGCTTCTACCCATTTTGTAAAATAATTTGTAGCTATGATTATATGGGTATGTCCATTAGAAGAATGAGGATGTATAGCTCCTATAAGATCAAATGCCCATTGGTGAAAAGGCCATTGTGTAATAAAGGGAATTAGATCTCTCCCTGGAGCATGAATTAAGTTTCCACGCACTTGGCACTTTTGATAGTTCTTAGAAAACTTGATAGACTCTTTCTCTATTTCAGGTCAATAGTACCCAGCCCTAATAAGTTTTCAAGCTAGTGTTAAACTGTTCGAGTGTGACCCACAAATACCATCATGGACTTCCTCTAATGCATGTTGAGACTCTTCCCGTTCTAAAAATCTAAGTAGTGTACCATCTAGACCTTGTTTGTATAGATTGTGACCAATGATGACATATCAGGAGGCATTACAGATAAGGTATCTCTTTTCATGGTGGTTGAAGGTATCGGGAATGATTTAGTCTTGGAGATAGGAGAATAGGTTTTTGTATTTGGATGAATCATGACCAACAACAGTGCAGATCATGTGGGTTTTGGGGGAATCTTATGCAGGATAAGATAGCGCTTCCACCAGGAACTCATAGCGTAGCTCATGTTTAGGCTGTTATAATAAAGTAGATAGCATTGCCATTACATTGGCAACCTTGTTCTTTGTTCTAGGAATTTGCTCAAATGTGATGGATAGGAAATACTTCTTTAGGTCATATACCATTCTCTTGCAAGGAATGAGCTTTTCATCTTTAGTTTGGTACACATCATTGACTTGATGGATAACAAGTTGAGAGTCTCCATGAATGTGTAGCTCTGTTACTCTCCATTCAATCGCTATTTTCATACCATTCAAAAGGGCTTCATATTCTGCAATATTGTTTGTACAAGGGAACTTTAATCTAAATGCTTTTGGTATTGAGTATCCTTGAGGATTTATGAATAATATGCTCGCACCTAACCCATTCTGTGTGTAGGAGCCATCAAAGAATAATTGCCATTCTCTAGAAGAAAGAGTCATGATAGAGGAATCTGAAAATTCCATTTGCATCGGTGTATCATCAATCATAGGTGCATCTGCTAATTGATAAGCAATAGCCTATCCTTTAATATCTTTTCTTTCCACATATTCAATGTCAAATTCACTTAAGAGCATGACCCATTTAGCTAATCTACCTGTGAGGGCAGCTTTTCTTAGAAGGTACTTGAGTGGATCAATTTTAGCTACCAAATGTGTGGTATGAGCTGACATGTAATGTCTCAGTTTCTGTGATGCAAAGATCATAGCTAGAAAAGCTTTCTCAATCATTGAATAATTCTTTTCATATGCAACCAATGTTCTACTGATATAGTATATAGCTCTTTCCTTTGTGTTCTCATCATGTTGTGCAAGCAATGCCCCCAGTGATGTATCTGTAGAGGAGACATATAAGATCAATGGCTTCCCATGAATAGGAGGCATCAAAATAGGAGGATTTGATAGATATTCCTTGATATGGTTAAAGTTGTTCTCACACTCTTCATTCCATGCAAAGGTCACACCTTTATGTAATGTTTTGGTAAAAGGTTGTGATATATCTGCCAGCTGTGATATGAATCTTTTGATAGATTGAACTCTTCCTTGCAATGTCCTCATTTGACTAATATTCTTTGTAGGTTTCATTTCCATGATAGCCTTCACTTTAGCTAGATCAACTTCAATACCCTTCTTTGAGACTATGTATCCTAAGAGCTTTCCAAAAGTGACACCAAAAGCACATTTATTAGGATTTAGTCTGAGACTAAATTTTTCCATTTTGTCTAGTATCTTGCTCAAGTCATCTAGATGTTTAGATCTAATCATAGATTTTGCTAAATTATCATCAACATAATCCTCCATAGTCCTATGCATCATGTCATGAAAAATAGAAGTCATAGCTCTTTGATATTTAGCACCAGCATTCTTAAGCCCAAATGGCATGACATTCCAACAGAAGGTGCCCCATGCACATGTGAAAGCAATTTTCTCTTGACCTTCTGGAGAAATTTTTATTTGATTATATCTAGAAAAACCATCCATTAAAGAATACATCTCAAAGCCCGTCGTCATGTCCACTATCATTTCAATATTAGGTAATGGAAAATCATCCTTAGGGTGCGCTCTGTTTACATCTCTAAAGTCTGTGCATACTCTTATTGATTTGTCTAGTTTAGAAATAGGTACAATATTAGAGATCCATTCTACATAATCAATAACTCGGATGAATCCGGATTTTAGGAGCTTCTCTAATTCATCTTTTACCAAGAGTGCAACATGAGGATGCATCTTTCTCAATTTTTTCTTGACAGGTTTGACATTTGGAGCTATAGATAAATGATGCATTATAAGATTAGGATCCAACCCTGGCATATCTGAATATTTCCATGCAAAGTTGATCTTCTTCTCTATTAGGAATGTTGTAAATTTTTACTTCTCTTCTTCTAATAAAGATTGTGCTACATGAATCAGCTGTGGCTCTTCTGTTGTTCCCAAATTGATAGATTGAGTGGGCTCAATTAGAACTGAAGATCTATCATGTAAATGACTTGGAAGGACATCAAATATCTCATCCTTAGGCACCTCAGAGAGGTTTTCACCTTTGGATACATCTTTTATTTTTACTTTTGTAGGTTCTGAGACTGCCACAAAGTGGTTTTCACCCTTAGAACTCCTTTTCTTTTTATTCTTATTCTTATTTTTCTGACTAAGATACTTGGTGTCCGACTCCATCATGCTAACGCTCAGTTCACTGATGGAAGTCCTCATAGGCTCAACTACATTGAGGTAGCAAGCAAGGGCATAGTCATTCAGGAAGGTATAAATACCATGGCTCGGATTTGTGGAGGTTTGATCAATAAGTTCAAGATGTTGGATAGTCAAAATGGGGAAAGATTGGGAGATAGTGTTTACGGATATGGATCTGTCATCATTGGTCCTAACCTGACGCTCAAGTTTAAAGGTGATATTAAAAATTAAGACATTCAATTTTTGAATAGGCTCAATGTCATTGTGGGAGTCCAATTCAGCCATAGGTGGATCAGACTCGATATATTCATTATTTCACTCTAGACTTACATTGGGTTCAGGTGCATATTGGTGAATAACATCAACATGTTTCTCTATAATAAGCTCATCTTCTTTAGGAATGGTGCCCCATTCATAGTCATTAGATTCTTCATCTATGCCTTTAGGAAATCTAAGAACATGAGTAAAGTCAGGATGAATACCCCAAGAAGGGTTACCCTCAGATTTTGATTTGAATTCATACTCATGGGAGTCTGTCTCAGAATAACTACCACCTTCCTCTTTATCTGTTTGATTGTCTTCGAGATTAGTTGGTTCTTGTGTTGCAACTATCTCTTGATTGGTAGTAGGTTCTTGTGTTTCTACTACATTAATTATTTTGATTGGATCATCTTCAGCGTCAAGGAGGTCTTTGATTTCTTTAGGCAAACGCTCATAAGGAAAAAGTTCTGAGTTGTCTGAATCACTATCTGATGGTTTAGTTTCTTCCTTCTTAAGAAGAGGTTCACCTGGTGCAATCTATTCTATGACATGGGAACAATTATCTTTGAGGTGGAAGGGTTTCTTTTTAAAGCCTAAGCCAATAGTATCTTTGTTTCCCCTACTAGTATGTGAAATAGGTGTTATAACACCTTTTCCTCTGACTCCTAGAGGTCCTTTACCTGAATATCCCATCTTTGCTATTAATTTATCTCCTAGACCATATGCCTTAGAAGGGATTTTGGATACTATAGAGTCACTAAGTGAAACAACTTGAGATTCAGGTTCATCCTTGTATAGCCATGCAAGCACAACTTCATCTTCTTTAAATTTTTGTTTGGAGACTTGTTCTACCACAAAATTCTTTTTATATGCCTCAAGAGGTTCTTTAGAGTCTGGTTTGGATTGTTTCAAAGATTGTCCATAAGACTTAGGTGAGATAGGTAGAGATGTCAAAGATAAGACTAGCTCTATAGTATATTCTCCCATACCATTTTCTTTGATATTGACCTCTTTTGCAAGATCTTCCATTTTAGATGTGGATGCTTCTTTTGTTGGCTTAATGGAAGATTCTCTATTATTAGGAACAAGTTTATCTACACTTTCCTTCAATGTATTGCAAGTGGTGGATATGTCAGCTGGAATAGTGACCTCTACTCCTTCATAAGGAAATTTCAAACATTGGTGGAATGTAGAAGGAATAGCCTTCATCTCATGTATCTATGGTCTCCCTAGAAGAATGTTGTAAGCTAAAGGTAGATCAAGAACTTGACATATAGTATCTCTGATAACTGGACCTGCTCTGATAGGCAAGACAATGGTGCCTTTAGAAGATCTTTCTTATTCATCATAGGCTTTTATAGTTATTTTCTTTCTGGGATCAATAGCCAATTCTAAAAATCCCAATTATGTGACCAAGCTGTAAGAACAAATATTTAGGCCAATGCCTCCATCTATCAACACACATTTGACTCTACGGTTCTGGATCAAGACTTCTATGTGCAACGACTAGTTATGTGGGTGACTCAAGGAGTTGTCATCTTCCTCTGAAAAGGATATATACTATGCAGACATAAGATGTCCAACCATAGTCTGGAACCTGTCTAAATCAAGGTCATTAGGAACATTGGATCCGAGCAAAGGTTTGTCTAGAATGGCTCTATGAGCTGGAGATATTCGAAGCAACTCAAACATGGAGATTTTCTCATTAGTGTGTTGGAGTTGTTGAACAATGCTATAAGATGTTGGCCTCGTATCTTTAGGATTGGAAGATTTAGAAATAGCCTTCTATTTGGAAGTGGAAGAAAGATTGAAGGGCATCTTAGGGACATTTGATGAATCTGGGATTTGTCTGTTTAGATGTGCCAGAGCTTGTGATCGAGTAACCACGTTAGCTGAAGCATGATCTCTATCTCTTCACATAATTGTGATGACATTGCAATGCTCAAAGAGACAAGGTTCAACCATATTGATAACAACATTATTTCCAGGGTAAGCATAATTGACCTTTGCCCCCATATTAGGCTAAGAAGATGAAACTTCTTGACCATGTTTCAGAAATGGTTCTATGAATTCTACATGATCATTATTGCTCTTATGATTTTCAATCGTGATATCTCCCTTATCAATCAAATCTTGAATAGTATGTTTCAAGTGTAAGCAGTTATTAGTTTTGTGACCTTTACCCTAATGGAAATCATAGAATTCATTCTCTCTCCACCATTTTGGTTTAGGATCAGGATCAGATTGTCAGATCTTAGGCAAAGAGATGATGTTATTAGCTAGTAGAGTTCTCATATCTGATTCCAAAGATTCCCTAAGAGGAGTGAACTTTCATTTATTATCAGCGGACCAAGATTTGTATTCTGGCCTCTTTTGAGACGGTTCAGACACCTTTTTCTCTGAGGCTTTGATTGCTTGGGTGCCAATAGTTAGACTGAAAGTTGGTGCCTTTGATGGGGCATGGATAGCATCAACAACACCATCTATGACAATTCCTTTATTCATGTTCCAGTTTTTGTTCTTGTCTTTAGAACTGGATCCTGATTCGTACTTGTCCTTTTGAAGTGTGATTTCTCCTTTTTTCACAAGTACTTTTTCAATTTTGATCACATTGTCTACCATATTATCAAAAGATGTATGATCTTGCATTTGTAAAGGGTAGTTGATCTTTGGGATAAGATTATTGATGAAAATTTCTAGCTTCTCAGTTTCTGGAATAGGCCTAGCATATAGAGAGAATTTCTTCCTCCATCTTTTGAGAAATGTCAAGAATGGTTCTCCTGGATATTGTTTGAGATTGCATATATCGATCATGGTGACTAGATGTTGAATATTGTAGGAGTATTGCTGATAGAACAATTTGATCAACTCCTCAAAAGTTTTGATAGTAGAAGGCAATCTAGAGAACCAATGAATGGCTACTCCCCCTAGAGATCGAGGAAAGAGATGCATTAGATAGGTTGGTTCGTGCATGAACTCCATAGATTGTGTACAAAATTCTCTAACATGAGCTTAGGGATTAGAGTGTCCATCATACTTATCATACTTAGGCATCTCCACTCTTTTCGAGAATGGTGGCATGTACAAGTCTTTGTCAAATGGAAAAGGACATAGGGCCTCCATGGAGAACTCCTTGGGTTCCTTTTCTTTCTCAAGGTTATTAAGTTTGACTTGCATGGCATGCTTCTATTTCATCATAGCTATGAGTGGAGTTTCTTCCTCGTGTGTGATGATATCTTCAACATTAAATTTGGGAGGAATTTTAGCTCCTTGATGAGCTAATTGTAAAAAGTATGCCTCTTTGTCTTCTTTCAAGAAATGCTTCATCATTCGTTTGAAGTTATCATCATTTTGATATTGAGCAATTTCTTCAGGTGTGGGTTCCTGATCTGCACCATGTTGAGATTGAGCTCTTTGAGAGCCAAGGATTTTCCCTACTTGAGACATGGTAGGAGTTCTCCCTGGGATAGATTGATGAGGAGTTTGTTGATTACCTCTGTGAGTTGATGAAGGAGGAATGTAACTAGTTTTCAATCAAAGATTGCCAAGACCGTCATCTTCGTAAAGACCATAATTGTAGAGTTGCTCAAGAGTTGGACTTTGGATATGAGTCAAAGATAAAGTATGAGATATTTCCCTAGATTTCTTGTGAGAGGAAGCTCTAGTTTCCACCATTAACCTTGGGTGAAACAAAATAATATGATGAAGACAACTAAAGAAGGATCTAATTCAAGAAGATCAAATGACGCAACCTTGTCAAGGTTTGGTTGATTGAAGCTTGGATTAGATGTAAATGGAGGAGACTATGCCCTAGATGTATGGGTAGATTCCCAAAAGATAGCGGACATGAGTTTACAACACTTAGTCATTTTTTATGATTGATTGAAGATTGATAGTTATGACAAGGTTTTGACACAAGATAAAAAAAGACTCAAATAGATTAAATAGAAGGTTAAATCGGATTCAAAAGGTCACTTTAGGAAAATGATTGGATTCTTAGTATTTTCTACTCTATTCCTAACACAGTGATTTGTTTGACAAATTCTGGAAATTGGCTGGAAAGGCCGGGTCTCTGATAGTTCTGACAACATTCTGACAACTTTTTGAAATTTCTCAAACGACTTTCTACAGGTTCGTATGACAGTGGGTATAGCATGAAATGACAATTGAAAAACTCGTACAACTATTGCAAAACTCGCACGATAGTTAATAGCAGGGTTTTTGACTTTTTGGAATTGACTGGCAACAAAACTCGTACGACAATGTACCTAATACCATACGACAATCTGGGGGTTCTGAAATGACAATAGCTGAAAGTCGTATGACTTTATGACTTTACAAAATGACTATTGACTCTAGAAAGGTGTTTGACATCAGATTTTGCAATTTTTTAGATTTTTAGTTTCAGATTGTTCACAAAATTGTCTGTCCAAATTTGAAGATTGTAGCAGATTGATTCATTCTTAGTAACCATATAGATAAACAAGCACGCAAAATAGCAAGCAAGTGATTCCAAGCATGTTTGAAAACAATGAACAGGGGACAAAGCAACCCTACGCATGAACAATCAAGTGACTGAATTGTGCTAATCCCTAGGAGTGCTAACAATGTATGTTCCAAAAAGTTTTGCAATAATGCACATATTCCTAGAAAAAAGAAAATTTGGCCTCAGTAGGGTTTTTAGTAATGGTCTGACTCTACAAATTTTGTGATCTCAAGAGGGCAAACTCCAATCTAGGCACATTGGGGTTTTGACACAGTTCAAGAACTTAATCTTTAGGATCTGCTAGGGAGATTTGACAACCCAACAAGAGACCACACCTGTGGAGATTTCTTCCACAAGGACATTTATATAGTGGTTGTCACTACCACGGCACAAATGGCTATTACCGCTTGAGGTTCCATCAATGTGGTTGACCCAATGAAGGGAATGTCTACTATGGTTAACCCTCTCTAAAGGTGACTCACAAAATATACCACATGGAGACTAGTTCTAGATTCAAGGATCTGAGTTTCTGGTACTACCCAAAAAGGGAGTAGAGCATAATCCTCTAGCCTTTTCACTTTTAACCCAAACAAAGCAGATAGATTAATCTGACATGCTAAGACCAGGATTATCTCACAAAGATCTATGATGTCAACCACTCATGATCTATCAACCTCTCTGGACAGAGAATGTATCAATCAGAAGCTGAAGACACACAAATCTAGTAGAACGTGAGACTCCCTCAGTATCCTCCCTACCTACAAGGGTTCTTTCATTGAGAAGAGTTTCGCTGGAAACCCACTCTCTCAAGAGCCATGAATAGTGTTCATAGGGCCTATTTACTGTGTAACAAAGATGCTGAAAAGCAAATCTATGTTCATTTTTAATAGCCCAAAATGAAATATGTGATATGAAAGCAATAAAGGTCACACAAGCTTGACATGCAAGAGTTCTTTTTAATCCAAATCAAAATGTTATCAGCTGAAAATATTACCTGAATTCCTCACAACACCCTTAGTAGATTCTTACCTGCTTTTAGCAATTCTCATGCTTTTTCCAATCAAAACTAGCAAAAATCAATCAAGAATAGCAAATTTCAATTGTTAATGTTAGCTGTCAGTCCAAATCTTAAAATAAATCTAGAAAACTACCTAAAAAAAGTGAAATGACAATTGAAAACCTAGCATTAAAACTTGTACGACAGTGGGTTACCCACCAGATGACAGTCTAGAAACTCATATGACACTGGGCACCATATCATACGACAATAGAGCCTCCAAATGACATTGTGATCCTGATGGTATGATTCTCGATCAAATCAACTATCGTACGACTATGGGTATCCTTTGATATGAGTTTCTAACAAAACTCGTATGAAAATTGTATAGACAGAAATTAAAAATCACAGCTCAGAATAGAAAATGACAAGAAGATGATAGAAATTGATAAAAATTGAATGGAAACCCATTTCAGGGCCCCACGGTGGGCGCTAGAAATGTGTGTGTGAATTTTGTACATAGTTGTAGACACAACACTTCAGTAAAACATTAGAGGTTAGCAAAAATTGAAATCATGAAAGTAATTGAAAACTAAACTAACCAAGCAAATTACTACCTTCTAGTAGATGCAAGTATGTATTCTTAGATTGGATCAAGATCAGTGACCTTGATGACACCTAAATGAAGGATTTGAATGCAAAATCTAGATATGTATTAGATGTAAATTAGTCTATTTTTTTTGGTTTTTCTATGCAATAAGATGAGAAATTTGATATGAATCTATTCTATATGAAAAATTGATATACAATACAATTAATCTAACAATGATATGCTAAATATGAATGATCTCACAAAGTTGTTTGATTCGCAAAAGAAGCTCCAATTCTTCAGATACCAATTCACCAGCATAAGTTTGCACAATTATGAGATATGAGATTGAAGAGTTGAGCCTTGGTTTTATAGAAATCTAGGGCTTTGGGGATGCATGGAAAAAGCCATAAATCACTTAGATAAACTCAGGTTGATTTTTGAGTTATCAAAGAATAAAAGATAATTAATTCACAAAATCATGCAAAAGCATGCAAAAATAGCTTTTTTACTCAAATTAGAGTTGAGTTTATTTTTAAAACAACTTGAATTGATTTTCTGATTTCAATTTTAACTTCTTTTTGAATGTGCACAATAATTATGAATTAAATAAATAAATAAAGTGATTTATTTCCAACTTAACTGATTTTAAAATAAAACAATTGATTTATGGGTTAATCAATTATTAAATCAAACTTTTATTCCAAAATAATATCATTAAATATGACAACTTGCTTTAATTAATTAAATAAGAATTTAATCAATTAATGATATGAATCTTGATTTATTGTCAAATTTAAATAATAATAAATAGGAATAAATATAATTCAATTCAATTAAATAATTAAGTGGCAGAATTAAATCTAATTAATTAAATATTGAGAATATTCAATTAATCAAACTTTAGGATAAATAGGATTTATCGTCAAATAATTATTAAATCAAAGATAATTAAGATAAATAGAAATATTACTAGGAATATTCCCCGATGCAGAATTTGAGATAATCAATTAGAATTTGATAATGTGCCGATGTGCCTTAGGTTAGGACTTTGATGTCGATTTTGTTCGATGTGTCGATATAGGAGGTCAATGAACCTATAGCCCATTTTTGGGGTATTACAATAACCACCTCAGTAGTTATTGCCTCTTCCTCTAGATGAACTTTCACCTTTCCACTTGATCTTGCCTTTATCCAAATTTGTCTTTTCCAGATCAGATCTATTATTTTCACCATAAGATCTACCTCTTCCTCTAGGGAATCTACCACCTCTACCTCTTTGTCTTTTCTCATGTCTTTTGTTCAATTTCTCCTCAGCTTTCAAGGAAAATTGATAAGATTATTCAATGTTCTCCAATTTAATCAAACTGATTTCTTCTTGGATGGAAACTCTCAATCCATTCAGGTACCTATAAATTCTTTCCACATTATCTTCATCTTGTCTAGATCTAATATCTAATCTATAGAATTCCTCAGTATAATATTGTACCGAGCTATCTTTCTGCCTCAAACTTTGCATTCGCGTAGCTAGGTTAATTTGATAATCACAAGGTAAAAAATTTCCTTTCAACTTATTCACCATCTTATTCCATACCTTAATTTTGTCTTTTCCTTTCCTCTTTTTGTCCAATTGTAGATGTTCCCACCACAAGGATGCATGACTCTTCAACTTTCTTCTTGCAATTTTCACTTTCTTTTCCTCAGGTACATTTTCATATTCAAAGTGCTTTTCCATGTCAGTGATCCATTCCACCAATTCATCTGAATCTTTATCAAAGTTGGGCTATGTCAACAGCTTCTAATCTAGTAGCAAGTTACCTCAACATGTCTACCAATACTGGATCTACATCTCACCTCCCATGAACCATCTTGAAACCCTCTACAATTGTAGGTCAAATCGAAATCTGCTACCCCACAAAAAATCAACTAGGGTTTGACAAGAAGGAACCCTCAAACCTAGATCCAGATCTCACCTCAGCTCTGATACCACCTGATGCAAGGGAGGATGAGGAGAGGGGCCAAAGGCACACCCTAACCAGATCCACCTTGTAGAGATCACACAAGGAAGAAATAACATACAAAATGAGAGAGAATGCAGATCAAATTCTTATATTACTTCAAATTTATTCATATATGTCGGGCTGTAAGGCCTTCTCGGTTAGGGCCAGATATTACAATTCAAGTACATAAGTCCTCCAACATGTGAGGATCTAAAACTATCTTCAAGATTCTAACTTCTATCTTCTACTACTGATGTCCTAAAACTACAACCAAAGATTACAATATATACAAGAGGCTACCGAACAAGTCGGCCTTTAGATCCATCATCAACGGAAGGAATGACCAAATCTAGGTCCACATGCTTCCCAATGATATATACCAACATTAAATCCATGACCATAATTAATTGCACAAGTCAGCCTCAATAGGAAACTAAAACAAACAACTCAGTAAGCAAGGATAAATGATCACCAGGAAAGGATAATTGAGCGCTATGGAATTAACCGACCAACTCGGTTAACAAAGGAAATCAAGAAACTACCAAGCCAACTTGGTCAAAGAAGAAACCAAGCAACATAGGAAAACAAAAACTTGTTTTTGGTGACAAAGGATTGCCAAGGACCCGAGATGCTCCTGCATCAATTGATGTGGAATTGTGCTTGAAATATTCATAAGTATTTTTTGAAGATTGATTCCATGCCCCCCTCTTAGTCTTGGAGCATGTTCAGAAAATATGATGTCCAAAATGGTACTAGAGCCTCATTACCATTCTATAAAGAACCTATTTTAGATAGTTGAGAAAAATTGACTCAAAAAATTGCATCTACAACTTGTGGTGCTTAAGGTAATAATTTTTTGTGTGATAAGTACAACAGATCATATGAGTCCTCATCTTGTTCTTCCAATAGTCAAAGTTTTTAGCATCAAACTTAGGGCTCTTTTTCTTGTAGTAAGCCATCTTAGGATCTCCTCAAGCGGTTAAGCTTCCTACTGAGGATCAAAATCTCTTATACCAATTGTTAGCAATAACAATGCACCAACACAACTGAGAGGGGGGTTGAGTTAGGTGTGTGCCAAATCTTAGATTCTAATTAATTCCTTTTAAGATAATTAATTTAAACAAACTAAAATATTAACACAACCATAAGATCACAAAATCATAACACCATAACACAAAGATTTGTTGTCGAGGGAAACCCTGTTAAGGGAAAAAACCATGGTGGGGATGATACCCACTAACAATGCACTAAAGATATTGTTTCCATGTTAGGATACCTAGCCCTGTTAGGAGAAGATAATTACATTCAATACAATTCCTTGTTAAAGGAAAAACCCTGTTAGGATTTTATTACAAGGATGGGCTCACTATCTAAGCACACTTCCCAAAGTGAAGGTTAAATCCACGTTTTGAAGGCTAAACCCACCTTCTAGATTCACTGTCCAAATAAATGTATAATAGTTTACAATAACAGTAATGAACATACTTACAAAAACTAGCTTTTCCCAAATAGTTCCAATGAAGTTCTTAATGAATAACCTCTGCTCTACATCAAGAAGACCTTCCAACAATAAGTTTACAATCACTTCTCAATCATTACACACAATTATTCCAAGGAATGACTTTCCTTTATACAAGTTACAACAAGCAATTAGTTTGTCATGTTGGGACTTTGCCAATGCAAAAATAAATACATAGACCTCCGTTAAGATACACATGGTATCTTAAAAAAATATACAACAAATAAAAATCATCAAATGTACGTCAAGATCTGCAATCCATGCTAGGAATCTTATGAACACGTTATCTCCTCTAGTCAGCCTCAAATAGGTCTTTGCAAGACTACATTCTTCATCTAACATCACAGAGATCCTAACGACCCAATAATCTCATAGAATGTTATCCCATGTGTCTTATGTCAAGCCTCAAGCTCGCATACCATAATTTGTGCTCACATACCATTATTTGTTCTTGGATCCAAGTTATCCTAAAAAATCAAAGATCATCTCTGTCATAATCCTCTATTACTGCACTATGACCAGTCTTCATCAAAATAGTCATAACTCATGTAAACAAATAGATAATGATATGTGACTTTATACATAATTTCTAAACATATCCTTCATCACAAATCTAATCTTTCATATCCTGGAGTGTCGTATAATGTATGTACCACTCTGTCATACCTTCTTGTTCTTGTTATAACTAGTTTGTCTAAGACTTCTGATTAAACCAACTGAAACATATGTTGACATTAATGAAAAAATATGAATGTCAACACTTTAAACAAAAATAATTCCAACATTAGCTTGAGAGGAAGCGACGATGGACCATGTGTCAATAATCGAAGGTGAAAAAAAATTCTTTTCAAATATTTTTAAGACTTTCAAGTGGACCTACAACCTCACGAGAAATAAATAAAGAAATTAGATTTAATGTATGGTGGTCCCTTGTTGGTTTATTATGTGGGACCCAATTTTGGCTTGTGAGGAAGCAAGGATGTCACACATGGCACTCTAATGATTTATGGATGCACTTGATGGGTTTTCTTTACCGCGTGACCGCAGGGTTAACAAGTTGGTATGGTTGTATGTCATTGTTAAGCGAGGTCTCGGATCCTCATAGGCCTAAATTACAATTAATGAAAATGGTTCCAAGCTTGCGATGAAATGAATCGAAAGAAAGAAAGAAAGAAATTATTTTTAACGTCCATGAGGCTAAATATATCCTATGGGATAGTTGTGAAATAGCGATAATGCACTAAATCTCAGGATGTGAAGGAATTCTAAGAATTGTTATTGTAAATTTTCAAAAATGATAATAAAATAGTGGTAATATCCAGTTGAGATCAAATTTTGAGAAACAAGGAGAGTCATAATATTACATGTAGGAATTAAATATGGCTAGTGGCATTTATGTGAGAAATAGTGTTTAATTATTTTCATTCAAAGATGAAGGAGTGATACGAAGAGATATGTGACTCTGCATCAAAGACAAACCAAATTATGCAACTAAATATTACATTTAAGTACCCAATTTTGAGCTAAATATTAGTTTCTTAAAGATGCCTCTAAAAAAGGAAATAGTAGAAATCTTAGAAAAGAAAGTTGGGGAACCAAAATCTTTGAAAATATCATTACAAAAGTCTATGGTAGATGTATTATCGGGTTTTGAGGACATGTGTAATGCCCCTCTAGCCCTAACATGTCCTTGATATTCATGTTGGAAGTTAGGGAGTGGTATAGGGACTTGTATGCTTGTTTTGATAAGAGTATGATCATTCTTGAGGTGTTTGCATAAGCCATTCTATTCCAACTATAATAACTTCACATTCTAGTTTGGAAAATGATAAATCTTTTTAAGTATGTTCCTTCATGTCTTCTTATATGTCCATGATATTTTAGGACCTTGATGTTAGGGTGTCACCTGATAGATCTATATGTTACTGTGTGAGGTGCTCCTTATTAATGATTATGATTACCTTAGATAAAATAGTTATAATGACTAAAGGGTTAATTTTGATACCCACCTTGATGATACTAATTGTTATACTTGAGACTATATAGGATTGTGATATTTTATCATTTGTGGATTGTGTGTTTCCTCCTTACTAGACTTGGCTGATGAGATGTTAATAGATTATACCTTTATTTTGAATAATATGTTCCTGATCATTATCTTTTATGTTTACTTATACATGATTTTGGTTGTCTCTTTGGTTGATTATGAGATTATTCTTGTTGGGTAATGACTTAGAAATATTGGTTATATCTTTGATTATGCTTACATGTCAAGTTTTCATTATCACTGATGATGATTTACCTTCTTTTAATGAATTTACATGGTCATGATTATCTACGTGCTAATAATACTAATGAATCATGTTTTAGTATGAATCTTGTTTGATGTACTTGTAGGATGAGGGGATGCATTCGTAGTCACTTCTATGGGAGATCTACACAATGTCGCAGTTTCCCTCCTTGCCTACTACTATATTTCTCTGTGTGTGTGTGTGTGTGTGTTTTCTCATCTCAGTGATGTAGGGTTGTAGGTACCAAGCATCGACTCCACCTGGCTTCACATGTCTGAGTGTGCCTTTAAAATCCTTAAAATTTTTTGATTATAGAGATAGTACCAAGGTCCCTACATGAGCCTCACTTTTTCCATTATTTGAACTAGGAACATTGGGGTTCCTACTTTATCAGTCGGCTATCAGGGTGAATAACCCAGATCCACCTCATCTAGTTGATCATTTTTTTGGATAGTTCCTTGTGGTCACTTGCATTCTTTTGGTTGTATAATTTATTTGATCTTTCATTTATTTCTCCTCCTTGGGCTGATTCTTAGATGATCTTTTCTATATTATGTTTCAGGGTTTCATGTTTGGTCAAGAGTTTAGCTTGACTTACCTTATTGACTTTCTTTAACCTTGTTTGACCTTGTCATTTTCTCTATGTGTTTTATAGTTGAGTTTTATGGCCTCTTTGGATGGTTATATTTAATTTGATCCATGTGTGTTATACTACAATTGACTAACTACTTGGAGAATAGAATTTGAAGATGATCATTGAGCTACTAAGGTATATGTGACACATTAGATTAGCTATTATATTATCATTGATGTCAACTAGTTTTGACTGTACTTATCATGATAGTTGAAAACATCTAAAGAAGGTAATATTGGTGAAGGAATGAGATATTAACATGAAAATGAGATGTATGAGAAGTTATGAATATGGTATTCATTGGGTAACTTATTGATGAGTCCATGATAGTATGATATTGATTTGATTGTATTACATGATTCTGTTAAGAATTGAAGATCAAGAATTTAAAATTTTATATGGTCGGTATATGAAGAACTTAGTATACACCAAGTAGATATAGTGTACACCAAGTAGGTGTAGTGTATACCGAGTGCAGTATTAACTAAGTAGGAAGTCACCGATGTAGAAACTGATGAAATATCAGATTCAACTCCAAGATCCAGCTGCATGCAATAAACTTGTCACAAAGAATGAAGCAAAAACATGGAAAAAGCCAAAACCTCTTGTGCTCAAAGATGTATTAAGAGAGAATGAAAGAAATAATTACAAAAGTGGCTTATAAGGACAAAAACCCTAAAGCCCAAAAAAGCTAGGTTGTGCAATAATAATTAATAGAAATATTAATTATTATGCACCTAAAAGAGATAGCTTAAGTGAAAAAGAATAATAGAGGACTTAAGTAATTAAATCAAAATGATTTAATTATAAATCCAAATATAACTATTATTCTAACACCCCCCCTTAAGCGTAGCTCAGGAGGAACTAACCTAGCACAGCTAAGAAAGAAAGAAATGGGTCCCGGCAACAAGGCCTAATCAAGTACCCAGTACAAAGAAATCTCTATAAACTGGAGTAAAGGGGAAAACCCAGTGGGAAAAAACTCCTCTCCAAAAAGAGATGTAAAAGCAAGCAAAGATAAAAAGAATGACTTCAAGAGACTCTCTCAAAGTCATAAGTACAGTGCGTGCTGCAAACCCCCCCGTGAGAGAGGGTCGAGGCTCCAAAGCCCCCCCGGAATGAAAGAACCCCTGGATCAGTGAAAAAACCACTGTGACTCCAATGGAGAGGAGTGAAAGTCAGTGGACACTATAGAGGGAACCTCGAAAGCTGAGGTGTGACTAGAAGGCCGAGCTGATGCTCAAAGGAGTAGACACGAGGATCCTGAAAGGGAATCCCCAATGTAGGTGGTATGACAGGTGTGCTGACACTGTCATCAAAAAAGAGATGAATGTCCTCTGTAGAATCCTCAACAACTGCACCTGGTGGCTCGATGAATGGAGCTAGAGGGTCAAGCAGTGCTGAAGAAGAATCCTGCTGAAGAGAAAAGTACGCCTCAGGATGTGGTGTGGCAGTCACAACACTAGTCTCGGGAACAACACAAAGGTTCAAGCGACCTGACTGCACCACATGATGCTCTCTCGAAATAGGAGAGTTGTGCTCTGACAATGGAGATGGTGGACCAAAGTGAGAGAAGGTGTAGAGATGGGTGGAATGATTAACTGTCCCTGTAGCAACAATACCTCCTGTCATACTATCCCGGATGAAAACTGAATCTAGAGTGAACTCAACTGTCTTCCCTGAGCCACTATGAGTAATTTGATAAACTAAGAGAAGGTTTGTAGACAGAGATGGAACATACAACACATCATTGAATGTGCCATCTTGAATGCATACAGTGCCTTTCCCACAGACTGTCATAACAGTGTTATTCCCAATGATAATATGGGGAATAGGAGAATCTTCAAAAGAAGAGAAGATCTCCCAAGAAGATGCCATATGGTGAGAAGCACCTGAATCTAGTATCCAAGGGACTTGTGAAGGGGATGCAACAGAAGCCTGTAATGCATGACCCTTTCCAAGATCCTATCCAACTGTAGAATAGATAGAAAAAGACTGATAAGCAGACCCCTGAGAGCCAGAAGAGGATGGAGAGGAAAGATTGCTCTTCTGAAGAAGAGCTTGCAAATCCGCTATCTATTTCTCGTAACCATCAAACTTCTTCTGATAGCAAAGTGACTCATCATGTGCTCCCTTCTGACAATAGGAACATGTAGGTCTCTCAGTCTTTTGTTTCTCCTTCTTAGAAGAAGATGGTGGGCCAGTAGAGTGTTGAGAAGAGGAATCTGATATCTGCTTCGGCTTCTGTGTACTCTGAGGTGACTTGAAAAGAAATGCCTGTGACTGTGAACCTGTAAGAGAATCCATCTGAGTGAGCTTTGATTGCTCACGAGTCAACCGGTCACAAAAAGTCTCGAAGGAGGGCATAACATGTCGTGCACCGAGTGCATCCATAGTGGAGTAGAAGGTAGAAGAAAATATCTGAAACTATCCTCGAAGCTTAGAAAGAATCAGGTAAATACACTCATTGTCTGTTTTGTTCTTCCCACACCCCTGTAAAATTGAACGGAGAGATTTGAACTTCATCAAGAAGTCCTCAATGGTGGGAAAAGAATCAGGTACCAATGAAGTCAACTCTGTTTCAATCTGTAGTGCCCTGAACTCATTTACAGTGCCAAAAAGATTCTGAAACTTATCCCAAATGGCTTGAGGAGTAAGGCATCCATCAAGGTGAAAAAGTAGACTATCTGAAACATGTAGTGACATCAAACCCATGGCTTTATCCATCTTGTTCCTGTGCTGCATGACCTCAAATGGTCAAGTCAACTGAGGCTGAACTAGGTCCAAACAAGACCATAACCCCCGTGATTGAAGAAGCCGTGTCATACGAGCCTTCCACACATGGTAATTGTGTGGAGTGAGGAGCTCAACAGATGCTGTGTCTACCATAGTGCCAAGTGCTCTGACTATTTTTTTTATTATGTTTTCTTTCAGAACTAGACAGAAGATGCAGAAGGGGTTTTGTTTTATGTGATACAATGTTTTGTTTTTCTGAGATAAATGACAGAAAAGCAAGAAAGAACACCCCCCATAATTGATAAAACCCAATTCTAGCACAATTCTGAAAGCTCAAAAGAAAGAAAGAGCAAGAAATGCTTTAGAATGAAAATTTGTGTACCTTGACTTTGAAGCTCAAAAATGACATTAAAATGGAAGAATCAAAAAATGAAACCTACACCAATGCGACGGGCTCAGAAAAACCTTTCCGACAATATATCACACTTTGATTTTTGAGTCCGTATGAGCCCTGTAGGAGCAAAAATGCCCAAGTACCCCCAAAATGCAAGCTCTCTGGAAAAAACCAGTCACGAGAAAAATTTTGACGGCCGTTTGACCGTCACCAGTCCGTTGCTGACGTCAGCATGATGTCATCACCAAAAAAAATCGTATCACCTGCCGGAAGGTGATGTCAGTTGCAGAAAAGATGACATCACACAGGAGGGCGGACCACGAGCGGCACCGCCGGCAGAGGTGGTGACCGGGCCGGGCGGCGATGGCGGATGGGTGGCCGAACGGCGGCGGTAGTGGCAGCAGCGGCAACGCTTGGTGGCGGTGGCCCGTCGGTGGTGCTCCGGTGGCTGGCGGCGCGCGGGTGGCACACGGGCTGAGCGCCGGTGGCACGTTCCATTTGAACTGGCTACGTTAAAAAATAACGCAAAAAATGTGTGTTTTTTAATTTTTTTTGCATCGTTTTGTGTGTCGTACAGCCCTAGGAGGCTAAGAAATTTTCGCCAGATGCTCCGGAGGCCAAATAAATTAAGTTTTATATAGATTTTAGGTATTTCAGACCTTCTGGACGCAAGCGTGAGGTCGGTTTTTGTCCAAAGTGCTCCAAAAAATTGCAACCCCATAGATCCAATATAAAAAATAGCAGAAAACCCCAAAAAGAAAGGGCTTGATCCACAACTTCAACAAACTTCGAACAAGCTGCAGCAGAATGGCTCTGATACCATGTAGAAACTGATGAAATATCAGATTCAACTCCAAGATCCAGCTGCATGCAATAAACTTGTCACAAAGAATGAAGCAAAAATATGGAAAAAGCCAAAACCTCTTGTGCTCAAAGATGTATTAAGAGAGAATGAAAGAAATAATTACAAAAGCGGCTTATAAGGACAAAAACCCTAAAGCCCAAAAAAGCTAGGTTGTGCAATAATAATTAATAGAAATATTAATTATTATGCACCTAAAAGAGATAGCTTAAGTGAAAAAGAATAATAGAGGACTTAAGTAATTAAATCAAAATGATTTAATTATAAAGCCAAATATAACTATTATTCTAACAACCGACACATCACAATATTGACCGAGTGGAAGAAATAATGTGGAACATGTGATTGCTGACATGAGATGATGAGATAGACAAATTGGGATGATTATGAGGTTAAGATAAAGTTTTTTATGAATATCTATGGGTAAAAAAATTCAAGGTTGATCAGATGGTGAATATTGGACATGTACTAAGGCAAAAGTTCCAAGGAAGGTTAAAGAGGCAAAATCAACAATGGAGATTAAGAGGCAAAATCTGATGCAGGAGCATCTTGGTTCCTTGGTATCTTGTGTCACCAAAAATAATTTGGAGTTTGTCTGTGTTGCTCAGTTTTTGCTTTGACCAAGTTGGTCGGTAGTTGGTCGATTTCCTTTGGTTACCGAGTGTGGTTGGTTATCTCCTGGGTGGTCAGTTATTTCACTGGTGCTTGGAATTGCCTATCTGCTACTCGGTTATCTTGCTCACCGATGAGTTTAGTTTTTGTTTTTGTTGTGGCCAACTTGTGCATTTATATTGGATCATGGATTTAATGTTAGAATCCATCATTGGGAAGCATGTGGTCCCAGATTTGACCATTCCTTCTGTTGATTATGGATCTGGAGGTCGACTCAGCTTGGTAGCTGTTGGCAATTTGGCTAAAGTGAGTACATAGATGTTGTCATTATGGCAACATATGATCCACATTAAGAGCACACAGGTCAGAGAGCAAGTATGGCAGATTGCAATGCAAATTTGTCTAAGTGTGAGACAATGTTTTCATAGTGTACCAAGATACAGTTTTGGTTTGTGACATTGACTGGAGCACTTTTAGTGCTTATGCACTTGAACATAGATGCTATGATGGCTACTGATGACCCATCTTAGAGTGCAAGTCAATACAGAATTAGTTATGGCAGTTTTACCGAAGACAGTGTTAAGCCGACAGGTCAGAATAAGAAGACAGAATTGGTAAAGAGTTAAGGGATTATTTTGTTTACCAAAATAATGACTTAACAATATAAAGGGATGAAATCCTAGATGTTTACCCTTAGATAAAAATATATGGAAGCTGACCATGTAAATTTATTAGCCTTAATAACTTGTATATATGTAATTGTAATTGTAAGAATGAATGAGTAGAGTAATATGGTGATGATATGATATGATGCAAATGTAAGAGCAGCGAAGAAGACATTGATGCAAGCAGTATAAGGTTATGTACCTTAATCCATTTTTTTAATCAGTATACATTGTATATTACTTGTTTGGGCAGTGGGCTCATCTTGTAATCAAATTTTGTATCTACAACTCCTAACAGGGTTGAGGCTTCTAACAAGGCCTATAGTCCCTTAACTAGGACTGATACACTATACATATGTAATAGACTCCTAATAGGGTCAACATCCTTAATAGGATACTTTTGATTAGTGGATCTTTGTGGGTACCATCCCCACCAGGGTTTTCCCTTGGCCAGGGTTTCCTCGAGAACATATCATGTGTTATGAGTTCTTTATTGTTATGCATATTGTTTAGTTTCTTATGTTATGCATGTATAAAGATAATCTGTTATATCCATAATTGGGCAAAAGATAAATTTTGTAGAATATTGATTCACCCCCCCCTCTCAGTATTCCCTATTTCTAACAATTGGTATCAGAGCTTAGTTACTCGGAAAAGAATCATTCAAGGAAAGCCTAGCAGCTTGAGTAAGATCTCTATGGATATGGATCAACTACAGAAGAATCTTGAAGAAGCTCTTGAATAAATTTATTTGCTTACTATTGAAAAAGATACTTTGAAAAGAAATTATGATGATGCAAAAGACCTTATTGAGAAATTGAAGAACAAGATAGAAGATCTAAGATCTGAAAAGGAATCTGAAATTCTTATTGAAGATTGTGATAGCAACTTGGAAAAAGAAAATGAGATCCTTAAGCATGAATTGAAGATAGTAAATTTGAAGCTTAGTTTGAAAGATGGAAATAGAAAAAATGAAGTAAATCTAAAAACTAAGAATGAAAGTCTAAAGACTAAAAATGAAGAACTGAAATCTAAACTTGAAAAAGTGACATCCAAATTTGAGAAAGTAAATGTGCAGTATGCAGAACTTGAGAAGTACAATAAGATTGTGAAAGGTGAAATAACTCAATCCAAACAACAACTTGAAAGGCTATATTCAAATAGTGAGAAGATCAATGAACAAATTTCTTTTAGGAAACCATCCTATGATAAGACTGGACTTGGATTTAATATATTTAGAACAAATGATGAAAGCAAGAAACCAGATCTGAAGACATCTGAAAGCATAGATGAGAAGAAGCCTGATGAGATCAACAAATCTAAAGATGCACCTAAAGAAGAAGGAGAATCATCAAAGCAAGAGGAATCACCCAAAGGTATGCAAAGAGAATTCAAAGGTAGATGTTTTTCTTGTAATACTATTGGTCATATGAAAAGAGATTGCACAGGTAAACAGTTTAAACTTCTTAATGGTTATTGTTATAATTGTCATGGTTTTGGACATAGAGCTACTGAATGTAGAAGACCTAAATTTATTGAGAATAATTATGGTAATAGAATGTTTAGGAATAATAACAATGCATATAAGAAACCTATTGAAGACATGAACAGAAGAAATGAAGTAGTGTGTTATAGATGCAACAAAGTTGGACACATTGCTAGAAATTGTAAGTCACAGATTAATTAGCAAGGACATAGATATGGGAACAATGGAATTGTTTTTCAGATATGCAATAGGATTGGACATACATCAAGGTTTTGTAGAATTAACAATGGAACTTATCATCCGAACCCTAACCCTAGAAACAATGCAAGAAGGAATGAAGATACAAGTAACAGACAAAAAGATTGCTATAGCAATATAGATGAAGTGAAGTATGTTAAAGGAATAGATCAAGAAGGCATAATCAACATGGAAGGTAATTAGACAGGTGAAGTATTAAGTGGTAAGAATGAATCCTTACCTGACCTATCTTTAAGCACTTAATTTATGTAAATTACAATAGATTAGGCACTTAGATTTAGTGTAGAAGTAGATTTATGATGAACTAAGTCTTGTGTAGTTAATAGAACATATATTATGATGTACTAATGCTATGGTTAAGAGAACAAAATAAAATATTGTGTTTTTCGAGATCACAAGAAGTTTTGAGTTTTGCAAGTTAACAGGAATAACTTTTGAAAAGAAGCGGCAAAAGAATTGAATGCAATATCAGAATTAAGCATGATTAAAGTCATAAAAGGTTATGATTGATGTTATTTTATTGTCAAAGTGAATTAAATTATCAAGGAGATCAAAAGTAGAGATTGGAAGTGTTTTGCAGAGTTTTTATGAAGGATTTAAGTGTCGAATCTTCACAAACCCTAGAATCGTGAATTTGAGAGAAGATGGCATGGTAGCTGGCATGGTTCACATTGCCTATTTGATGTGTGTAGACAAAGTTTCTATTGATATGTGTGAGATTTTGAGAATTCAATTGTTTGAGAATTTGGAGAAGATTAAGAAGTCTAAATATGCACAATTTAGATTCTCATCTTTGATTACATATATGTTTTTCCACCTTTTGAGAAGATTTCCTTACATAATTGGAAATGATTGGAATGATGGACAGTCTACGATGGAAAGAATAAACAAAGTTTATAGAAATCATGTTATTGATAAAGTTAATGAGAGTGTTGTGTTAGTTTTGAAGACATTTCAGAATTTGGTAACTAGCAGATCAAGGATTCCACAGTCACTTGTGGAGAAATATAAGAATGATATTTGTTTCATGATTGACACTGACTTTACTTACATTGAAGCAGTAGAACCTAGAGTTGAATTCATAGACCCTCTTGGCTATGAGATTTCTAAGATTGAGACAGAAGAGTATGTTGGAAGATTTCTAAAAAGTGAATTGGACACCCAATGCAGCAGGTTTGGAACTTATGAAGACAACTTTAATTTTGTTAAAGCTAAAATTGAAGAGAAATAGTCTAAGAAAAGAGTTGATAGTACCATAAAGAGAATATTGAAAGACACAGGGATGACAAAAAGAGAATTTTTGGTAGCTAAATAGACAGTAGCAACATTGAGAGATGTTAGACAGGGAGAAGTCTTGAGTGTACCACCTTTATCTAGTGTAGTACAGAGAGAGCCTACACCAGTTAAAGTGAAAGTAAAAGAACTAGAAAAGGAACAAGTAACACCAAGCAAGAGAAAGAAAGAAATTGCTACTGGACCAGGAAAGAGACAGAAGACTATAGTTCAACCAGTACCAAGAAAGTTTGTAGAAGTTAAAGATGATACTAAGAAGAAAGCTTGGAAAACAAAAGTTGAAAAGCTAAATGAGAAGATTATTGAGAATGGAGATTTTGCAAGAATGAATAAATATTATGATCTTTATGATTATACTGATAGACTTAATTTGGATAATTCTATTGTGAAGCATATGATTTTGGCAGATAAGAAATTTGACTCTATTCAAGGTCAAATACCTAATGAATTGTTTACTAAACTTATTAATAGAAAACAAAGAGCATCTGAGGAAGACAAAACTATAAGAGATAATCTTGTGAGAAAGCTTTGTGAAGTGAAAGATGATGATCATTTGAAGTATATTTTGAAGCCCCTTGACACTCTTTTGAGGACTAAGAGGAGAACCATTCAGATCATGGCAGGACAGTATGAGCAAGTGAGAACAGAAACAGAGCAAGCAATAATTAAAGTAATGATAGAAATTGTTGGAGAAACTTCAGTTGCAGCAGGACATGCAGTTGATGCTGAACAAGAGGATATTCCCTCTCTTTCAGTTGTTAACATTGAAGATGATACAATGGACATTGAAGGTACTAAGGTGACCTTGGACACTGAAGATAATGTATTTAAGAATTTAGATAACATTGTTGACAATTTGGCTCTTGATGAACCGGATAGGACTGAAGAAGTAGTGCAGACTAAATTGGTGAGTGATGAACCTAAAGAGATAGAAATTCATGCACCCACTCCTGAGGCAAAGAAGAAAGAAATTGGAACTTTTTTTGAAGACTTAGGTAAAGAAGTTGATGATGATGATCAGCTAGAGCTGATTAGTTCTTTGAATAAGATTATTGGAAAGAATAAGAAAGTAAAGAATCTAGAAGGAAGTCTAAAGGAACTGATAGAGAAGTTGCAAAGTATTGTAACTACACATATTTCAGAAGCAAACCCTTTGGAGAGAGCCAAAAAGGTACTAAGTACTTTTGATGATGAGTTTACCAACTTATCAGACATTGCTAAAGTAAGAGCTCAAGCAGCTTATGAAGCTGAAATGCTTTTAATTATGAGTCAGAATATTAGAAATGATATTATTAGTCTTGATGTTTGTATCAAGAACTTGAGGAAACATTTGGAGACTAGAAAACCTTTGTATATACAGTGTACAAAACTTGAGATTTTGATAGTAGCAGAGGAGCAGAAAATCAAGGTGAAGGAAGCTGAGATTCAAAATGAATCTAATCTTCTTTCTAGACCCAATGTAAAAGTAATTGATGTTGAGAAGAAAGTTAGGAAGTGTTATGATGAAATAAGATCATTGTAAGATGAAAATAATAGGAAATTGACAAGATTTGAACTTCTGAGAGAGCACACATCTATGAAGTTGAGCATTATTGAGGAACAGTTAGAAGAATGTCTTACTGCTAAGACATCATTTCAGAAATTTAATTTTGAGAACCTTCAAGCTTGTCAGATAGCAGCTTATGGATTAAGCACACTTCTGAATGTGGCAGATTCTATCAAAAATTCATGGGAGAAAGAGTTTGAAGCCATGAAAGTAAATTTTGTAGATTTTGTTGCAAGCCTACTAGCTTTACAATAAGTAAATGGAGGTATAATCTTTTTTTTGGGGTTACAATTTTGTAATCCTCGCTACTTTATTTTGTCATTGTTGTCAAAGGGGGAGTGATTGTAGTAGAGCAAAAAATTGTTATGTATATGAGGATTGATACTCTTAGGGGGAGTATTGTATGAAGTTTTGTATCAAAAAGTATATTTTGAGGAGTTATAAGGATAGTATACATATTCTATACTATGTCTAGAATTTTGTTATACATTTTGAGATTTTGACTTGTACACTTAGCCAATTTTCTCATATGTTGCCACCAATGACAAAGGGGGAGATTGTTGGCAATTTGGCTAAAGTGAGTACATAGATGTTGTCATTATGGAAACATATGATCCACATTAAGAGCACACAGCTCAGAGAGCAAGTATGGTAGATCGCAATGCAAATTTGTCTAAGTGTGAGACAATGTTTTCATAGTGTACCAAGATATAGTTTTGGTTTGTGACATTGACTGGAGCAAGTTTAGTGCTTGCACACTTGAAAATAGATGCTATGATAGCTACTAATGACCCATCTTAGAGCGCAAGTCAGTAAGGAATGTACGGAATTAGTTATGGCAGTTTTACCAAAGATAGTGTTAAGCTGATAGGTCAGAATAAGAAGACAGAATTGGTAAAGAGTTAAGGGATTATTTTGTTTACCAAAATAATGACTTAACAATATAAAGGGACGACATCCTAAATTTTTACCCTTAGATAAAAATATATGGAAGCTGACCATGTAAAGTTATTAGCCTTAATAACTTGTATTTATGTAATTGTAATTGTAAGAATGAATGAGTAGAGTAATATGGTGATGATATGATATGATGCGAATGAAAGAGAAACAAAGAAGACATTGATGCAAGTAGTATAAGGTTATGTACCTTAATCCATTTTTGTAATAAGTATACATTGTATATTACTTATTTGGGTAGTGGGCTCATCTTGTAATCAGATTTTGTATCTACAACTCCTAACAGGGTTGAGGCTTCTAACAAGGCCTATAGTCCCTTAACTAGGACTGATACACTATACATGTGTAATAGACTCCTAACAGGGTCAACATCCTTAATGGGATACTTTTGATTAGTGGATCTTTGTGGGTACCATCCCCACCAGGGTTTTCCCTTGGCCAGGGTTTCCTTGAGAACATATCATGTGTTATGAGTTCTTTATTGTTATGCATATTGTTTAGTTTCTTATGTTATGCATGTATAAAGATAATCTGTTATATCCATAATTAGGCAAAAGATAAAGTTTTTAGAATACTGATTCACCCCGCCCTCTTAGTATTCCCTATTTCTAACAGTAGCTACTTGTATAAATGTAGTTGTTGGTTTAGAGTTTAGGAGGTAGTTGAGATAGGAGTTGATAGAAGATAAAGTTAGAGATTTTTGATAGATCCTTGCATGTTTGAGGACTTCTATGATTCATTGTAGTATCTGGCCCTAACTGGGAAGGCTTTATAGCCCAACATGTATGGTTCTATTTGATGATAATATATGAAAGATCTGGCATTCTCTCTCTCACTGTTGTTGTTTGTTTGCTTCCACATGTGTTGGGTAGGCTTGGATCATTAGGGTGCACCATTGTTTGGCCCCTCTGCATCCCTGCCTTGCGTAAGGTGGTATCAAAGCAAGGTTAGATCTTGATCTAGCTTTGCGGATCTAGGTTTGTAGGTTCCTCTTGAAGCCCTAGTTGATTGTTGTGTGGTAGCAGATTGTGATCTAACCTACAATTATAGAGGGTTGTCAAGATGGTTCATGGGAGGTGAGATGCAAATCCAGGATTGGTAGATATGCTAAGGGAGATTACTGCTAGGTTAGAAGCTGTTGAAATAGCCCAAAGAAGAGGTAGACATCATGAAGATGTTAGTGATGATGAAATTAAAGAAGAATAGGTGAATGCAGAACCTGCACCTATTATGGATCAAGGTGAAGAAATATTTTTGAAGGCTTTGACAATTCTGAAGTCAACACCACATTTCAATCCTCCTGAGTATGGTGGAAAGCTAGATTTTGATGAATTCATGGACTGAATCACCAAGATGGAAAAGTAATTTGAATATGAAAATATTCCTGAGGATAAGAAGGTGAAGATTGCAAGCACAAAGTTGAAAATTCATGCATCCTTACAGTGGGAACATCTGCAGCTATATAGAAAAAGGAAAGGCAAAGACAAAATCAAGGTATGAAGTAAAATGGTGAACAAATTGAAAGGAAAGATCTTACCTTATGATTATCAGATAACCTAGTTCAGTGAATGCAAAGTTTGAGATAGAAAGATAGCTTGATAAAGGAATATACTAAGGAATTCTATAGATTAGATAGCAGATCTGAAAATGATGAAGATGATGTGGAAAGAATTGGTAGATACCTAAACGGTTTGAGAGTTTCCATCCAAGAGGAAATTAGTATGGTCAAGTTGAAGAACATTGAAGAGGCTTATCAATTTTCTTTGAAGGCTAAGGATAAATTGAACAAGAGACATGAGCAAAGACAAAGAGGTTGAGGTGGTAGATTCCCTAGAGGAAGAGGTAGATCTAATGGTGAGAATGGTAGATCTGAACCAAAAAAGACAAATTTGGACAAAGGCAAGACCGAGTGGAAAGGTGAAAGTTCATCTAGAGGTAGATGCAGTAACTACTAAGGTGGTTATGGAAGAGGAAGTTTCTGAGGGAATTGTTACAATTATGGAGAAGAAGGACATATATCTTTTCAATGTACATAGGCTAGTAAGAAGGCTGGTAGCAGTAGAAATGCTTTGGTGCAAGAAGAGTCACCGAATGAACCTGAGAAAGAAAATAACTTGATGGTAAGGAGAGCACTATGGAATGAAAGTGAGAAGGAAGATCTAGTAAGGAAAAGTTTGTTCAAGACCAGATGTAGAGTTTCTGACAAAGTTTGGAAGGTAATCATTGACAGTGGTAGCTCAAAGAATCTGGCATCTGAAGAGATGGTCACAAAATTGTAGTTGGAAAGGTTGGTACATTTGAAGCCCTATTAGATTTCATGGATCAAAGATGAGCATACACTCTTGGTAAGTGAACAATGTTATGTGAATTTGAATATTGGAAAATACTATGATAAGGTGTTATGTTGATGCAGGAGCATCTCGAGTCCTTGGCAATCTTATGTCACCAAAAACAATTTGGAGTTTCTCTGTGTTGCTCAATTCCTACTTTGACCAAGTTGGTTAGTAGTTGGTTAGTTTCCTTTGGTTACCAAGTGTGATTGATTCTCTCCTGGGTGGTTAGTTATTTCATTGGCGCTCGACATTCCCTGTCTACTGCTAGGTTATCTTGCTTGCCGACAGGTTTAGTTTTAGTTCCTTTTGTGGCCGACTTGTGCATTTATATTTGATTGCAGATTGAATGTTGGAATCCATCATTGGGAAGTGTGTGGTCCCAAATTTGACCATTCCTTCCATTGATTGTGGATTTGAAGGCCGACTCAGCTCGGTAGCTTCTTGTATAAATGTAGATGTTTGGATGTAGTTTAGCAGGCAATTTTTAAGATAGAGGATAGTAGGCATTAGATTGGATATTTTGACAGATCCTGGCATGTTTTAGGACTTTTTTGGTTTATTGTAATATCTAGCCCTAACTAGGAAGGCCTTACAACCCGACATGTATGGTTCTAATATTTGATAATATATGAAAGATCTGGCATTCTCTCTCTCACTATTGTTGTTTGTTGCTTCTGCATGTGTTGTGTAGGCTTGGATCATTAGGGTACACCATTTTTTGGCCCCTCATGTATCCTTGCCTTGCGTCAGGTGGTATCAGAGTGAGGTGAGATCTTGATCTATTTTTGTGGATCTAGGTTTGTAGGTTCCTCTTGATGCCCTAGTTGATTGTTGTGGGGTGGCAGATTGTGATCTGACCTGCAATTGTAGAGGGTTGTCAAGATGGTTTGTGGGAGGTGAGATGTAGATCTAGGATTGGTAGATATGCTAAGGTAGATTTTTGCTAGGTTAGAAGCAGTAGAAATAGCCCAAAGAAGAGGCAGACATCTTGAAGATGTTAGTGATGATGAAATTGAAGAAGAACATGTGAATGCAAAACCTACACCTATTATGGATAAAGGAAAAGAAAGATTTTTGAAGGCTTTAACAAGTCTGAAGTCAACACCACATTTCAATCCTCCTGAGTATAGTGGAAAGCTAGATTCTGATGAATTGGTGGACTGGATCACTAAGATGGAAAATCATTTTGAATATGAAAATATTCCTGAGGATAAGAAGGTGAAGATTGCAAGCACAAAGTTGAAAATTCATGCATCCTTATGGTGGGAACATTTGAAATTGGATAGGAAAAGGAAAGGAAAAGACAAAATCAAGGTATGGAGTTTGGCAAATGCAAAGTTTGAGACAAAAGGATAGCTTGGTAAAAGAGTATACTGAGGAATTCTATAGATTAGATATTAGATCTAGGCATGATGAAGATGATGTGGAAATAATCAACAGATACCTGAATGGTTTGAGAGTTTCCATCCAATAGGAAATTAGTATGGTCAAGTTGGAGAGCATTGAAGAGGCTTGTCAATTTGCTTTGAAGGCCAAGGAGAAATTGAACAAGAGACATGAGCAAAGAAAAAGAGGTCGAGGTGGTAGATTCCCTAGAGGAAGAGGTAGATCTAATGGTGAAAATGGTAGATCTAAACTAGAAAAGACAAATCTGGATAAAGGCAAGATCGAGTGGAAAGGTGAAAGTTCATCTAAAGGAAGAAGCAGTAACTACTAAGGTGGTTATGGGAGAGGAAGCTTCCGAGGAACTTGCTACAATTGTGGAGAAGAAGGACATAGATCTTTTGAATGTACACAGACTAGTAAGAAGGCTGGTAGCAGTAGAAATGCTTTGGTACAAGAAGAGTCATCGAATGAACCTGAGAAAGAAAATAACTTGATGGTAAGGAGAGCACTGTGGAATGAACGTAAGAAGGAAGATCCGGTAAGGAAAGGTTTTTTCAAGACTATATGTAGAGTTTCTAACAAATTTTGGAAGGTAATCATTAACAGTGGTAGCTCAGAGAATCTAGCATCTGAAGAGATGGTCATGAAATTGCAATTGGGAAGGTTGGTACATCCAAAGCCCTATCAGATTTCATGGATCAAAGATGAGCATACACTCCTCATAAGTGAACAATGTTATGTGAATTTGAAGATTGGAAAATACTATGATAAGGTGTTATGTGATATCATGCCTATGGATTGTTGTCATGTTTTGTTGGGTAGACCTTGGCAATATGATAGACATGCTATATATGATGGGAGATTGCATAAGTATACTATTGTGCCTAATGGAAGGAAACAAATCTTGTTACCATTGATGGAAGAACCTGTTAGTAATGTTTACACATCTGTGAAAGTTTGTTTGATGGAAGGAAGAAATTTTGTTAACTCTTTGAAGAGGAATGATGTATGTTTTCTTGTAATCCCTAACAAGTCAAGTAAGAAAATAGAGGATAATATCCTTGAGGAGATTGATAAGTTACTCACTGAGTATAGTGATATTATTTTTGACAATGTACCTGATGGTTTGCCACTAAAAAGAAGCATTGATCATTGTATGGATCTAATCCTTGGAGTGAGTTTACCGAATAAAGCACCTCATCGGTTAATGTATGCACCCTAAAATGGTCGCCTAGACTTTGGGCCCCACTTATTCAATTTATCAATCCTGAATCATTTTGATCAATAATCAATATTTTGAACATTATCAATTTCTTGATCAAATCTTAATTTCGATCATATATTGGATTTTTATCCTTGGGCTAACCATTTATCCTAAGTCTTTATTTAATTAAAAGGAATATTTCCTCCCCTTTCAATTAAATAAAAAAGCCCCCACCTTCCCTCTTATCCTAAGTTGCACAAATAAAGCATTATTCCTATTTTATAAAAAGGGAAAAAGCACTTTTTGTCTCACATGAGGCTCAAAAGTCAACACTTCACTCTCATTGGAGGATACTTGTGCACATGGATTGCTCCTCTTTCAAGCTCCACCGCTGATTAAGATCTTTTGCCTCTTAATCTCCATGGTCCATTCCTTTGCATTTCTTATAAAAGGAGAGCTCTCTCCTTCATTTAGGGACCCACATTTTATGCTATTGTTATGCTGCAGGTTTTCTAGGTACATTTGGAGCTTTTTGAAGACATTGAAGACTTGTTGCTTTCATCATTCTTAGTTGCCTTTCATAATAGTTTTGCTTTCATAATTGTATTCATGGCATTCTTAGTGTAGATTTCCTTTTATGCAATCTCACATAGTCTAAATAGGAAGGATTTGTAATCCATTGCTATTTCCTTTCATAGTTTAGTTTGCACTTTCCTTTCATAGATTAGATTTCTTTTCAAGCATTGCATTGTTATCATTTAGCTTAGATTTGCATTCTCATATAGTTTGCATTGCATTTCCATTTAGATTCTTGGGGATATTGGCATTGTTGCCCTTGTCTTCACTTGAATCTCTCATTGTATGGTTGACTAGCAAGGTCACCTTCTTGTAGCTCTAGCTGAGAGCAAAACTCATAGTCCCTTGCAACTCCATGCATAGAGAGCTATGAGCCGCTTTGTGAGGCCTCATTCTTGAGCAACCTTGCATGCAATGGTTCATAGAAGTGCATATTTTAGTGTGTACATTTCTGGCGCCCCACGGTGGGCGCCAGAAATGTACACACTAAAATATGCACTTCTATGAACCATTGCATGCAAGGTTGCTCAAGAATGAGGCCTCACAAAGCGGCTCATAGCTCTCTATGCATGGAGTTGCAAGGGACTATGAGTTTTGCTCTCAGCTAGAGCTACAAGAAGGTGACCTTGCTAGTCAACCATACAATGAGAGATTCAAGTGAAGACAAGGGCAACAATGCCAATATCCCCAAGAATCTAAATGGAAATGCAATGCAAACTATATGAGAATGCAAATCTAAGCTAAATGATAACAATGCAATGCTTGAAAAGAAATCTAATCTATGAAAGGAAAGTGCAAACTAAACTATGAAAGGAAATAGCAATGGATTACAAATCCTTCCTATTTAGACTATGTGAGATTGCATAAAAGGAAATCTACACTAAGAATGCCATGAATGCAATTATGAAAGCAAAACTATTATGAAAGGCAACTAAGAATGATGAAAGCAACAAGTCTTCAATGTCTTCAAAAAGCTCCAAATGTACCTAGAAAACCTGCAGCATAACAATAACATAAAATGTGGGTCCCTAAATGAAGGAGAGAGCTCTCCTTTTATAAGAAATGCAAAGGAATGGACCATGGAGATTAAGAGGCAAAAGATCTTAATCAGCGGTGGAGCTTGAAAGAGGAGCAATCCATGTGCACAAGTATCCTCCAATGAGAGTGAAGTGTTGACTTTTGAGCCTCATGTGAGACAAAAAGTGCTTTTTCCCTTTTTATAAAATAGGAATAATGCTTTATTTGTGCAACTTAGGATAAGAGGGAAGGTGGGGGCTTTTTTATTTAATTGAAAGGGGAGGAAATATTCCTTTTAATTAAATAAAGACTTAGGATAAATGGTTAGCCCAAGGATAAAAATCCAATATATGATCGAAATTAAGATTTGATCAAGAAATTGATAATGTTCAAAATATTGATTATTGATCAAAATGATTCAGGATTGATAAATTGAATAAGTGGGGCCCAAAGTCTAGGCGACCATTTTAGGGTGCATACAGTTAACACCTACTGAGAATCAGGAATTGAACCGACAGATTCAAGAGTTGCTAGAGAAAGGTTTGATCAGAGAAAGTTTGAGTCCTTGTGTAGTAGTTGTTGTATTGGCACTGAAAAAGAGTGGAGAATGGAGAATGGAGAATGTGTATTGATTCCAAAGAAATCAACAAGATAACAGTAAAGTATAGGTTTCCTATACCGAGAATGGATGACATAATGGATAGTTTGACTAGAGAAAAGTATTTCACAAAGATTGATTTGAAAAGTGGGTATCATCAGATCAGAATCAAAGAAGATGATGAATGGAAGATTACTTTCAAGACAAAGGAAGGTTTTTATGAGTGGTTGGTTATGCCTTTTGGTTTAACTAATCCACCGAGTACTTTTATGAGGTTAATGAATGAATTTTTTAAGAAATTCTTGGGTAATTTTATGATTGTATATCTTGATGATATTCTGATATTCAGTAAGACCAGAGAAGAACATTTGTTGCATGTTAGACAAGTTTTGAAAAGGTTGAAAGAGAAGAAGTTGTTGATAAATCTGAAAAAGTGTTCATTCATGAAAGAAGAGATTGTGTATTTGGGATTTGTTATTTCAGTTGATGGTTTGAAGATGGATCCTAAAAAAGGTTGAAGCTATTTTGAATTGGCCTACACCTATGAATTCTAGTGAGGTAAGATCATTTCATGGTTTGGCAAGTTTTTACCGAAAGTTCATAATGAATTTCAATTCAATTTGTAATGCTATGAATGAGACTATGAGAGGAGACAAATGAGAATTCAAGTGGACACATGGAGCTAACAGAAGTTTTGAGACTCTAAAGTAGAAGGTTGTTGAATTACCTATTTTGGCATTACCTGATTTCATTAAAGTATTTCAAGTAGAATGTGATGCAAGTGGCAGTGCAATTGGAGCTGTGTTGAGTCAAGAAGGTAAACCTGTTGCTTTCTTTAGTGAAAAGTTGAATGATGCTAGAAGGAAATATTCTATGTATGATCAAGAATTCTATGCTATTGTTCAAGCACTGAAGAAATGGAGACATTATTTGATACCAAGTGAATTTGTGTTGTATACTGATCATAAGGCTTTACAATATTTGGGTAGTCAAAATAAGTTGAATCAAAGACATATGAAATGGGTTGAGTATTTGCAGAGTTATACATTTGTGATAAAGCATAAGAGTGGAGTCACTAATCGAGTTGTTGATGCATTGAGTAGAAGAAGATCTTTGATGACCGAGATGAAAATTGAAGTTCTTGGTTTTGATGAGATGAGAGATTCTTATGAGTTTGACCCTAATTTTTCTGAGCCATGGAGAAAGTATAGAGCACCTATTCAAGATCAACAAGAAACTAAATGGGATGAATATTTCATTTAGGAAGGTATGTTGTTTAAAGGTATTCAGTTATGTATACTGAGAGGAATAATGAGAACTAATCTGATAAAGGAGAAACATAGTAGTGGTTTGGCTGGACATTTTGGTATTGATAAAACATGGAATCTACTTAAGGAGAAGTACTATTGGCCGTAGTTGTATAAAGATGTTAAAAAATTTGTGAAAAGTTGTGGAATTTGTCAAGTTACAAAAGGAGTAAGTCAGAATACTAGGTTGTATACACTGATTGTTGTTCCTGAGAAACCTTGGATTGACATCAGTATGGATTTTGTTCTTGGATTACCGAAGACAGTAATAGGTAATGATTCTATATTTGTTTTTGTTGGTAGATTTTCTAAAATGGCACATTTTATACCTTGTAGAAAGACATCAGATGCAGTACATGTAGCATATCTTTTCTTTAGGGAAATTGTCAGATTGCATGGATTACCAAGGAGTATTATCTCTGACCGAGACAATATATTTGTTGGATATTTTTGGAAAACACTTTGGAAGAAATTTAGCACTGAGTTGAAATATAGTTCTACATTTCACCCACAAACCGATGGATAGACTGAAGTTGTGAATAGAAGTTTGGGAAATCTTTTGAGATGTTTAGTTGGAGACACACCGAGTAATTAGGATTCTGTGTTGGCACAATAAGAATTTGTATACAATAATTTAGTGAATAGGAGTACTAGAAAGACACCATTTGAGATTGTGAATGGAACACAACTGAGAGGAATATCTGATTTGAGAGACATTGCTGATGAGAATAAGAAAACTGTTGAAGGAGTAAAATTTGTTGAGTACATGAAGACATTGCATGAAGATGTGAGGCTAAAGCTAGAAGACAGTAATCAAAAATACAAAGACAGAGCTGATAGATCAAGAAGACATAAAAATTTTGATGTTGGTGATGAAGTGATGGTTCATTTGAAGAAACTTCAATTTCCTATTGGAACATATGGGAAGCTGAAGATGAAGAAGTTTGGACCTTGCAAGATTCTGAAGAAATTTGACAGTGGAAATGCATTTGAGATTGAGTTACCTGATGACATAGACATATCACTGATTTTCAACATTGCTGATTTGTATGAGTATCATGAACCTGATGAAGAAGTAACAATACCAATAGAATATCCTAGGAAGTAGAATGATGAAGTTGAACAAATTTTGAAGGAAAGAATTGGAAAGAGTACAAGAGGAAAACAATATATGGAATATCTGGTTAAGTGGAAGAATATACCAATGGAAGATAGTTCATAGATTTCACAGTATGAGTTGGATGCAACTCAGACCAGACCTACCAAATGATTTGGAGAATCATTTCAAAATAACCCCAAGTGTATAATGCAGGAGCATCTCGGGTCCTTGGCAATCCTGTGTCACCAAAAACAATTTGAATTTTGTCTATGTTTCTCAGTTCCTACTTTGACTGAGTTGGTTGGTAGTTGGTCGCTTTCCTTTGGTTACTAAGTTTGATTGGTTCTCTCCTGGGCGGTCGGTTATTTCAATGGCACTCGGCATTGCCTGTCTGTTGCTTGGTTACCTTGCTTGCAAACAGGTTTAGTTTTAGTTCCTGTTGTGGCCGACTTGTGCATTTATATTGGATCACAAATTTAATGTTGGAATCCATCATTGGGAAGTGTGTGGTCCTAGATTTGACCATTCCTTCCATTGATTGTGGACCTGAAGGCTGACTCAACTCAGTAGCTTCTTGTATAAATGTAGATGTTTGGTTGTAGTTTAGGAGGTAGCTTTTGAGATAGTGATAGTAGGCATTAGATTGGAGATTTTGATAGATCCTCGCATGTTTGAGGACTTTTGTGGTTCATTGTAATAGCTGGCCCTAACCAGGAAGGCCTTACAGCCCGGCATGTATGGTTCTAATATTTGATAATATATGAAAGATTTGGCATTCTCTCTCACTGTTGTTGTTTGTTGCTTCCACATGTGTTGTGCAAGCTTGGATCATTAGGGTGCACCATTGTTTGGCCCCTCATGTATCCTTGCCTTGTGTCATATGTGATATCATTCCTATGGATTGTTGTCATATTTTGTTGGATAGACCTTGGTAGTATGATAGACATGCTATATATGATGGGAGATTGTATAAGTATATTATTGTGGCTGATGGAAGGAAACAAATCTTGTTACCATTGATGGAATAACCTATTAGTAATGTTTGCACATATGTGAAAGTTTGTTCCTGAGGAGATTAATAAGTTACTCATCGAGTACAGTGATATCATTTTTGATAATGTACCTAATGGTTTGCCACTGAAAAGAAGCATTGATCATTGTATGGATCTAATCCCTGGAGCTAGTTTATCGAATAAGGCACCTCATCAATTGACACATACCGAAAATCAGGAATTGAACAGATAGATTCAAGAGTTGCTAGAGAAAGTTTTGATCAGAGAAAGTTTACGTCCTTGTGCAATACTTGTTGTATTGGCACCAAAGAAGAATGGAGAATGGATAATGTGTACTAATTCCAAAGTAATCAATAAGATAACAGTGAAGTATAGGTTTCCTATATCGAGAATGGATTATATAATGGACAGTTTGATTGGAGCAAAGTATTTCACAAAGATTGATTTGAAAAGTGGGTATCATCAGATTAGAATTAGAGAATGTGATGAATGGAAGACTACTTTCAAGACAAAAGAAGGTTTGTATAAGTGGTTGGTTATGCCTTTTGGTTTAACTAATGCACTGAGTACTTTTATGAGGTTGATGAATGAAGTTTTGAAGAAATTCTTGGGTATGTTTTTGATTGTATATCTTGATGATATTCTGATATTCAATAAGACCAGAGAAGAACATTTATTGCATGTTAGACAAGTTTTGTAGAGATTGAAAGAGGAGAAGTTGCTAATAAATCTGAAAAAGTGTTCATTCGTGAAATAAGAGATTGTGTATTTGGGATTTGTTATTTCAGTTGATGGTTTGAAGATGGATCCTGAAAAGGTGGAAGCTATTTTGAATTGTCCTGCACCTACGAATGCTAGTGAGGTAAGATCATTTCATGGTTTGGCAAGTTTTTACCGAAAGTTCATAATGAATTTCAGTTCAATTTGTAATGCTATGAATGAGACTATGAGAGGAGACAAAAGAGAATTTAGGTGGACACATGGAGCTGAAATTTTTTTTTGAGACTCTGAAGCATAACGTTGTTGAATTACCTATTTTGGCATTACCTGATTTTAGTAAAGTATTTCAAGTAGAATGTGATGTAAGTGGAAGTGCAATTGGAGCTATGTTGAGTCAAGAAGGTAAACCTGTTTCTTTCTTTAGTGAAAAGTTGAATGATGCTAGAAGGAAATATTTTGTGTATGATCAAGAATTCTATGCTATTGTTCAAGCATTGATGAAATGGAGACATTATTTGATACCGACTAAATTTGTGTTGTATATTGATCATAAGGCTTCACAATATTTGGGTAGTCAGAATAAGTTGAATCAAAGACATATGAAATGGGTTGAGTATTTGTAGAGCTATACATTTGTGATAAAGCATAAGAGTGGAGTCACTAACTAAGTTGCTGATGCATTGAGTAGAAGAAGATATTTGATGACCGAGGTGAAAATTGAAGTTCTTGGTTTTGATGAGATGAGAGATTCTTATGAGTTTGACCCTGATTTTTTTGAGCCATGGAGAAAGTGCAGAGCACCTATTCAAGATCAGCAAGATACTAAATGGGATGAATATTTCATTCAGTAAGGTATGTTGTTTAAAGGTATTCAGTTGTGTATACTAAGAAGAGTAATGAGAACTAATCTGATAAAGGAGAAACATAGTAGTGGTTTGGCTGGACATTTTGGTATTGATAAAACATGGAATTTGTTTAAGGAGAAGTACTATTGGCCACAGTTGTATAAAGATGTTCAAAAATTTGTGAAAAGTTATGGAATTTGTCAATTTGCAAGAGGAGTAAGTCAGAATATTGGATTGTATACACGGATTACTATTCCTGAGAAACCTTGGATTGACATCAGTATGGATTTTGTTCTTGGCTTACCAAAGATAGTAAGAGGTAATGATTCAATATTTGTTGTTGTGGATAGATTTTCTAAGATAGCACATTTTATACCTTGTAGAAAGACATCAGATGCAGTACATGTAGCAGACCTTTTCTTTAAGGAAATTGTCAGATTGCATGGATTACCAAGGAGTATTATCTCTGACCAAGATAGTAAATTTGTTGGATATTTTTGGAAAACCCTTTGGAAGAAATTTAGCACTGAGTTGAAATATAGTTTTACATTTCACCCACAAACTAATGGACAAACTGAAGTTGTGAACATAAGTTTGGGAAATCTTTTGAGATGTTTAGTTGGAGACACACCGAGTAATTGGGATTTTGTGTTGGCACAAGCAGAGTTTTCATATAATAATTTAATGAATAGGATTAATGGAAAGACACCATTTGAGATTGTGAATGGAACACAATCAAGAGTAATATCTGATTTGAGAGACATTGCTGATGAAAATAAGAAAAGTGCTGAAGGAGTAAAAATTTTTGAGTACACGAAGACATTGCATGAAGATGTGAAGCTGAAGCTGGAAGACAGTAATCAGAAGTACAAAGACAGAGCTGATAGATCAAGAAGACATAAAATTTTTGATGTTGGTGATGAAGTGATGGTTCATTTGAAGAAAGTTTGATTTCCTGTTGGAACATATGGAAAACTGAAGATGAAGAATTTTGGACCTTGCAAAATTCTAAAGAAATTTGACAGTGGAAATGCATATGAGATTGAGTTACCTGATGACATGGACATATCATTGATTTTCAACATTGTTGATTTGTATGAGTACCATGAACCTGATGAAGAAGTAACAGTGCTGACAGAATATCCTAAGAAGCATAATGATGAAGTTGAATAGATTTTGAAGGAAAGAGTACAAGAGGAAAATAGTATATGGAATATCTAGTAAAGTGGAAGAATACACTAATGGAAGATAGTTCATGGATTTCACAGTCTGAGTTGGATGTAGCTTAGACCAGACATACCAAATGATTCAGAGAATCATTTCAGCATAACCCCAAGTGTCTGATGTAGGAGCATCTCAGGTCCTTGGAAATCCTATGTCACCAAAAATAATTTGGAGTTTTTCTGTGTTGCTCAGTTTCTTCTTTGACCGAGTTGGTCAATTTCCTTTGGTTACCGAGTGTGGTCAGTTATCTCTTGGGCGGTCGATTATTTCATTGGCGCTCAACATTGCTTGTCTACTACTCAGTTATCTTACTCACCGATGGGTTTATTTTTAGTTCTTGTTGTGGTCGACTTGTGCATTTATATTGGATCATGGATTTAATGTTGGAATCCATCATTGAGAAGTGTGTGGTCCCAGATCTGACCATTCCTTCCATTGATTATGGATCTGAAGGTTGACTCAGCTCGGTAGCTTCTTGTATAAATGTAGTTGTTGGTTTAGAGTTTAGGAGGTAGTTGAGATAGGAGTTGATAGAAGATAGAATTAGAGGTTTTTGATAGATCCTCACATGCTTGAGGACTTATGTGATTCATTGTAATATCTAGCCCTAACCGGGAAGGCCTTACAACTTGACATGTATGGTTCTTTGATGATAATATATGAAAGATCTGGCATTCTCTCTCTCACCATTGTTGTTTGTTTGCTTCCGCATGTGTTGGGCAAGCTTGGATCATTAGGGTGTGCCATTGTTTGGCCCCTCTACATCCCTTCCTTACATCAAAATCTATGACTAAGAAGAAAATGGTTTATCATGTCTATTTAAGGAGACAAGAGATCCAAAATAATAAAGATGCACATGAGGAGAATATTGTATTCATGTGAAGTTGGTCAAACAGGTTGAAGTGGGAATCGAGCAATTCTGCAGACTACACCGAGTGTCAAAAGGAGATACACCGAGTAGAACTGAGTTGGATATTAAAAGGAAATTGAAGAGATTATGATGGCTAGAGGTATATTGATCTTAACATAGATCTGAATATCTGCAAAGGAAGTTGCATTTGAATTAGATCAATTTATTATTGCATTCTAACCATTGCTACAGACAAAATCTCTTAACCGGGTGGGACTTAAAAGTCTTTATTTATTTCTTTAAGACATTCAATTAATGTCGATTATTTTCTTGTTGACTCAAGTGAATGTATGGTCACAGAGAAATGTTAGTGATAAATCCTCTAACAAGGTCACACCTTACAGTGTGTTTTGTAACCTTTAATAGGATTGGCTCTTGAAAGAGCTCACTTCATAAGAGTAAAAATATTTTGGGTATTGGTCCTAGGGGTTTTTTCCCTTAATAGGGTTTCCACGTTAAAAATCAAGTGTTAAATGTGTATGCATGTGATGATTTGTTATTTTACTTTATACATTACAATTATTGGTTTGATCGGTATATATTAGTTTAATTAACTCGCAGTCGGTAAATGAATCAAAAAGACACAGTCAAGTGTTTACTGAGCTATTTAAGTTTATTTGTTGAATTATTTTTATACATCTGCGAGTATTTGGGACTAAAGGATAACTAGACTTAACTGATTCACCCCCCCTCTCAGTTATCTAACAATGTGGTTTTATTCTATCTGAGTGTTATATCTTATAGTAAGTATAAATACATAATAATATTAATGTTGTGAGCTATTATTGTCATATATATGTGTGTGTGTGTGTGTGTGGGTGTGTGTGTGTATACACACACTGATATATATGTATATATATATATATATATATATATATATATATATATATATATATATATATATATATATATATATATATATATATATATATATATATATATATATATATATATATATATACATATATATATACATATACATATACATATACATATACATATATGGGTGTGTGTGTGTACACATACACACACCCATATGTGTGTGTGTGTGTGTGTGTGATTATATTTGAATGATTATGGATATTGTTTCTAGTGTATATTTAGGACTAAGGTAAAGTATAGTATTGTTAATAATTAAATATTACTTAATGCAAGGTTTAATATTCTTAATTACTAATTATTAATAATATGGATAGGTTACATATTACTTATATCTTCTATGCCACATATTATGATAATAATAAATGTGTATTAATGATTATAAAGTATTCATTATAGTTATATTTATGTACTATATAGTTGTGAGTTGATAATTATATTGAGTTATTTAGTTAAGAGTTAGTTGGGGGTTGGTTACCTTTGGGAAATATATTTATATGGATTATCTTTTTATTTTGAGGGGGGAGATTGGATGAAACCTTGAGGAGATCTTGGTTGTACTTTTCATGGAGATTTTGGAGAAAAACTTATGATATGTGAGGGAGAGTTTGTGAGCACAATTATTTAAGGATTCGTAAGTTTCCTTGCTTTTGGGGAGAGAGGTATATATGAAATTTTCAAGAGTTGAGATAGGTATTTGTTTCTATATAATTGGTTATTCTTCTTCTATGGATATTTCTGAAAGTGGAGAGGGTTTGAATAATGCATCTCAAGTTTGGATTTGTCTTCCTCTTTTTGTCTCCTTCCTCCTTCGGTTGAATCTTCGTAGGACATGAGGTATGGATTGAATTTTTTGGTTTTATTATTCATCTTAAAAAATAAGGATCTATTTATATGTTCTAATGATGTATTATATATGTACTTTCTATTCCTAAAGTTATTTAAAAGTTTTGAGTTCTTTTTTGTGAAAATTGGCATGTGTTTTCCTAGGGTTTTTAGAAACCCATTTTTGGAGATCTATTATTTAAATAATTTAAAATGAATCTAGATTTTTTCTTGGTGGATTTAATAGAAGGTAAATTTAGAGATCTCAAATGGGTATCTCTCATATTTCATTTTAGGGTAGAATTAATACCCTATTGTAGACATGTTTTTAGACTATTCATGTTCATTCTTTGTTCTGATTTTTCTTCAAATGTATTTGTATGGTACAAGTTGATATGATCATGAAAAAATATAAATTTAATGTCAGAGATGGTCCTCTATTGTATCTTTTATTTTCCACTAGTTTTATGGATTTTGGTTATGTCTTTTGAGTGTTACAATCATTTTAGTGGACATGGGTCCGAACCCTAACTAGGGTTTTCTATTTTAGAATAGAAGTCATAACTTTCATTCCTACCGTTGGATCTTCATATAAATTTTAGAGAATGTATATAGGGATTTTTTCTTGATTTTCACCAAAGTGATTGGTTTAATTATTATTTTTGTGAAAAATATGAGTTATTATTCATTGGTTTCTATTCTTGGCATTTAACCATTGTTTGAAATAAACCAATTTTTGGAATTTGTCAAGTATTAGAGGCTTGTAGATTACCAGAGGAATTTAGGATCATATTTTTTATTCAATTTTACCTTTATTACACTGAATATGGTTTTTAAATCTTTATTTTTTCATTTAGGATGCCTTCTTATGCATTTTAGAACCCTTATAATAAGGCTAGTGTTTTGAATCATCATATGGACGTGGGGTCACAAGAGGGATCCTAAACCTATGTTGTGGATGCCTTGATGTTTTTTGTGTTATCCATGTTAGGAATTAATGCTGAATATATCCTATGGGGGATTATTCACAGCCATTCTATATCAGTTGTTGTTGCATTCATGACTGTGATTGTCATTTATGTCAACACAACGATCTACTGAAGATTAGTAGAGAAGCAGACGATGTTTGAGTTAGTGCACATGGGATATTGAAGATCCAACCATGTGGAGTTGAGGACTTACTCTATGATGTTTTACAAGATCATGTTTAAGAGTGCATACATAAATTCATCTATTCATGACAGTTATGTGGAAATCAATGGAAGCAGTATTCAGGCAGTGTTCCTGAGTAGCGGTTTTTGGAAATCAGATGATATCTCCTAATTAGGATTGAATTTGATGATGTGAAGTTGAATAGAATTTTAAGACATGATGATAGTGATGTGGACATGATCGCAAGGTCTGAGGTTGCACGAGTGAAGAATTATCTTAATTGGAAGCTGACAGTTTTGTGTAATTATGGAATTTTTATATAACGTGTGGAAAATTTTATTTTGTAATATGTATGCCGACTCATTTTTAATTACTTGAGTGTGGTATAAAGCAAGGAATGTTTTCCTTATTTTAATATGAGAATGTGGATGTGAATTGTAAGATTGTGAAAGAGAATTATGGAATTGTGCAATACTTGTTGAAAGAGGATATGAGAAGTACAAAGATCTAGTATTGAGATCTGATGAAGCAGTTGGTGTGGTTTGGCATATTCAGAGGAGAAGGAACATTTGTTGAGATCAATAATCTTTTGATATTATTTTGTTGAATAATATAGAGATCAGTTGGATAGTGTGTTCAGTGATCTTTCCATTGAAGTTGTTTGGGTAGTGGGTCCTTCTGTCTTCCATAACTCCTAACAAAGTTAGAATCTTTTAGCATGGATTCAAAGTCTCCTAGCAAGGACTGATATGTACTGAATGTATTTCATAAGACTCCTAACAGAGTCCATCCTCTCACAAGGAATTTTCATATTAGTGCATCTTTTGTGGGCATCATTCCCATCGGGGTTTACTCTTTGATCAAGAGGTTCCCTAGTCAACATATCTTGTGTCATTGTGTTATTTTGTATGTATATCTTTCTATGGTTGTTGATTACATTTCTTACATGGTTAAGATCTATTGAAGAAGATAAAATTTGTATTTATCTGATAATTGATTCACCCCCCCCCTCTCAGTTATCTTGGTGGAATTTACTTTCTAACAATTGGTATCAGAGTAGCAGGTCCTTGAAGGAAAATTTTAACAGCTTAAAGAGATCCATGGCGAGTCATTTCAGGAAAGAAAGCCCTAAGTTTGATGGAATAAATTTTGACAGCTAGAAAGAAAAGATGAAGACACATTTACTTTGTTTAGGATCAGGTTATTAGTTAATCACAAAGAATAAGAAGACTATCATTGATGAAGACAAGATTGAAGAATGTACTAATGAGGAAAGAGATCTATTCATGTGAAACATACATGCCAGAGAAGCACTTTTGTCAGCCCTTTCATAAAATGAGTACAGTCAGGTAAAATATCTAAAAACATCTCATGAAATTTGGTTAGCTTTACAATCTACTTTTGAATGTGATGAACATGAAAAGAAAGTCAGATTACATAATTGGATATGTGCATTTGAAGATATAAGAATGATGGAAGATGAATATGTTAGAAGCTATATTGGTAGAATGTCAAAGATTGTTGCAGGTATAAAATCTTGTGAAGGAATCAAGACAAAGAATGAAGTGATATAGAAAATTCTGAGGACATTGACTCCTACATTTAAGAAGAAAACACAAATGATTGAACAAGTTATACCTTGTACTGAGAAATTCACCAGAGAAACTCTTCTTGGAAGATTAGAAGTAGTAGAAATGAACTTGAGAAAATCAAGAGATTTACCTAGAATGGAGACAGCATTCAGTGCACTTAGTGTTCGCCCTAATTTGTCAAGAAGCATTAGTGTAAGCGGAGATTATGCTAGTAATAGCAGATCTAGAAATGACAAAGACAAGAAGACTGAAGAAGGTATTGCCTTTCTTGTGAAAAGAGAACCAGATGGTAAGAAAAAATTTAAATGTTGGACTTGTCAAGAATATGGTCATTTTGCATCTAAATGTCCTAAGAGAGTTAAGAAGTATGGAAAGAACTTTAAACATAGAAGATCTAAAGAATGTTATTATGCTAATGATGAAGAATTTGAAGCTAGTATGGAGAAATCTTTAAGTGAAAGTGATACTAAGAATGATGATATAGGATTTGTAGCAATAAAAGAAGAAAATCCAGATACAAAAGTTAAGGAAGAAAAAGCTTTAGTTTCTCAAGTAGAAAAGAAAGTTGATTGGATTATAGATAGTGGTTTTTCACATCATATGACTGGAGACATGAAAAAATTCATAAAGTTTAACAATTATGATGGAGGAATTGTTAGAGTTGGAAACATGCACCTTTTTTGATAAAAAGTATAGGATCTATTACTCTTGATGGAAACACTAATACTAATGATGTTTACTTTGTGGATGGTTTGAAACATAATCTTTTGAGTGTTGGATAGGCTGTTGATAAGGGATATCAAGTTTGGTTTACTGAGAAAACTTGTGTAATCAAAGACAAGGATGGTAATTTGATTGGTACTAGATCTAGAACCAGAGGTAATGTATTTCAGTTGAATCCTACTAAGATGACATGCTTGATTACTAAGATTGATGACAGTTGGTTATGGCACAAAAGATTTTTTCATATAAACATTGATAACATTGTGAAAGTGAGTACTACACTTGCAGTAAGAGATTTACCTAAAATTATGAAGCCTACTAACATGATTTGCAAAGAATGTGTGATGGTTAAATAGAAGAGAAGCTCATTTCCTAGCAAAAAGTTCACAACAATAGAGAAGTTGGAAATTGTTCATACATATTTGAGCAGTCCTGCAAGGACTAGAGGATTCTATGGAGAAAGGTATTTTATGATTCTTGTTGATGATTTTACAAGAATGATGTGGATTGCATTTCTTAAAGAGAAGTCTGAACCATTTGATAAGTTTAAGATTATTAAGAACAAAGTTGAAAATGAATCTAGAATGAAGATTAAATGTTTGATATCAGATAGAGGTGGAGAATTTACTTCAAAAGAATTTAACATTTTTTGTGAAGTGAATGGTATTAAGAGATAGCTTTTAGCCCCTAGGACACCTGAACAAAATGGTATTGCAGAAAGAAGGAACATATCAATGACTGAAGTAGCAAGAGCCATGCTATTTGAAAATGACTTGGCGAAGATATTCTGGAGAGAAGTAGTGAACACAATAGTGTATACAATGAAAATAGTACAAATCAGAGCAGATACAGACAAGACACCTTATGAACTATGGTTTGGACATGCACCATCAGTTAAGTATTTTAAAATTTTTGGAAGCAAATGTTATATTAAAAGAGATGATAACATTGGAAAGTTTGACCCTAGAAGTGATGAAGGTATATTTCTTGGATATTCATTGAAGAACAAAGCTTATAGATGTTATAATAAAAGAACTAAGACTATTGTTGAGAGTGCAAATGTTAAAGTTGATGAAAAGTTCAAAATTTAGGAAAGAATGTTTGATTATGAATCAGATGAAGGAACTCATCCTAGAACTAATCTAGAGAACACTAAATTATTCTATGAAACTAATAGTGAATTGCAGAATGAAAGCTATGTTGAAGAAATCATTGAAGAACCTACAACTGAAGTGAGAACAGAGACAATGACACCTAACAGGAATCTATCAAGGACTCATCCTTTTGATTAGATTATTAGAAGCATAGACAGAGGAGTTCTGACATGAAATAAGGTACAAGAACAATTGTGTTTAATTTCTCAAATTGAACCTAAATCTACTAGTGAAGCCTGTGAAGATGAGCATTGGATTAAAGCTATGAAGGAAGAACTAGATCTAATTGAAAAGAACAAGACTTGGGAATTGGTCCCTAGGCCTAAAGATAAGAATGCTATATGAACTAAATGGGTATTCAAAAACAAGATGAATGAACAAGGAGAAGTTGTAAGGAATAAAGCAAGATTGGTATGTAAAGGATACTCACAGCAAGAAGGAAATGACTATGAAGAAACTTTTGCACTAGTAGCAAGAATCGAAGTAGTAAGAATGTTTTTGGCTTATGTAGCCTATAAAAAATTCAAAGTTTATCAGATGGATGTGAAGTCAGCATTTCTAAATGGAGAGTTGGAAGAAGAGGTCTACATTGAGTAGCCTAAAGGTTTTCCTTTAATTAATGAAGGAGATATGGTATGTAAACTAAAGAAATCTTTATATGGATTGAAACAAGCACCTAGAAATTGGTATGCAAGATTGGATAAGTATTTGATAAAATTAGGATTTACTAAAGGCACAGCAGACAACAACCTATACACAAAAGAAATTTAAAATGGTTTGTTGGTTGTAGTTATTTTTGTTGATGATATTATCTTTGGAGAAGACAAAGCTAGTGATAAATATGCAGATGAAATGAAGATTGAATTTGAAATGAGTATGATTGGTGAAATGAAATACTTTTTAGGATTGTAGATAACACAGAATAGTGATGATATCTTTGTAAGTCAGACAAAGTACTTGAATGATTTATTGAAGAGATTTGGAATGGAGAACTGTAAACTAGTTGGAACACCTATGGGAACTAGACACAAGTTATCTAGCATAGATGAGACTCCTGTAGTGGAATAGAAAAAATACAGATCAATGATTGGAGGATTGTAATATTTAACTCATACAAGACTAGATATATCACATGCAGTTGGAATTGTAGCAAGATTTCAAGCTAAACCTAGAGAATCACATTATGCAGCAATAAAGAGGATACTGAGGTAATTAAGAGGCACAATTGAATATGGATTGTGGTATGAAAAATCTGATGACTTTACCTTATGTGCATATATAGATGTAGATTAGGGAGGTAGTGTTGATGACAAAAAGAGCACAAGTGGTGGAGCATTTTTCCTTGGAGGAAGATTAGTTTCTTGGCTAACCAAGAAGTAGAATTATATTTCACAAAGCACAACAGAAGCAGAATATCTGGCAGCAATAAACAATTGTAATCAAATAATTTGGATGAAACAAATGTTGAAGGATATTGGAATAAAATTTGTTGATCATGTTGTTATACATTGTGATAACACCAGCACCGTTAGTATGTCTAAGAATCCTATACTACATTCTAAGAAAAAGCATATAGAAATAAAGTATCATGTAGTGAGAGAGAAAGTGGTAGAGAAAGAAGTCAAACTTGAGTATATAAGTACAAAAGAGAAGATTGCAGATATATTTACAAAACCTTTTCCTAAGGATACATTTGAGTATCTGAGAGGTATGCTTGGGGTTATGCCCCAGCCTACTTTTGAAAAGTGATGCAGATTTTTTCATCTGTCCAGTGGTATATGAGCCTTATCTTTCTTCTGGACTGGATGTTGGTACTTCCTCTATTGGGGAGTATGTGTTTCAAAGCTGAGTCATGAGTACTCTAGTGAATGTATTTTCTAAAAAGTGTCTTTTGACATTGAAGTTGTTGTTGACATAGTGATGAAACATCTATCATTGATGTCAATGGGGGAGAAGTATAAATGAAAAACCATCTATTGGAGAGAATTAAATAGGAAAACAAAGCAAGATTTTATTGATGAAGAAGACTTAAAATTATTTTCAGAGCAACAGTGTTGCAGTGTTGGTATTCATGGAACTTGGATATTTTTTCATCTATGTCGTCATCAATGAAAATGGGGGAGATTATTAGGAATGCATGTTGAATATATCCTATGGGGGAGTATTCACAGCCATTCTGTAGCAGTTTTTGTTGCATTCATGACTGTGATTGTCATTGATGTCAATGCAGTGATCTACTGAAGATTAGCAGAGAAGAAGATAGTGTTTGAGTTAGCGTACGTGGGATATTGAAGATCTAGTCATGCAGAGTTGAGGACTTACTCTATGATTTTTTACAAGATCATGGTTAAGAGTGCATACATAAATTCATCTATTTATGATAGTTATGTGGAAATCAGTGGAAGTAGTATTCAGGCAGTGTTCCCGAGTAGCGGTTTGTGGAAATCAGATGATATCTCCTAATTGGGATTGAATCTGATCATGTGAAGTTGAAAAAAATTTGAAGACATGATGATAGTGATGTGGACATGATCACAAGGTCTGAGGTCGCATGAGTGAAGAATTATCTTAATTGGAAGCTGACAGTTTTGTGTAATTATGGAATTTTTATGTAACGTGTGGAAAATTTTATTTTGTAATATGTATGCTGACTCATTTGTAATTAATTGAGTGTCTTATAAAGGAATGAATGTTTTCCTTATTGTAATATGAGAATGTGGATGCAAATTTTAAGATTATGAAAGAGAATTGTGGAATTGTATAATACTTGTTGAAAGAGGATATGCAAAGTACAGAGATCTGGTATTGAGATCTGATGAAGCAATTTGTGCAGTTTGGCACAGTCAAAGGAGAAGGAACAATTTGTTGAGATTAGTAAATCTTTTGATATTATTTTATTGAATAATATAGAGATTAGTTGGATAGTGTGTTTAGTGATCTTTCCATTGAAGCTATTTGGGCAGTGGGTCCTTCTGTCTTCTATAACTCCTAACAGAGTTAGAATCTTTTAGTAGAGATTCAAAGTCTCCTAGCAGGGACTGATATGTACTGAATGTATTTCATAAGACTCCTAACAGAGTCCATCATCTCACAAGGAATTTTCATATTAGTGCATCTTTTGTGGGCATCATTCCCACTGGGGTTTACTCTTTGATCAAGAGGTTCCCTAGTCAACATATCTTGTGTCATTGTGTTATTGTGTATGTATATCTTTATATGGTTGTTGATTACATTTCTTACATGGTTAAGATCTATTGAAGAAGATAAAAGTTGTATTTATCTGATAACTAATTCACCCCCCCCCCCCTCTCAGTTATCTCAGTGGACTTTACTTTCTACCAGTCCAATCATCCTAGATAGAATGTTGAGTATGATAAACTAGGTTCTCTAGGTTAATGTCTCACCACAAGTGTCAAGACCCAAAGTGGTCGCTAGGAAATCCTATAAGGTAGGGGACCAAGACCCAAATCGGTCATTCAGGTGGATCATACAGGTGAGTTCCTTAAGCAAGTGGAAATATTGATGAAATTAACTAGAAATGGGTGGTTGGGAGTAAACACATTAAGAAAGATAAAATAAATTCTTAAGTCCACATATATCTTGTTGGAGTACAAGGATTATGTGTAACCATTGGAGAAGGCCCAGTGAGTAGGCACCAAGCTCCATGACCACTACAATAGATCTCAACAAGAAGGTAAATGCGATGACACTCACCTTTCTAGTGCTATAGAACTCTTACTCTTTGATTGTGTTGCCTATGGTAATCCTTTTTGCATTATTTTTTTTCATAACCTTTTTTTGCTCTATTTTGGGAAGGGTACTACCACCTTAGGCATATCCTAGTTCGCACCTCTTGTGTGGACCTTGGTTTCTATCTCCTAGCTCAGGGGAGTGGGCCTTTTTGGTTCTACATGGTTGGGTGGTTAAATTTATTGAGTTATTATTCATGGTATCATGGATGATCCTTGTACATGTCTCTTTCCATATTATTTGTTGAAGACTTCATATTCAAATATGTTATTTGATGTTGAGATGTATTAATGTATATGTATTCATGTAATTTTAAAGGAGTCATAAGTATATGTCATAATGATGTATTTTGATGTAATTCCATTTCAAAGAAATGTAAAATGTAAAGTGTGGTTCTAGGAGGAAAGAAAGGGAAAAGAGAACATGTTGTTTTATTTTAGAGCATTCAAGAGATGTTGTTTCAATGATGGTATTTCTTTGAAGTGTCTCTTTATGTTGATGGCTAAAAGGAAAATGAACCTAGGAATAGTTATGCTATGATTTATCTAAGTGAATGATAGAAAGGAAATAAAAACTCATCTTTAAATTAACATTCAAATGAAGTATTATGAATGATAACTTGTGGAAATTAGAGTTGTAATCAATGGGTAGTTATGATACGATGGATGGAGAAACTAACTTGAATTTTATTGATCAATGATTGGTTTATGTTTACTTAATGCATTTAAAATTAGTTTAGATTACTAAGACAATGCATACCCTAATGAATATTTATCTCTACCCTAATGTTTTAATAAAACTAATATAAAGCATAGACTATTAGAAGTCACTAGTACATTTGACCTTATTTTCCCACCAAAATTTTCAACCAACAAATAAAAAGGTTTTGGTTGGTCGGATTATAGAAGGAAAATTTTGATTTTTTTTTAATCCATGTCCGTGTTGGTCAAAATTTCAACCAATACATTGGTGGTCAAAATTTTGATTGCCCCGAGCATAACTTTAAAAAAAAAAGTTTCATTTATCACTTCATTATTCCCCACGGCAAAGAAGGGCAGTGCACAAAGAGGATTATCTGCAATTTCATTTGGACCACCTATAAGGATTTTGATTTGGTTTTTCCTACATTTGTATTTGTATTTGCATTTTCATTTTCATTTGGACCACTTGAACTTGTGCCCCCTTTGGGATTTTGTTACTCTATTTAATGCATACTTTGGTGTATATTCTTATTTCTACAGCTAGTTGTAGTATAGTGATATGCATTGTTATTGAATAATTCCAGTGCATTTTTATCTATGGTTCATGTTATATTAATTAAATAAATAGATGAATGGTGGAAGTGATAAAAAACTGTCATTTCTTTGGCTCTCTCAATCTATATGAGCCCGTACAAATTCATCCTGCAAGTTTGAGGTTAAATGGTTAAGTTTTGATTGAGAGAAGCTATCACAATCCTTTTGTGGTCAGGTTTATACCTTAACCTAGGGTTTTTGGAGTTTTTTTATTCTTCCTCTCAATGCCACCATGGAAAAATTCTCATTCTTGGTGGGCTTGAATGTTTCTGAATGCTCTTTCATTTGAATATGGTCTTGACGTGGGAGATTGAAGATGGAGAGAAATTCAAGTTGATAGTGCCAGACATCTCAAAGTGGCTGGAAAAGAACACTACTAGTTTGGTTACCAGTCCCTATAATTTTGAGATGAGCTTGGAGTTAAGCCATGAAAATTGTCTGCAATCTGCCAGTTTACTGCCTCTTTACTATTACCTTAAAACAATCCATTTTCCTTGGCTTATACATTCACCCCTAACCAACAAATCATACACCCTAGGGTCCTCACACAATCCACACTTTTCTTTGGTACACAAAACACACAATACCTTACCTCTCAAACAAACTTCACTATTTATTGTCCACTATTACAGTCACTAATCCACTCTCCTATTCTTGATCCTATCATATGAAATAAGGAAGTAGGTAGACTCAAATCCTATCCTAATTTGCTATTTTGTTTTTATATGAGAAAAGGAATGTGCAATTACATAATTAATTAGATAAGAATTTATTGAATTAATTAGTGATGGATGAAGGTTACAATAACAAATTGAATATGATTTAAATAATTCATGAATGGGAAGTACAAATAATTAAATAAGTATAATTATTTTGATTAACCATTAGAGTAAATTTAACCTAATTTACTCAATAAAGGGAAGATGCATCAAATTGTTGTTAATTAATTAAAGCATAATGGAACATAAGGACTCATAAAGTGATGTGAATTTGTGATTCTTACATGGATTAGAATAAAATTGAAGTAAATTAGGGGTTTTTGTGGATTTTATCTTGCAAATAGAAGAACAATGTTAGTGAATTGTATCTTACAAATAGAAGAACACATTTAGAGATAGTCTAGGTTGTCCAAGTGTAGTATAGTTGTATAGTTTAAGAGGGAACCATTGTAGAAGGAGATGAAGCTTTTGTATGGAGTCAAGAAAAAGAAAAAGTGATCGTAGATCTTAAAGGGTTGTCATAGCTCAAGTCCATGTCATATGATTTGAATCTACCTACTTCCTAGTCCTTATTTCCACACACACTCTTATCCCTAATCCTATCTGACCATTCCACTTCACCTTCCTGTCTTCCTCGCAACATCCCTTCCTCTCAACTAGACACCACACATTTTGTCCTCTATGATAGTCCTTACAACTCTCTCCAAAATACACTTACATAAACCTTGTATTGTTATTTCTAACTTAAACCACCATTAGCTACCTTCACACCTTTTCTCTAGGCCATGTCCCCCTTTCTAGACCCTCATATGGTCTACCAAAGCTTTCACATAAACATAAACACAAAACAATTGTTTACTATCCTAATTGGACAATCACTATCCTCACTCAAAAATACATCCTGAAAACCATCATCTTAGATCTACTAGCCTCCACCTTCACCATAGAACATAAGGACACCCTTTGAAACACCCCTACACAAACAAACACACCCTCCAAAGGGATTATATATTTGCTAAGATGAGGAGAAGAAGAGGAATCACATGGATTAAAAAATTTGAAATTTAAATGTGGTTGGTAAAGGTAAGGTTAATCTCTAGGATTAGGTGACGATAAGGAAAGCTGAGAAGTTGAGATCAAATTTGCATTCAACTACTTAGGAGAAGAATTAATTTTGAGAAATCTCACAAGGAGTGACACTAAAATTTCATTGAAATTATCTCATACTACAATTTCATCAATTATGGCTTGAATATTAAGTAGAAGAAACTTTGGGATCACTCAACATTGATTAATTGTCTTTGTTTGATCTAGGAATGAAAGGAACCACTAAAGGTTGAGAGATAGGAGCTGCCATTTGTTTTCCTCTTTTTTCTTTATAGGTTTATGGAGGTGGAACCACAAAATATATAGGAGGCATATTAGGAGTATTAAAGAGTCTCAATATATGATGTAGATCGAGAAGAGCTACTTCCATATCCATAGATAAAAAAAAGGATGCTTGGGGCTAGCAATAAAAGTAGATCCAAAATAATTACCAAAGGATAAGTCAAATATTCTATTGGTTTTAAACTTTTGATAAGAAAGTAATAGGATGAGTTGATTAGGTTTAAGAGGTTGAGTTTTTTGAGGCCAAAATTAATCAAGGGTAAATTTTCCACCATTAGCTAAAGGCTAGAAAAGACAATGATGTATATTAAGTACTTGTCCTTTGTGGGGAATTTTCAAATATGAATAGTACAAGGGTCTTCCTTCATTGATGTGAGAAAATTATAACTTAACTTCATACGGAATTAGTTCAATATAGGGATAATAATACAAGTAACCTCTAAGCACTTAGATACAACTTCTCTAGGAAGGGTGATGGAACCTATAGTAGGATAAGTGAAACCAATAGTCACCTTAATCAAGATGCTAAATTTATTAATATGTGTCTTGATATAATCCTTACATGTAAAAATATTCTTTTGTAAGCATAATTACCATGCATATTGGATTAATAAGCACTCTGCGTGAGAGTTCATCTTAGATTATTGTATTAATGTATATCGGGGTAAAGTTATATTGGGTTCACATTTAGGCTTAGGATCTTCTTGGTCTATCAAGTTCATAATTTTTTTTTGTCAAATAAGTCATCATTGGTTATCAAATAAGTCACTATTGATTAATAAGTCATCAAATAAGCTCAAAAACATTCATGGAATGGGAAGACAAATAATTGGTAAATATTTGCAAGTTTTGATTAGGTGGTGATATGGATTTATTTCCTTTATCATTCACCCCATCCACCATAATAACACTATAATCAATGAGGTCTTAATTCCATGTTTTATATGCAAACATATCTCTATACCATGTCCCCCTTTCTAGACCCTCATATGGCCTACCAAAGCTTTCACAAAAACATAAACACAAAACAACTGTTTACTGTCCTAACTGGACAGTCACTGTCCTCACTCACAAATACATCCTACAAACCATCATCTTAGATCTACTAGCCTCCACATTCACCATGGAACATAAGGACACCATTTGCAATACCCCTACATAAAAAAACACACCCTCCATAGTTTTTCACCTGTGCATATACCTTCTCTAGTCAACTCTTATATGCACAGGTGATGAACAAGCATATTTTCCTAAGCACTACTAGGAGCTTACCCAAAAACACATGTACTATTGTGAAAATTATCACAAGTCCATTTTTTGTTGGGTCAAGCTCCTTGTTAGGGATTTTTCTTGTATGATCAAAACTGGTATCAAAGTCTGTACTTCTTAAAACTGAATCAAATAAGAGAAAGACCTAATTGTTGAGGATTGGAAAAGATCCTCCTTCATTTTTTAGCTCCACAGACTCAGGCAGGTATTACCTTCTAATGATAACTATTTTTACAGTATTCTTATGAGTGGACACTGATTAGCTTCTAGTTTTCTTAATGCATTAATCCATAGAACACTCTACATATGACTGTAGCCACCTTAATGAAAATTCTAACTAGACAGAGTGTGATTTTAAGTAAAGCAATAATCAGTGCTTTAAGGACTCTCATCCTTCTTCCTTTTAAGGAGGGGCAACCTAATGTGATTCTCTCTTCACAGAATTAGGAAATATGAACTAAATGCCCTAGGCACAGTCCAATCTATTTGGTGCAATAAACATGAAATCAAAATGTATTGGTAAATGATGTGAAAGTTCCAACTTCTCCTCTGAGATCTATGAAAGATAAAACCATAAGAGACAAACACCGAACCAGTGCCTTATCCTAAGGGCAACAAAATCAAAATGCAAACCAACAAGTAAATTCTAAAAGAAATACAATCAGTATGCCTTACCAACTGCAAATCCAAATAGATTGCCTTACAAACTATTCTATTAACCAAATATTGTTATCATAAAAAAATCCATACAAATATATCCACTCTTCAAGATGAAATATGAGAAATTTTAATTCTTTCCTTGAAAGAAACTCATAAATAAGCCAAGCAAGTTGCCTTACAACTGGTATATTTTAGATGCCTAACATGTAAAACATACAAGAGTACAATATAAAAGCAAAGAGACAACAACAATATATGGCAGAAGCTGCAGTGTATTTGTATTAAAATCAACTTGCCACTTACATTCACCATTCCATTACTCAGAAGATCAGACACAAAACTTGGTGATCTACCTCCAAGCAATCCTGTTCTATTTTTCTATTTCTTTCCAACCTCCTCTACAAAAATGAGTCTTCAACTCTATATACAATCTCTTTTCAACCACCTTGGAATCCCCACATTAATGAGAATGCAACAAGCTTCAGATGGTTGAAAAACCTAACTCTAAAAGCATAAGAGACAAAAATAAAAATAAAATACATAACCATCCCCTAGGCAGTGGAAGGACAAAACTTCCTCGGACTATTGTACATCATTGGCCGCTTGAAAACTAACACCCTCAACTGCAAATATTTATGATAACTTCTTGAGTTTAATGAGATATGGTGACCGCCATTTAAGGCTAACCTACACCATTCTAAAATGATAGCTTATCAACCCTATATTCCTAGGATCAGGTGTCAGGGGTGTCAGATGTCCTTCTCAATCTTCATCCAAAATGTCCAAATCAACTATGGAAAATCTAGCCTTTTTGGGCTTTTTCAGTTCATCCCATGCAGTTACCTGTTCCTCTTACGACCAATTAAAGTTTTGGACAATTTGTAGTTGGGCCTTTTGTCTTTCCCATCTGGCATTTGTAATTTCCTTGACATCTGACACAAATTTGGTGAGGTCCACCTCTACTTTGATAGCTTCATCAAGGGTTTTGTTGAAGCTTTCTAAATCAATATTATCATCTTCACCTAAAAATGCCTCTTTCCTAGGCAGTAGAAGATCAGCATCCAATCTCCAATGATCAAGGTTCTTTATGACTCCATCTGTATTCAAAATTGAGGGTATGAATTTTTTGGAACAGGAGCTAAGCATGGCAATCTTAGCCTCAATCAGGTTTGCCTTACCCTTGAAAAGTGGTAATATGGCTTTAATTCTATCAATCTCCTCACCAACTCTTACAACTATATCTGGTATGTCACTCCCCAAAGATTGAGCCAAAATCAATCTTTCAAAAAGTGGTGCTCTGACATACCACACTGTATGAAATCCACTCAAAATTTGCACATAATTATTGACCTCCTTTTGCAATTCAGACAACTTTCCATAAGCATTTAAAACTAGGTCAAATTTATCCTTAATTGTATTCATTTTGTGTTGTAAAATATTCAAAAGGGCCTGCAATATAGCCTCATTCTTCTCATCATTAATCTTCTTCAGTTCTGCTGCCACCTCCTCCTTTGTCATTCCTTGTGCCTCTGTTAATGTTGGTTTCTCAAGAGGTGCAAGAACTACTATAGGAGTATTGATAATTTGTAATTGCAGTTCCTCTGCCTGTTTTTCCAATGTTGTAACTTTTATGATCTACAAGTCCCTATCTTTTACCAGGGCACTATAATCCTCTAAAAGATTACCATATCTTTCTGATAATTATTTAGTTTTATCTTCATTTAATTTAGCAAATTGGGTCAAAACCTGAGAAATTTCTAGGTCCCCTATGTTGTGGATTGACCACACAATTTTATCCCCTTCCATCTATTCTTTCACATTCAAAATTTGTGGCTTTCTGTTCTTTGGATATAGACTCCACATGGCCAAGGCCTGATTTTTTGGGCTATACCCAAATCCTTTTATTATATCCCCTACTTGGGTTTTTGAAGACAGAGTGACATCTTCTTGTCTCTTTATGTGATCTATTATGAAATTAGTATACAAACTCCACCCAGGCACAAGCTGCATATTACTTTTTCTTACTAATTCCCTAGCCTCATCTGGAGTAATATTTTCTACCTCTGGGTCATATTCTCTCAATTGTTGCAATACCTCATTTGGCACTTGACCCTCCTCAGTTATTTGCACATTTGAGGCCACCTGCTGCTGCTTATGCCACATTAAGAAACTCTTGAATTCCTCAAAATTCACAAAATTATCATCTTTTAGGAAAGCATCCTATTCAATTATTCTTTCATCCTGGCCTAAAGCCACAGGCAACTCTACATCCTCTGTTTCATACCTTTGTTGCCTTTTAGCCTCTCTGACTGCTTTCCTTATTTCATGGTGATGAAAGCTAGTCCCTGTGTAGAGGGCACTTACTCTGTCTCTCTTCTTCTTTGATGGCTCCCCAGCCACTAACTTCCTCTTTTTGTGTAAGGGCTCAAGGGTGTCCTCTGAGCTAGGCAACTCACTGAGGTCAACAGTCTCACCTCCTACTTTAGGTTCTTCAATTAATGGCTGCTCCATAGGGGGTGGGCTATATATTGGGTATCCACCATCATTGTCCTCTTCACATTCAGAATCAGAGTGGGCCTTCTTACCCTGATTAGCATCATCAATTTTATCCTTCATGGATTCAACTAATGTGTCAAATTGAGCCATCATCTGCTCAAGTCTTTGAAGGTAAGGCAAAGTGGGAAAGAAACCCCCAAATACCAATCCTTTTCCTTTTAAGGGTATGTGCAAGATCACGAGGGGCCAAAAAGTGGCGATATCAGTTCAAAACTTTGACAATGCAGCTAACGACTTTTTTTTCACCTGCATTTGATAAAATGAAAAGGTTATCTTAAGGAGATTATCAGCTTTCTATTGATATAATTGCTGTCAAATTTTGAATTCGGTAAGTAATTATTAGTTATTTTCTAATTGAGCTACCTCTAAAGTGTTGATTTATATACTGATTAAAAAATGACTATAACTTTTAGATGGTATAACATTTTTGAAATCTGAAAAATGCGTCACATTCTATGCTTCGCCTACTATAAGGAAAAATAAAATAAAATTGAATTTTGTAAAGTTTTGAATGAGTTAAGGTGGTTAGACACGAGAGTTTTTTTATTCTGAAAATGTTGTAGCAAAAAATTCATAATTAATTATTTTTTTGGAATAAAATTACAAAAAAATATGTGTCACATCCAGGCATGAGTCTACTACTTATATATAAAATCTTATAATAAAATATTATAATTTGATTATGATTAAGGTGGTCAGACATACACCTACTTCTTATTTTTTTCCTGAAATTCTTGTACTGCTGCATTGAAATCTATACTTTTCACCAATCATACTAACTTTTTCTCCAAAAAGGCCTAGTAGTTTAGAAACTAAATTTAATTTTCTATAGATTTTATTCTTACAACTTTTTGATCTTAGGTTCGTAGCTAGTTGAAATTTTCATGTCAAGTTGACTAACCCTGATTTGCTAATTTTTTATTGCCACTTAAGGGCATAGTTTGGCCCCTCATGATCTTGCACATACCCTTAACTCCCTCTCAATTTTATGTAACTGATCCAATTGTTGAATTATTTTCTCTACCTCATCATCTTCAATGATGTTTTTGATCACATCCTCCTCAAGATACTCTTCATGTTGCTTATTGAAACGAATGGTAGGCATGTAATATCTCCTTGCAGCAGCCATGAAACCTTCTGTATCTACATACATATGTGGAGCTACAAACATCCTATATTTCTCTAACCAATCATTCACCTTACTGAAAGCTCCCTTTCCAATCGTAATATAGTGCACCCTGAAGTGCCGAGGAGTGAGAGTCCCCTTCCTGTGGGAAGCCAAGTGTTCTTTTTCTGTCAACATGAGTTGCTAGACAAACTCTAGAAATGCAACTCTTGGTGGAACATAAAATGGAAGTAGATGAGGAGGTTGAGGGCACCCATAATGTAATAACCCCATATACAATATCCTAAATAAAAGATAAACCAATCATAAACCAAATAACTTAACCATAAAAGCACTATAATTTTTTTTATTTCAAGATACAAATTAGCATCAAAATACAACTCAACTGACTTAATCAGTTTATTTAATATCCAAGAACAATTGAATACATGAGAGTATAACAATATACTCATTATTTAATACATAGTTTCCAAAAGTTCAAAATTGCTTCTAACTGCCCCTATCCATCCTAAGCATTGTTCTGATAATAAGAAACTAGGTTATCATATGTTTCCCGTATATCTTTACAACAGCTAACCATTCCCCCATAAACATTGTTTTCCTCATCTAGAATCCTGAAAACATCAAATAGAAAATGACCACAAACAAAATAGGGCTTAGTCAAAAAGACTAAGATGGTGGAAAGCTTCCAAAGTATCTACATCATACAGGTTAGAACTTAAACATAATAAGTTGAACCATGCATATAAAAATAGATATATCTAATTATAAATATGAAGTATTCCATTTCTTTTCAAAAGAATCAACAAGTACATCATTTCTTTTCCAACAGAAATAAACTCGCAAAGAAAATGACAAGGTGATGATCCACTAGCTTTGGGTGTCTACATAAGAATCAATGATCAGTAACCATATATTAAACTCGAAGAATTCATTATGCTAGCCTTATTCTATACAAGCAATAAGGTAGATCCATACCCTTACTTCACCAACATGTGTAATTAATCAGGCAACACATTTTATCTTTTTAAATGAAACCCATAGCCCATGAATTATTAAATTATCACTTAGTTAAATAACTGACAGATATTCTTTCACCATAAGGATCCAGACAAAAGTCTGCCACCCATACTAAGGATCACACTTGCATTATCTCAAAAACACTTCATATCAACAATATTAACTGAATCACAATAATCTGAATTATCAAATTCAACTAATAATGTCAACTCAATTGCTTCAATTTTAAAACTGAATCAACAATTAAAATATCCACATACATCCATGAATCCTCTTTTCAAAACAACCATAATAAAGCATTTTCCATTCATCAACTGAAGGGATAATTATAGCAAGAATTTTCAATACTACCATTAGTGTAGCTCAAATAATAATGCCCAATTTTCTAACAACCAAATGCAATATTATATCTGATAATTGAAATATTCAATTTTAATACCAATTGACAGATTCAACTAATGCTATATATTCAAATACCATTAATCTATTACATTATAACTAACAAAGTTTATTTGTAAATCCATGGTAAGTCAAAAATTAAATTTCATATACTAATATTTAATGCAGAATTACACATGATTTTCACATTGTTCATACATATATAAATGCACTTGTTTCAACTCTGTCATCTTAGTTACAAAGTCAGATATGTATATACATATAGGCGTATATATATATACACTCACGGTATGTGTATATATATATATACATCCCTACGTGTATATATGTATGTACCCCTATAATTAAAATATACAAAATCAGAACACTATATTAATATATTTATAATCCTTTTAGAATAACACAAAATTAGATAACTTATTTGAAACATACATTGTCATATTCTGTCATTATACAAAGTGAAACTATGTTTCAATTTCCAAATAATAATTTAAAGGTTATTCAATCGACAGACTTGAAAACCTTAATATCCAAATTGGCCTACTTAGATAATCTCACAAATCCAATCCACAAATAGAAAATCAACTACTACAGAATATTCATCATAATATCACGATTCCTAATGAACATTCTAGTGACAGACCCAAGCTTATCATCTGACAAGAAACTACAGAGTTCAATGACAAGAAATTAGTTAACCTTCTTCCTATAGGATATTTACTATCGACCGCTATTTAAATAATCAAAACATTGAGACTGATACATAACTCATGCTCAAACATAATTCGCAGTTTTAACAAAACCAAAATTTCGAAGACGCAACCCAAATCTAGTTCCTGTTCTCAGATTGAAACACATTACAAACCCCTTTCCCAAATAGCGATTTAAGAGAACTCCCATTTCCAACAATGATTCGAGATATCACAAAGAGATCTTGAAATCCAATGTTCCTAACAGATATTTCACAACCAAGAGCTCGGCAGGAAACAAAAGACCAACAAATTGCCATTAACCGAACTTGGGAATTTCCCAATTACAATTTTTACTATGAGGACTCAATAAAGAAGAGATAGAACTTGAAAATATGGAACAGAAAATAAGATATGCAGTCCCATATAGAAACTTCCAAGCTACATTTTAAACAAACATTTAATATCACAATACCCATCAAAACAATAAGAGACAGAGATTATGTTGCTTTCTAAAATGAAAATCTGTGAAACACAATGTTCCCTAGAGTTCAGAAAACCCTACGTTTTCCTATACTCCTGAAACTTAACACAAAACTCCAGAGCTCGACAAAACACAAAGTCTTGTGACAAGGAAAATGAATAGACCCCAAATCATTATTTCCATCCCACTGAACAAAGAACACAAAACAACAGAAATTTAATCTTCCAGAACTGATTCCCAAGTTCTTTTCCCCAAAACTCGACAGTAATTAAAGCATGTATAATACAGAGACCGAAGAGACTGTAATGAAAATTTAGAGAGAAAAGCATTCGCAATATACACTTAGAATAATTCCTCATAAAGTGAATAATGTAGATAGAAATTACAAACCATATATTTTTTTTTTATGCAGAACTTGTAAAAGAAACAAGAGATTAAGGAAGAGAATGCCCTTGCCTGTATTACAGTGGGGGTGTTCTAAAACTTGCAAGTTGAACCCAAAATCCATGCTCCCAAACTGGTGAGCTACTCCAGAAATCAAATTTTGCACAGCAATAGAACTGGATACACCGTGATAGAGCTTGATTTATAGGCAAGAAAACCAAATGATATTCCCAAATAGAGTTATTGGTGATACGTATGAAACAGATGATCACCCAAACAATAGGCTCAAAAATGAGAAATGAAGCTATGATATACACCATGGAAACTTCCATTTTTGATGGACAAAATTGCAACAAATTTTCCCTCCAAGCTGAGCTAAACAACCCCATTCTTGTAGCCATTCCAGGTTGCAAAACAAATTTCCTCACAACTGATAGGCCCTTGCCAATACAAATGGTAGATAGAAAACTGAAGCAATAAACTCCAACATGAATGCCATAGCTGTATTAACTACTAACTTATCCTTTACTGCCACTTCCAACAAGAGTTTGACAGTTGTCACTATGGTACCAGTACTAACCAAGAAACTCCCAAAAACATGTGCCTAAAAGTTAGATCACACAATGTTATGACAGTCTCTAGTCTCAATGAAAATTCAAATATTACAATACAAATGTTTTAGGTAGGGTGAGGTTAGTAAGTCAAAGCCATGTTTGGTTAGGTGATTCGAATGACTTAGGAAATGTTTCAAAGTCATGGTCTAGGTTAGAGAAGTTACTAACCCCAAGACTAACTTACTAAAATAACATAGGATACAAGTGTAATACTAACATTTCTTTCTAACTTTTAATTAACTAACATACCACTAATTGATTCATTCTAACAATTCTACTAACTTATATTTCTTTTAATTTCATTACTAATTTAACAATTAATATCATAGTAAAATCATTTCAATAACTTATACTAACTATATAATCAATATTATTTTCCTTTATATATTTGATTAACTTAGCATCAAAATACTATTAAAGAAATATTAATTATTGCATTGAGATTCCTCTTCCCATTAAGGAATGAATTTTCTTTTAAACTTAAGAATAATCATTTCCCATATGAAAACAAATTTTAAAAGTACATAAATGTAATAGAGAAAACCGATAGCTTAGGAATGTCAGAATCAGAAACTATTTTCATTAATTCAATTAGATCCAACACTATATTCTAACAAAAGATCAACGACTACCTGCCAAGTTTTGTTACCAAACAAGGCATGATCTAGAATATTTCCACAATAATAATGACTATATACTATCTAAAATCCAAAACTCACAAAATACTTTCAGTGATATAGATCAAGGTCTAGACAAATCCACTATCCTTAACACAACAAGAGATATCCAAAACATATAAATCCAAGCCAAAACATCAAATCAAACCACAATGAACTATCCAGAATAGTAGGATCAGAAACCAAGCCAAGAACTGAAAAGGAGGCATGACACCCTCCCCCACTAGCCTAGGCTTACTCTTGGAAGCCTGTAAACAAGTGAGGATGTGCAGCTCTCATTGCCCCTGCATCTTCCCATGTAGCAGATGTGTCATCATTGAGGTCCCACAACACTTTTACCTGCTTGACTTTGTGACCTCTGAGGTTTAGTTCTCTTTTCTGGATGATTTGCACTGGTTCTAGCATCAACTGACCATCTACCACCTATAAATCATTCCAATTCAGAATGTGAGCAATGTCAGGAATATACTTCCTCAACACAGAGACATGGAATACATCATGGATACGTGAAAGGCTAGGAGGCAAAGCAAGTCTGTAGGCAACTGGACCAATACGTTCCAAGATCTCAAACGGTCCCACAAACTGTGGAGATAGTTTAGATCCCTTACCATACCTAATAGGACTCTTTCAAGGCCTAACCCGAAGAAATACCTTATCCCCAACCTCAAACTGTCGCTCAATCCTATGCTAGTCAGCATATCTCTTCTGCATGTTCTGTGCTGTAGAAAGATGCTCTCTAACACATTTTACCTATTGCTCCAAGTCTTGAAGCATCTCGAGACCTAGAAGAATTATGTCCTCAAGATTATCCTAGCTCAAGGGTGTTCTACATGGTCTCCTATATAGGGCCTAAAAAGGATCCATACCAATTGAGCTATGGTATCCATTGTTGTATGCGAACTCAACAAGGTGAAGGTACTCTTCCCACTTACTCTGTCTATCCATAACATACATCCTAAGCATGTCTTCCAATATCTGGTTGACACGCTCAGTATGTCTATCAGTCTCGAGATCATATGCTGAACTGAAGTTTAGCTAAGTACCCAATTCTTGTTGCATAGATCTCCAAAGTGAAGACGTGAAAAATGGATCCCTATCAGATATGATCTTCTTAGGAATCCCATGCAATCGAACAACCTGCTCCATATAAATCCATGCTATGGATGCAGCATTATAAGAAGACCTTACTAGAATAAAGTGGGCAACTTTAGTTAACCGATCAACTACAACCATGATTGCATCATGACGCCTGGATGTAAGTGATAACCCCACTAAAAATTCAATGGATATAGTATCCCATTTCCATTCTGGTACATTGTGAGGCTGCAACAAGCCAGCTGGATGTTGATGCTCCGCCTTCACTCTCTGACATTCCAAACATCTAGCCACAAAGTTTGCAATATCCCTCTTCATGCCTAGCCATGTAATAGTGTTGCCTGAGATCGGCATGCATCTTCTTCACACTAGGGTGTGCTAAATATGGTGCCTTATGTGCTTCAATCATAACTAGATCCTGAAGATCCCCAATCTCTGGCACATAGACACTACCTCAGTACATCATGAATCCATCAATGCTAATAGAGTAGCCCTCAAAATGACCCTCTAACATACTGCCACTATCTATCACTTCTTTGACATCCAAGAACCAAGGATCCGAAGGCAAGTTCTAAAGTATTCTATCCTTTAGATCCACTGTGAGGGTTAATGAAGAAAGTTCATGACATCTTCTGCTAAGTGCATCTGCCACTTTTTTTTCCTTACCCTACACATACTTCACTTTGAAAATGTATTCACACAAAAAATCCATCCATCTACGTTGACGTGCATTAAGATTGGGTTGTGTGAATAAATACTAAAGACTTCTATGATCTGTATGCAACTCAAAATGTTGACCAAGTAAGAAATATCTCCATTTGGTCAATGCATGCATTACAGCTGCAAGCTCCAAATCATGTGTAGGATAGTTGACTTTATGATCCTTCAATTTCCTAGATTCATAAGCAATGACTCTACCATCCTGCATCAACACTACTCCTATTCCATCCAATGAAGCATCTGTGCAAACAACAAATTCCTTGGATGGATCAGGTACTGCTAGCACTGGTGCACTAGTTAAGCATTCCTTGAGATGTTGAAATGCTGCTTCACACTCCTTAGACCAGATGAATTTCTTTCCCTTTCTCTGAAGAAATGTGATGGGATGAGCTATTCGAGAGAAATTAGCTACAAATCTTCTATATAGCTAGCTAATCCCATAAAGCTTCGCACTTCTGAGACATTGGTAGGCACTGGCCACTCAACAATTGCCCTAATTTTGGCTGGATCAATAGCTATTCCATCTCCTGTGATGATGTGACCAAGATAGAAAATCTCATTTTTGAAAAACTCACACTTCTCGAGATTAGCAAAAAGCTTGTTTCTACGGAGGCACTCAAAAACTTGTCTCAAATGTTTCTCATGCTCTTCTAAGGAGTCTGAATACACAAGAATGTCATCAAGAAACACCATGACAAACTTGTCAAGGTTCTAAATACACCATGCATTAGGCTCATGAAAACTGATGATGCATTTTTTAGTCCAAAAGGCACTACTGTGAATTCATAATGCCCGTATCTGGTACAAAAAGTTGTCTTGTGGATGTCAGCTTCTTGAATCCTTAGTTGATGGTATCCAGATTTGAGATCAATTTTGGAAAACACCTTAGCACCCTTCACTTGATCAAACAAGTCATCGATGTGTGGCAAAGGATATCTATTCCTGATGGTCACTTTATTCAGCTGCCTGTAGTCTATGCACGGCCTTAAAGAACCATCCTTCTTTTTGACAAATATTACATGTGCTCCCCAAGGTGAGACACTAGGTCTAATGAGCCCCTTTTTAAGCAGTTCCTCAAGTTGAACCTTAAGTTCTACCAATTCTTGAGTGGCCATGCAGTACGGAGTCTTAGAAATAGGCTTGGTACCAGGAAAAAGATCAATCCTGAAGTCAATTTCTCTTTTAGGAGGAATCCCCATAATCTCTATAACAAAGATATCTGAAAATTCCTTCAAAATTGGATGATCTAAGTTGGTACTTGAAGAGACTGGTTCATCAAAATCATTGATAGAAATGGCAAATAGTCTGCATCCCTTATGCAAGCACCTCTTGAGTTGCTTGGCAAAAATGGTTCTAACTGAAATTGGCCTCTTAACACCTAATATGAACTTGGCTACTCTAGTATCATCAATACACTTGATGATCTTTTCTCTGCAATCAATGACAGCTTGATGCTGATCCAGCCAATCCATTCCTAAAATAATTGTTGTCACTAGGGATTGCACCCATGATGGCTAAGTATAAAACTCAGTAATCCCGTGAAACATGGGAAAACTCTCAAGATGTGGGACTGCTTCTTGAGAATAGACCTTCAGATTAAGGGTCGGCTTCCCTATTTGTATCACCTGAAACTGTATCGACTTTGAAGGGAAAGGGATAGAGGGATTTCATAAAACTAAAACTAAATCTAACTTAGGTGATTCACCAAACTGGATAGATCCACAAACTAAAAACAAACTCACAATGTCACCCCAACACATAATAAGAACTCCACAACTCTTCCAAGTCTGACTTTTCTTCTTAGTAAACAATCAGGTGCTGAATGTGAATGAGAAGGAAAGATAATTTTCACAACTTAACACAATTAGATGCACACAGATTTAAAAACCTCCAAGTAAATCAATGCTCACAAAACAATCAAATGAACATACTATCATGTAAAGGATCAAAATCAATCACAATACATAACACTTAGCTCATCAACTGACTCACAAACTATAGAAAAGAAGGGAACAATTTTATTATTAGCTAGAATAAAAGGAGCTACAATATTAGATTGCTTCACAAGAGCTACAAAATTCACCTCCTGAGAATGAGGGAATGAAGAACCAGCCTACTATCACCTAAGTGAGAGGCATATATAGGAAATCTGGAGAATTTGCAATAAAGACCACTCCCTCGCCAAGAATAGAAAAATCTCAGCCATGATCTCATCACTCTGAATCTTGAATGCCTAATTCCCAAGGAAATAGGGGAGTGGAAAAAGTGGAGTACCTAAAATGGATGGTCAAAAGAAAACTATCCCATCACTAAGTCATGCAAAATAAATGATATTCTGACAAGACTTATAAAATGCCACGTCAAAATTTACAATAAAGGTCTTTGCTTTGACTTACATTAAAAATATTCCCTCCTTTAAGTTGATTTTAAATATATTTTAGGATATTCTCAACTCAAAAATTGAGGAAAATATCTAAAATATTTACATTTTAAACAATCCACATATCATAAATGTACTCAAACCTAGGACCCACCTAAATGCAATCTTAGTCCTAATTTAACCCAATGACCCTAGGACTCAACTATAGGCTACAAGTGAATATTAAATATTTTCAACGCAAACATTGGGGAAAATATTTATAATCAATTACAATTCATGACCCCAAGTTGAAATTAACGTGGCATCCAATTTCTCAACCCTAAAAGAAAGGGGAGAAAATAAAGCATAATAATGAAACCCTTCATCAGAAATGGCAATTCTACATCCATGCTTCCACATTCGGCAACTGGCACACATGGACTCCTCTTTACAGTCTTCGAATGGAAACCTTCTACTTTGAATCTTGAGCTCTATTGGAAACAACAACTCCCTCTCTCAGATTTAGAAATAGCAACAACATTCTGAGGTAGGCATTGTTATTTGCTATCTCACAATTTGATAGCATTTATGTGGTATTGTTATGTAAACTAGGGCACCAGAATTCAACTCATGTATGTGCTTGAATTTGAGATTGTATTCACTGTTTGCATATAGGCCCGATGAAAATTATATGAACTAGGGCATGCTCTGTATATGTGCTTCTCAGTATCTCAAGGGCATCAAACCTTTAACTTTCTGCATTATGTATGTCTCTGCATTTGATTTCATGGTTGCTTTTGTACATTTGCTAAAGACATTTGATATTGCTTTGTATTGATGCATCTCTGCACTTGCTTTTGAATCATTTATTGCTTCACTGTTCTATTGATAATCTGAGGGCATCATGCATTGAATTGATGGTGTGTTGTTGCTTTGATAACCCTAAAGCCCCGAGAGCATGCTAGAGCATCACACCTTTGCAAAATGGATAAGGGTACTGTTTGGATGTATATCTCCATTTGGCACAAGCTCTACATTGTTAATGTTTGATGCTCATAGATGGCTTATCACTATTGTTTTCTTTTGCGAAGGCTCACACACAACCCATGGATAAGGTTGGTGTCTCAGTGACCTGAGCATTGCTAGGCAAATGTGCCCATTTATGGTGCTACTTCCAGTTTGAGATGCTCATCACTGATATTGCATTCACATTTGTAGTGTGTCTTTGGTAACCCATGAGTGGTGTATATATGATTAGTCATTGTCTCAACAATTGGTGCTTGATGTGGGTATCGTCTACTCACTGGTTAGAGTTTGGAGCCTATGACACTGTTTCTTATTGTAAATACCATAGTCTATTGAACTTTCATCCTCATTGCATCATTTGAGATGTGGTACCATGAAAGCCATACCACTGCTTTAGACCTGGTGTAGCCCGTGAAAAATGTACCATCTCTGCTCAGCATGAAATACCCTAGCCTGATCTATTCTTGTTTAGGTCATATGCTATGATTGTGCTGCGGAATGAGGCATCATCTCTCTCATGAACCGATGATCTGTAAATCCATGGTCCTGGCATCCATTTCACTACCCTTTTCTTAGCATTTGATTCCATGTATTGCTATTGTTTTCGAGGGCTGAGGGCCATGCTTTATCAAAAACTAAGGCATCAATGATGTTCCTCAGTCATTTTTTATTATGGCTCGTGCACTGTCCATCCCTTTAGCATTGATTGAGCTTGCTACCGGTGTCATTGATCTTTGGAATGTTTATTTACTATTCATTGAATGGCATCATGGATATATGTATTGTTATTGACACTCCTTGCAATTCATTTTTGTTCATGGTTTATAGATCCTATGAGGACTCATGTGGTATCTTTGTTGCAACTTTTGAGGCATTCTTATTAGTTCTTTATCCACTTCTATGATTGGGCCAAGGGCCATTCATTTGCATTATTGCTTAATGTCTTTGGTGACATTATTTGTAACTTGTGCTTCATTTGGAATTTGAATTTGCTATTGAGATGCATTGTATATTTTTGGTGCCCGTGCTTACTATAGATGCATTACATGCTGATGTGCTTTTCCTTAAATGTGACTGGTATGGATCTTAGGCACACTGTGAATATTTTTATGTTGCACACTGACTTATAGTGTTGCTGATTATCATGCCATTCCCAGGATAAACCATAAGCCACCATTCATACTATTGTTGTACCCTGTTAATCATGCTTATGAAGTATATCCTCTGAAACTATCAGTGCCCTATTTTGACCACTATCAGTGCTCACATTTGATTTGGCTTTATGGTTCTTGAGTGTCTCACTTACTGAATGCCTCTCCACATGAGTCAGTGCCTCTCATTGAGATGGTTAGAGTTGCCAGAAACTTTGTGGGAATAGAGCTTCTGACAACCCTCACCGGTTTAGTGCAGGGTACTGGGAGACTCAATATTGATCATGGGTGTTGTAACCTATATCTGCACATGGGACAAACACATTAGTAAAAACAATGGTATTTCTTTTTATTTCCAGAGGCTCCTTGATGCACATGCCCTGAGCATAGCCTGTGCTAGAGGTGTAGGACTGAGTACACGTATGCATTTATAGATGTTGTAGCACCACATTTCTTAGATCCATGGATCTAACCCACTTTTCTTCTCTCTCTGCAGGTTCAGGATCACAGGAGCACACCAGACACATAGAGGAATCAACTCACTACCAGGCAATGTCTAGTACCCCTGCATCTAGCTCCTTATATTCATGTATACTTGCACTCATTTATGCAATTCTTGCATTTTCTATGCTCACGGCATGTGTGAGCTCATATGAATGTTTTGTTTTAGTTCTTTTCTTCTTTTTGTACAACATATTCAGGATATGACATGTAATCTCAAATGCAATTATTTATCTTTCCCTTTCATGTATTTGCAATGAATGAACACAAATCTAATCAAGACCACATAATAATGCAAACTAGGGTACAGAGCTCACCTACTAATCAGGTTTTCAAAATGTGTCAAAAATATGGCAACAATAACATCATAAGAACCCAGAGGAATAACTCTAAGGCTAACTGAAGTAGTAAAAGCCTTAAGTCGAATCTTACAATCTACATTCACTAAACCTGTTTCCACCTTAGACCCTGATGCTAGCTCAACTTGCCATGCCAACTCTACTTTATTCATAGGAATACCACATTGTTTTACCAAATTGGAAGAAATAAATGAGTCGGTGGCTCCGGAATCGAACAAAATAGAAATTTTATTACCTTGGCAATTACCTTTTGCTTCGATTACGGTATTCTAATGATCTGCTTGCCTTTGGTCCATGGTAGCGAATATTCGGTGGTTCCTTCCAGAATCACCTACAGTGGCCTCAGAACCTACTACTTTAGATCTGACTTGGTTGTTGCCACGAAGGGGACAATTCCACTGGAAATGACCCAATTGTCCACAATGGTAACATTCCACCCCTCTCTTGATACTCTTATTCTGCATTGATTTTGTTGGAGGAGGTACATTGCTCTGCTGCACACTTGGAGAAGGCAAAAAGGACTTTGGCTACTTAGGTACTTTGAAACTCTTGTTTGACTTAGAGAACTTTTCAAACTTCCTCTTCATAAACTTGCCACTAGGACTACCTGATACTGCCTTTGGATTACCTTGAGAAGGTTTCTGGTTCTTGCTACTACTCTGAGCAAGAGGATTCACTGTACTCATGACCGCACTTCCATGGAAACCTGACTTCATCTCAGTCAATTTAGCTTGATCTGAGGCTTCTTGCACAGTTTTAGGCTTGAAAGTACGCACTTCTTCTCCAATTTTGGAATTTAATCCCTTGATAAAGTGTTTTACTAAAGGCTTTTCATGTTCAGCCCATCCGGAGTACTTCTTCAACTCAAAGAATCTCCTCTCATACATCTCTACTATAGAATTACCTTGAGAGATATTGAAGAATTCCTCAGATCTGGCCTACTACCAGTATTCTGACATGAACCTCTCACAGAACCTTTCAATGAACAATTCCCAAGTGACTTGAGAGATATTGATTCCAAGATGCTCAAGTTCCATGTTCCACCATATGGAAGCAAAGGATCTAAGCTGCATGATGGTCCAATGAACCCTTACATTACTCTAATAATCATGGAGTATGAAACATCTTTCGATGTTTAGAAGCCATGCTTCAGTAGCGGTACCTTCCTCGGTTCCATAAAAAATAGGTCCTTTGAACTTAGAAAGGTCCTTCAACTGAGCCCTTGTGATAGGATCCTTAGCTACAGTCGGGTTTGCATTAGGAGCTTGAACAACTTGAGCATTTGCTCCCCCAGCTAGAACATTGTTCCTTGCTTCAATATCATCAAGTCTATTAAGAATCTACTAGATAACTTTAGCCTAAGGTTCTCCTTGATCACCCTGATTGATATCCACTTGGACATCATCTTGATCAACTCCAAGTGCTCCTTGGTGACCTTTCCCTCTTCCACAACCACATCCCCGACCACGATGTTTTCCCCTGCCTCTGCCAACACTGGCATCAACTGGGACACCATGCCCACGGACACCTCGTGTGAAATGAGGCATGCTTAAAACCTTAAATAAATAAAAGAGGAATAAAATCAATAACGGAAGCAAAGAGATATAACCCTTTTCTAAACCCTAAGCACCTAGTGTTCAAACCAAGGCTCTGATACCAAATGTAATAACCCCATAAACAATATCCTAAATAAAAGATAAACCAATCATAAACCAAATAACTTAACCATAAAAGCACTATTTTTTTTTTTATTTCAAGATACAAATTAGCATCATAATACAACTCAACTGACTTAATCAGTTTATTTAATATCCAAGAACAACTGAATACATGAGAGTATAACAATATACTCATTATTTAATACATAGTTTCTAAAAGTTCAAAATTGCTTCTAACTGCCCCTATCCATCCTAAGCACTGTTCTGATAATAAGAAACTAGGTTATGATCTATTTCTCGTATATCTTTACAGTAGCTAACCATTCCCCCATAAACATTGTTTTCCTCATCTAGAATCCTGAAAACATCAAATAGAAAATGACCACAAACAAAATAGGGCTTAGTCAAAAAGACTAAGATGGTGGAAAGCTTCCAAAGTATCTGCATCATACAGGTTAGAACTTAAACATAATAAGCTGAACCATGCATATAAAAATAGATATATCTGATTATAAACAGGAAGTATTCCATTTCTTTTCAACAGAATCAACAAGTACATCATTTCTTTTCCAACAGAAATAAACTCGCAAAGAAAATGACAAGGTGATGATCCACTAGCTTTGGGTGTCTACATAAGAATCAACAATCAGTAACCATATAGGAAACTTGAAGAATTCATTATGACAGCCTTATTCTATACAAGCAATAAGGTAGATCCATACCCTTACTTCACCAACATGTGTAAGTAATCAAGCAACACATTTTATCTTTTTAAATGAAACCCATAGCCCATGAATTATTAAATTATCACTTAGTTAAATAACAGATAGATATTCTTTCACCATAAGGATCCAGACAAAAGTCAGCCACCCATACTAAGGATCACACTTGCATTATCTCAAAAACACTTCATATCAACAATATTAACTGAATCACAATAATCTGAATTATCAAATTCAACTAATAATGTCAACTCAATTGCTTCAATTTTAAAACTGAATCAACAATTAAAATATCCACATACATCCATGAATCCTCTTTTCAAAAAAACCATAATAAAGCATTTTCCATTCATCAACTGAAGGGATAATTATAGCAAGAATTTTCAATACTACCATTAGTATAGCTCAGATAATAATGCCCGATTTTATAACAACCAAATGCAATATTATATCTGATAATTGAAATATTCAATTTTAATGCCAATTGATAGATTCAACTAATGCTATATATTCAAATACCATTAATCTGTTACATTATAACTAACAGAGTTTATTTGTAAATCCATGGTAAGTCAAAAATTAAATTTCATATACTAATATTTAATGCAGAATTACACATGATTTTCACATTGTTCATACATATATAAATGGACTTATTTCAACTTTGTCATCTTAGTTACAAAGTCACATATGTATATACATATAGGCGTATATATATATACACTCATGGTATGTGTATATATATATACATCCCTACGTGTATATATGTATGTACCCCTATAATTAAAATATACAGAATCAAAACACTATATTAATATATTTAGAATCCTATCATAATAACACAAAATCAGATAACTTATTTGAAACATACATTGTCATATTCTGTCATTATATAGAGTGAAACTATGTTTCAATTTCCAAATAATAATTTAAAGGTTATTCAATCAATAAACTTGAAAACCTTAATATCCAAATCAGCCTACTTACATAATCTCACAAATCCAATCCACAAACAGAAATCAACTAATACAAAATATTCATCATAATATCACGATTCCTAATGAACATTCTAGTGACAGACCTGAGCTTATCATCCGACAAGAAACTATAGAGTTCAATGACAAGAAATTAGTTAACCTTCTTCCTATAGGATATTTACTATCGACCGCTATTTAAATAATCAAAACAGTGAGACCGATACATAACTCATGCTCAAACATAATCCGCAGTTTTAACAAAACCAAACTTTCGAAGACACAACCCAAATCTAGTTCCTGTTCTCAGATTGAAACACATTACAAACCCCTGCCCCAAACAGTGACTTAAGAGAACTCCCATTTCCAACAATGATTCCAGATATCACAAAGAGACCTTGAAATCCAATGTTCCTAACAGATATTTCACAACCAAGAGCTCGACAGGAAACAAAAGACCAACAAATTGCCATTAACCGAACTTGGGAATTTCCCAATTACAATTTTTACTATGAGGACTCAATAAAGAAGAGATAGAACTTGAAAATATGGAACAGAAAATAAGATATGCAGTCCCATATAGAAATTTCCAAGTTACATTTTAAACAAACATTTAATATCACAATACCCATCAAAACAATAAGAGACAGAGATTACGTTGCTTTCTAAAATGAAAATCTGCGAAACACAATGTTTGTTCCCTAGAGTTCAGAAAACCCTACATTTTCCTATACTCCTGAAACTTAACACAAAACTTCAGAGCTCGACAAAACACAAAGTCTTGTGACAGGGAAAATGAATAGACCCCAAATCATTATTTCTATCCCACTGAACAGAGAACACAAAACAATAGAAATTTAATCTTCCAGAACCGATTCCCAAGTTCTTTTCCCCAAAACTCGATAGTAATTAAAGCATGTATAATATAGAGACCGAAGAGACTATAATGAACATTTAGAGAGAAAAGCATTCGCAATATACACTTAGAATAATTCCTCATAAAGTGAATAATGTAGATAGAAATTACAAACCATTTTATTTTTTTAATGCAGAACTTGTAAAAGAAACAAGAGATTAAGGAAGAGAATGCCCCTGCCTGTATTACAGAGTGGGGGTGTTCTGAAACTTGCAAGTTGAACCCAAAATCCATGCTCCCGAACTGGCGAGCTACTCCAGAAATCAAATTTTGCACAACAATAGAACTGGATACACCGTGACAGAGCTTGATTTATAGGCAAGAAAACCAAATGATATTCCCAAATAGAGATATTGGTGATACGTACAAAATAGATGATCACCCAAAAAATAGGCTCAAAAATGAGAAACGAAGCTGTGATATACACCATGGAAACTTCCATTTTTTATGCACAAAATTGCAACAAATTTTCCCTCCAAGCTAAGCTAAACAACCCCATTCTCGTAGCTATTCCAGGTTGCAAAACAAATTTCCTCACAACTAATAAGCCCTTTCCAATACAAATGGTAGACAGAAAACTGAAGCAATAAACTCCAGCATGAATGCCATAGCTGTATTAACTACTAACTTATCCTTTACTGCCACTTCCAACAAGAGTTTGACAGTTGTCACTGTGGTACCAGTACTAACCAAGAAACTCCCAAAAACATGTGCCTAAAAGTTAGATCACACAATGTTATGATAGTCTCTAGTCTCAATGCAAATTCAAATATTACAATACAAATGTTTTAGGTAGGGTGAGGTTAGTAAGTTGAAGCCATGTTTGGTTAGGTGATTCAAATGACTTAGGAAATGTTTCAAAGTCATGGTCTAGGTTAGAGAAGTTACTAACCCCAAGACTAACTTACTAAAATAACATAGGATACAAGTGTAATACTAACATTTCTTTCTAACTTTTAATTAACTAACATACCACTAATTGATTCATTCTAACAATTCTACTAACTTATATTTCTTTTAATTTCATTACTAATTTAACAATTAATATCATAGTAAAATCATTTCAATAACTTATACTAACTATATAATCAATATTATATTGCTTTATATATTTTGATTAACTTAGCATCAAAATACTATTAAAGAAATATTAATTATTGCATTGAGATTCCTCTTCCATTAAGGAATGAATTTTCTTTTAAACTTAAGAATAATCATTTCCTATATGAAAACAAATTTTCAAAGTACATAAATGTAACAGAGAAAACTGATAGCTCAGGAATGTCAGAATCAGAAACTATTTTCATTAATTCAAATAGATCCAACACTATATTCTAACAAAAGATCAACAACTACCTGCCAAGTTTTGTTACCAAACAAGGCATGATCTAGAATATTTCCACAATAATAATGACCAATAACTGTCTAAAATCCAAAACTCACAAAATACTGTTAGAGATATAGATCAAGGTCTAGACAAATCCACTATCCTTAACACAACAAGAGATATCCAAAACATATAAATCCAAGCCAAAACATCAAATCAAACCACAATGAACTATTCGGAACAGGAGGATTGGAAACCAAGCCAAGAACTAACAAGGAGGCATGACACCTAAACCCTAATCATTATATAGCCCTTCTCATAGTAAATGTCTTCCCAATTGTGACCCCTGGTCCAATTATGAATAAACTGTTGGGGTCTCACCAATTGCAAGACCTTGGTGGATAATCTTGTACAATTAACTCCCAAACTTCGGAGAATGGGGTACACAATCTAGTTCTCAAAGGCACCAAAATCTCACCTAGGGCAAGAAGGGCTCCAAACTCCTAACCAGAATTGTACTAGGTTAGGATGTCCATTCCACACCATTTGTGGCTTGAGATCATTCAAATTTATAAGAACATAATTATGATACACAATGAGGTGCATCAACAGGGAGTAGTGCATGAATCTGGGTGCAGAACCAGAGGTGAAGTTCTTCAAAGATAGCAAACCCTCATGCATCTTGTTTATTACATAACCAATAAAATCATACCCTTTTCTCACCATACGGCTCTTTGAATCCATCACTAACATCTAAACATCAGAGGTAATCCTCTCAGGGCCCGCATCAATTCCCAAGACTTGGCATATCCCATATGCCATGTATTTCATGTAAAACTTTAGGTCCTTTTAAGCATATGGAATTGACCCAGCCATAGGTGCAATATAATTTATATTTTCTTTAGGCATATGACTCTTAATCTCCCTAGAGACCAAAGAAGCCTCTCTGACATATTTATTTGCTTGAGCCTGTAAGTTAATTTTCGTGGCCATTGGAAACTGAATTCCAAAAGCATTCATGAAAGAGTTTCGGTCTAAGGTTACCAAGGGTGAACTATCCTCTTTTCTAATTGTCTTAGATAAGGGATCATATCTTTGGGATAGCATAAGGAGTGCGTCCACATCTAGAAAAACCTCCGGGACAATCAATTTGGCTAACCCTGAAGTCCAAGGGTTTGAAACCGGTATAACACTATCATAATTTTTATAGAAATATGTAAACAGGCACATGTCTGTGATCTCTGGAGTTCTAGCATCTCTACAGTAGGCTAAATCATTGACAAATATGTCATCACTAACCTTCTTATTTTGGGACGAACCTGGCAAGAGGGTGAGGAACTCATCTGAGAAGCTCTCTTTCACCTTTTCCCTCGACCCTCGATTGCTGGAGGCTCTGCTTGTTGTCACCAAACTCATCCTGACTGTAACTCTAAAAATTCTCCTGCAAAAATCACTAATCACACTGCAAGCCCAGAAAGCTCAGAAAACCTAGCACTTTGTACTTCTTTGATATGCTTCATAATTCTTAAATGAGAAACCTCTAACTATTTTATCCTACAGTATTGAATGCGCCACCATTTTTGACATCTCCAGCTATCATAATGTCACTTCCACCATTACTTTGGCATGAACAGGGCTTCAATTTACTAGCCGTAGCTTAGAAATTTAAATTTAAATATTCCAAGATCTAGCAACTGAAAAAAAAGTTTCACAGTCATTTTATAACATTGGTGCCTTAGAAAAGTATTCTAAGATCTGGTGACTAAGAGGGCTTCTTGTAGTCACGAAACATTGTTGACTTTTCAAACTTCTTTCTGAGATATCCCAACCTGGCCATCTAGAGATTTGGCGACTGAAAGGAGGAGTCCTTGATTTATTTTATCTAGAGATCTAGTGACTATAGCTGAACTATAATCATGGAAACTTTATTTATTCTTTAAAACATTCACCGATCACTCGACCTAGAGATCCAGCGATAAACCTGAAGTCTCCTAATCTTTGAAGCCTTTGACTTTGCAACTTTCTATCTGAGAATACGTGAATTCCGTTGATCTCATTCCTCATTTCATCCTATGGCCTACATTAAGTCGCAAGATATTTTCACAACTAACTATCTAATTCAGTGACCCAGAGATAATTGTATCACTGAATCGCTGGAGGTTTTCCACTTAACTACCAGGAACCTGAGATCACCCATCCACATAGTCACTGTGTCACTGAATAAACCATAACTATCGAGCTTTAACCATTACATTAACTTTAACTTGACCTTGGGTTCATCTAGAGATTACGCGACAAAGGAAAATCTAAGTCACGAAAACAATTCTTCACCTTGAGTTAGATCTGGAGATTCAGTGCCATCCACATGATCAGAAATTCATCAATGGTTCATACTAAGTCTAACAATCCTTTATCACTTAACCACTGCATCCAGAGATCTGGAGACAACCGTTTCACTGAATAACTAACTGCGTAAGAGATAGCCACCAACATTGGGAGATAACGTGACTAAAGGAAATCACAATCACTGAATAGAAAGACTAACTGTGAGAAGATCATGAGACCTAGAGACAACCGCCAAAGAAGACCACTTTAAAAAATCATCTTGAGATTGCCCGACCATAGGAAATCTCAATCTACGGATCATGTGACTATAGTTCCTTTGTGATAAATTTGATACAGCAATTGCTAGATCTCGAGAAAACAATGTGAGATCTAGAGACTAAAAGGGAAGATGCTAAGTCATTTGATAATAGGGAATATTCCAAAAAGCTTATGAGATCAGGCAACAAAGACTGTAACACCACCCAATAACTAAGTGATGAAACCAAATTAAAACCAAACAAAAACATACACCACAAAGAGATAATAATTTTTTTTTTATTAAACTTCCATAAATCTGATTACAAAAGTTTATAAACTGTCATACGTAGTTGTCCATACAAACTCTGATTACAAATGAGTTACATCAGTACTCTTTATTGAAAAGATAAACATACAAATGCAGGAAATCTGCCTAAGTTCTCCTATAAGATCTATACACTGCCCTAATGACCAACAGAATAGCCACAATCTGTTTTCCATAAATTTTAATAGCTGCCAACCATTGGCCCGTACTCATAGTTTTATCCATCTAGGTTCCTGTAAAAACCAATAAGAACACAACACACAAAGCAAATAGGGCTCAGCATAATTACATAAGTCATAGAACCTCCATGGTATACCTGCAATCATTAGCATCATAATGAACATATTTCATATATCATAAAACTCATTTGAACCAAAACATCATCATTTCGTTTCATCAATCACATGATAAAGCTGATATAAAAGCATGATGAAGAGAAATAACTCGCAGTCAGGATTTCAGAAAGATGATGCACATATAATGAGATGTTTAAACACTGAAGAATCATGATTCTGCACCCATGGTTGTGCTCATGACAAATCTTATAGTGCAAGGTAAACTGTACTCCCGTTAATAAACTTAACAGTGCACACAGCAATCTGTTAATCCATTTAATAACGTAACAGTACCCGATGCCCCATACTCCGTTCTAGATCACGCAAATCATAGACATAGGGGAGGCCAATTATCTTTTTAGATGTAAAACCCAACCCAATTAATTTTTAAGGTTATCACTTGTTCACTGAATTGGTTCTCCCAATTCAGCCATCTCATATGTGTTCATCCTCTGAAATTCTTCACAAACACAAGCTAACTGAAATAACCAGAAACCATCATGCAATAGAAGTTGATCTATTAAACCACATGATATAACAGTTTGGTAATGGAACAGTACAAAGATATAAATCACATCCATAATTTCATTTCATATTCTTTTTCTATCTAGCTATCACAATAGCAGAATTAAAGAAAAATCTCATTTAACAGTATTAGCAATGCATTATAACTTACAGCACAAGATACAATTCAATGCACACATATTTGAGTTATCTTACGAATCTAACATCAATAGGTCGTAAACTATTGTTCTGTGCTCACAACACTAATAGGCTATAATCCATCAATATCAGACTAGTATCGTAACCAAATACACTATCCCAAATACAGAGTATGTTTCAATGCAAGTTTTCAACATAACACGAAATTGCATAAACAGTGATGTCAAACAACAAAGTCTGATAACAAGTAATCTCTTAATTCAACATAACTCCAAATAGTACTTCGTAACTAATAGAAAATCTCATAAAATTTTGTCTGAATACAAAAACATGACTTGACACTATAATAAGATACACTCTGGTATTAGCTGACAGACTAAATTAATCACAGCTAAATATTAAACCCTTGCTGAATACAAGAATGATGAAATTCAAATGCTTAGGTTTAATAATGGCCAAGCCCCACCATGCCGTAAACATAAAATATAGAAACACTTAAATCTCCCACGGAAATGTGGAACTTGACAAAAGACTCTATTCATAGCAAAACCGACAACACTATTGTATTCGATCATGTCTAATTCTTTTTAAACTAATCGACTTCCTGTCCTCAATTCCCAATGGAACAATAACAAAGTAATAATGAAACTAATGAAATAAGATTTGAAGTTCATAGAAAGCACAAACCCCAAACATTTCAAAAAACTATTCTTCACAACATGGTAGAAACCCAGAACTAATTTTACCTAAATTACAATGTTCATAACACAATACGCATAACCCGATCATGCTTGAATCAACTAAATCGTAACTAGTTTCCTCTACTACAATCCTCGGGTCAGAGATCAAAGATAATATCTCCTTCATTCCAAGACTAACACTGAATAACGACAATGGTCTATAAGACACAATAAACATTGGTTTGATAAATCTCTGTTATCCCCAAGTCTGCCTATCATTACAGAACACTATTACCTTGCAAAACTATCAACACCAACGTGATTGAACCTAAAAATCGATACAACCGAAACTGCCTGATACTAAAATATATAACAGCAACGTAAGCCCAGTCTCCACCAATTAACTGTTCAAATGCCCAAACAATGATACCCCAGAAATGACAAAACAATCCCCAAATATTACCTCATCAAGCTACCCCAAATTCCAGCTTTATGAAAGATAACAAAGGTCTAACTCAACACCATCACAAGCAATATTTCCACATCCTAAGAAAACTTCAAAGCCAAAAGATTCAAAGCCCAAACCAAAATAGGGACCCTTTTAATACCAACTCACATTATTTTCCCGTTTGCCATAACACCAGCAGTTAAAAGCAAAGAAAACTGTCTATCAGATGAAATTAACACAATAAGAATGTTTGTTTTAACATCTTTGGTTAACTACTCTAATTTTCATTATTGCGTTCATAGTCACAGAATCATAGAATAATCTATCCACAGGACAAACACAACACATGAATGCAATGTCCTGCGAAAATACATTATTAGGTGTTACAAACGTAAAAGATAGTGCATGGATCAAAGAAGAGGGTTAGATGCTGGCCCTAACCTGAACAAATGCGAACTGAGACAAGAACCCTCACTTTGTTCTTCGCTGAAACCCCCAAAACTGTTGAAGATTATAGATACAATATTCCAACAGTACAATGAAATGCCACAGAGATATAGAAACAACATCTCCATAATGGCCGCACTCACAGCCCCAAAAATAGCCATCTTAAACTATGCAATAAAACAGAGAGAAAAACCCCCACGACATGCATTCCATCTTCCAAAACCTTCGCAACAATGGCGGAATGATAACTCGAGAAGAAGATAATATCTCATTAACTGCTCTTCACAAGCCGTAACCAGCCTCCCACACTTGGCAAGCTGCGAGCCAAGTATGGTACCCACTTGCAGTCCAAACACCAAAATGCACTGAACTCGCGCGTGCAGAGTTAACTCCCCTTACATATCGAATGCCACCTTAGCCTTTTACAATACCAAGGCTCGGCAACTCAATGAACACTTTTCGATACCACAACACACTAAAACATCTCCTTTTATGAATATGGGGTGATCGTAATTCATCAACCTTATATGTACCTAAGTGTGAACATTCACACTTAGGTGCATATATATTTATATATGTATAAACATGTTTATACATATATAAAATATGATCACCTTTTATTCACTTTAGAAGATATTCAAATCATGAAAATAGTCCATTTAAACATGGCACATATATAAATATATATATACATATATATATATATATATAAGTTATATATATATATATATATATATATTTATATATTTATATATTTATACATCTATATATGTATGCTATATGTATATATATATATATATATATATACATATATATATATACATATATATACATAGATCTAATGAATCATATAGAACATAAATTAATTCTAACTGAATATTAACATAGTAAAGAATTTACATGATTTTATATAAACAGAGCTATTTAATTCTGATTTCAGAATCACATTGAATAACATTATACGTGAACAAACGGAGCTTTCATTTCATAACAGAATTATAGAATGGGCATGATCAGAAAACCACTAAGATCTGAAAACTAAACACTCAAAATAAGTCCATAATAGAAACAGATTATATTATTGAGTCCTTTGACAGTAACTAACATACCCACACATACAGATCTTAAAACATAAGGAACTGAATTTAACAAATTTACTAACTAACAAAGTATAATCAACTAACACAGAATTAATGTTTTCCAGTCTCAACTAACAACAAATAAGACATCAAGAGTACTTCTGATAAAAACTGAATGAAATAGGGTCAGGCATGACAAAGACTTTTGGGCATTCGCTAAATTGAGAAGAATATTCCTAAACCTTAAGGAGACTCAGTGACCAAGAGAGAAAATAAAAGCGCACATGCCTATTTCAAGACTTAAGTGATTCGATAAAGTAACAGGGAAATAGAAGGTTGACGATCAAAACTAGGGCTTTTCTGATTTTTAAAGACATTTAGGCCTAGCAAACCCTAAAGACTGCAAAATTTTCAGGATCATCTTGTCTTTTGGGGCAAAAAAGAAAAAAATGGTATTTCTAACCAACACTCCTAGTATTTCTTGGTCAAATCTACATGTTTGTCACTTGTGTATATACCTTATCTAATCAACTCTTATATGCACAGGTGATGAACATTCAGATTTTCCTAAGCAATATTGGGAGCTTACCCTGCAACACATGTACTATTATGAAAATCATCACAAGTCCATTTGTTTTCGAGCCTAGATCCCAGTAATGCTTGGTCAAATCTACATGTTTGTCACCTGTGCATATACCTTCTCTGGTCAACTCTTATATGCACAAGTGAAGGTTGATCAACTCCAATCTCCTATTTGTATCTATATGTTATCAAATCAGTTCCATTGAGAATCTTGTCTACTTGAGACAGTTCCATTGAGAAATTATGTGATTAGAGAAGGTATATGCACAGGTGATGAACATGCAGATTTCATAATAATACTTTGAATATTATTTTGACCTCTTCTCATAACAATATTAATATTAGTTTGTGTTTTACATGATTGCATTCTGCAAATCATTACTGGCAAAATTTTGAGCATATCTAAATGGAATATTTTGTACCTAACATACTTAAATGGAATACACCAAGAAGTACCAAATGATGAATGCTCAATTGTTATAATGGTAAAGCATCAGAACCATCCATTTGTAGAACTTGATTTTCTATAGTCTTAATGATTTTTCTATAGTTCTAATGATTTTTCTTATTTCTTGTCTTTTGTCCCTTTTTTATTTCCTATGTATGTGCTTAGTGACAAGATTGATAAAGTGTGTTTCTTTTTTTGATTATTTGATTGATCCTCTCACCTTTCCTTACTTTGTAAATTTCATTGTCCCAATCAAGTTTTGCAATGTTTTTTATTAGGTTTCATGTTTTTTATTATGGGGTTTCGCATTATTTGTTGCTCTTGATAAATTAGGCCTTGAATTTGACTTTTTCCATGTCTGATTTTGTGCCAATTGTGGATTTCACCTTCTTTTGATGGTATATTTCATTCACTCTATGTGGAATACTATTTTGTTCACTATTTTATTTTAGCTTGACATTTCATTCATTTTTCATATACACAGAGACTACACATACTGATAAAAAAATGATCTATTTGATTTAGGTTTACTATTCATGATTGTAAATGGTTAATATTTCTGATGGTACTCCTTGGTGTATTCCATTTAAAAATACTCAAGTTTCTATGGCTATGATAAATGTCCCTTTGTGTTGAGAAAATTAGAGTTGAGAAAATGGTTGTTCAGTGTCTATATATGTGGGTTGCAAACAAATCATCCTTCTTCCACAAACATTTAGTCAATGTACAAGTAACGAGTGATTCTAGTCAAGAAAGACTGTATATAACAGTATCAACCCAGAACAAAATAAGGAGATAATTTCTAGATTGTGGTCTAAATTTAAAAGAAAAGGTGATGGAAAATGTTATTGTCCCTGCAAAATTTTCAAGGTCTTAAAGACTCGAAGATATCTAATCAAACGAGTTTAGGAACATTGTAGGCAGCATGGTCACATTGAAGAAGGAAATGACTTTCGTCCATTGGTATGTATTTCAATATATTATTTCAATAATTTATATACATAAGACATGAATTGATGATGACATCATGTTCATGGTTAATTTAAGGTCATCATTTTGATATAGATCAACCACCCTGGGTTTCATGTTATGGACCATGACAATCTAGAGAATGTGGATTTCCAAATGAGGTAACATGGAGGTGTGAATATCCAAGTAGAAGGTAATGATCCCATGGAAGAAGATCATGATGATCAAGATAATGATGATGATGATGATGATGATGATGGCCTTGATGTACCTATACTTGAGAAGGCATGTGTGCCCTTATACAAAGGATCCCAAATAACTCTTCTTCTTGTTGTATTGTTGTTGGTGAACTTGAAGTTTATGAATGGTTTATCCAACATAGAAATCACACATATGTTAAGGTATGTCATCTTTTTTCATTTTTTTTAGTCATAATTTCCTTATAGTTAACAAAGGGTGAATCATGTACCAATTAATATTCTTTATATTAACAAATTATATTTTTGGTCATAGGTTGATAGGTGAGTGTTTGTTACCACCATCAAACATTCTACCTTGCTCATACTGAGAATTATCTGCCATTATGAAAGATATTGGAATGGAGTATCAAATAATAAATGCATGTCCAAATGATCATATTATATATCATAAACAATATTAATTTACAAAAAAATGTCATGATTGTCATATAAGTAGATATCGATTAGATCAAATAACAAAAAAGGTGCCTGGCAAGGTTCTTCAGTATATTCCCATTATTCCAAGTCTGCAATGATTATTCAGGTTCACTAGCTTGGCACAATTTATGGATTACCATGCACACAATAGAATTCAAGATGACATTATGTGAATGCCTATGGATGGTTCAACATTTAAGGAAATAGAGGAAACTTGGCCACACTTTAAAGAAGAACCTCGTAATCTCAAGCTTTCATTAGCAGCGGATGGTGTCAATCTATTTGGATAGATGAGATCTGTTTACTCGATGTGGCCTATTTTTGTTATCAAAAATAACATTCCTCCTTGGATGTCCATAAAGAGGGAGCACATAATGTTGGCAATGATTGTTCCAAGTATTTTTTTATTTTAATAGTCATCTAAATTAATTTATTATAAATAATCTATCAAAATAGTCATAATAATTATGTAATGTTTTTGTTCATTCAACTAGGTAAGTACCAAGTTAAAGATATGAATGTATATATTGAGCCCCTTATCAAAGAGTTAATGGTGTTATGGAATGGGGTCACTGTGTATGACATCTCTATACCAATGGGACAAAGACAATTTTAATTTCATTTAATGCTTGTGTGGACAATACATGATGCCCCTAGGCTAACACATTTTTGTGGTATGTTCTCTTCTTAACACCTCTTTTTTGGTATGTTATAGTACTAACACAAAATTAACATATTTAATCCAATTATACATGATCTTGTAGGTCTTCAAACAAAGGAAAATCTGCATGTCCAATTTGTGGTCCAAAGATGAATTCTCATCATTCAAAAAATTTAGGAAAGTAGGTGTTTGATGAGTACAAACACTTTCTCCACAAAAATTATAAGTACTGAATTACCAAAAAACATCATTTCAATGGGAAAGAAAAGACTACATCAAAGCCATGAAGAATGACACCTCGCTTATGGAAGTTGGAATACAATAGAATAAATTGTCGAGGTAATGTCATTCCATCTGATGATTTTTGTTTGAAATTTATATTTTGATATTATGTTTTATTTACTGATGATGTAATTGATGCTCGTGAAGGTCGTCAAGGCATTAATGACCAACTTCCAAAAGGACTAAAAATTTATCCTACACAATTTAATAGGTTGACGTACTACAAGCAACTCTCAATCATGCATTTGTTTGATGCTATGCATATTGGAAAGAATGTAACAGAGACATTATGGAAACTATTGGATGGAAAGCGTGACAAAGACAAAATTGTCAAAATTTGTAATAACATTGAAGAATCCAACCATGCAATGAAAAATGTCATTCGATCAAATAAAAATGGAGACTAGATTGATATAAGTGCCCTTACTTGGTTATTGTTGGAGCAATAGAGCAATGCTATAAAAGAAGTCATACAAAAAATATGATTTCCCATAGGATTTGTTGTGAGCATAAACAATCTCATATCAAAGAAAAGTGAATTTGGGCCAAGGATGAAAACACACGATTGGCATACATTTATTAAGGTAATTCATGTTATTTTGTATTTACTATATATTTGTATACTATATGTAGTTTTCATTGTATTATTTTATAAAATATTGATAAGATCATTTTACAATTATTCCAGTACGTTCTACCTCTATCTTTCTCACACCACTTCGACAACAGTGTCAAATAAGTTATATATAATCTTGGAAAATACATGAGGTGGTTTTCATTAAAAGAAATCAATAAAGAAGATATTAAATATTGAAAGAGAAAAAATTTTCATTTTATGTGTGAAATGCAAAAGTGTCTACCTTCAACTTTTTTTAATGCACAAGAACACTACCTCATACATCAAGTTGAGGAGATTGAATTGTGTGGACCTGTACAAACTAGGTCAATGTAGATGGTTGAGAGGCACTTGAAATTTTTGAAGGGCTTGGTTTGACAAAGAGCACATCTTGAGGGTTCTATAGTGGAGGGATATATGGTATACTAGACCATGGTGTACATTAGTGAATATCTTAATAAGTTTGCAACAAAGATCTATGTAGATCATATTTGGGATCCCAACTCCATTAACAAATTTGAAGGGGAGTACTTGATGGGGAAAGATAGATTGATGAAAGTGAGGTAATTATAAGATGTTATTGTAGTTAATTAATTCTTATAAATCTTCAATATAAGTTATTTGTAATTGGTCTATTTTTTTTATACAATTGGTCAAGAGTGGGATGCAATACATTTGTATATTGCAAACAATCTTGATTGGATGATGATATGGATTGAACGATTTCAACAAAATGGTTGCTCATTAACATGGGAAGGTGTTGCTTCATTGGTTAGAGAATCTCATCATAATGGAGATTCCAAGGTTACACCAATGGTAATTGATCTAGCATATGGTTTAAGAGGTATACAGGTACGTAAAAATTTATTAATGATCATGACCCATATGTTTCATATCAACTCATCACGATGCAAATAATTTCACATGCTTGAAAAATTGTAGGTCAAGCACCACAAAGTTGTACTATCATGGCCACAAATTGTGCATAAAAAAGTTGGATGACACAAAGAAAACTTGTGAATCTGGGATAACTATAGTCTTCGAGGTCACTAATATATCATCTAAAAATTACATACATCTTCAACAATCTCAAAATTGATACTATGACATCTTGGATGATATACTTGAGTGCGACTTTAACTCTTTCAAATTAGTTCTATTCATCATCAAATGGTATAGGCTACAACTAAATCAAAATGATCCTGATAGAACTGTTATTCAACATGATAATAGATTTATAATTATTAATACAAAGTTGTTTGAGCCAGTTGGAGATGAGCCATATGTTCTTCCAAGCCAATGTGAGAAAGTGTTTTACTTAGAGGTTCCACAAAAACTAGGTTGGTCATTTTTTGTTAGACATGATCCAAGAGGAAGGTCTATAAAGTATAATGTGATGGAAGAAGAAGATATTGGAGATGATGAAGAAGAAGAAGAAGAAGATGATGAAGAACAAGAAGAAGATGATGATGATGATGATGATGATGATGATGATGATGGTGATAATGAGGAGATCGATGAAGAAGATGATCAATGACATGATTGAAATGTACAAGGTATGTGATTTAATTATTTATATATATTTATATTAATTAGTATATATATTTAATATTGATTTATTGATGTATTCAACTCTAATGACATGGTAACATTAATTTATTGTGTTCAATTCTAATGATTACAACATATGTGATTTATGATTACCAATGTATTGCTTATGATGCTTAATTAATTGCTGCTGATACATGTATATATTTTGTTTGATTGTCACCCTTTCTGGAAACAGGCAATTGACTACACACATCATCACCCCTTATGTTGACGATCTTGCATTCCATATATAAGGTAAAGGTAATTTGTTCATGTTTACAATCTTGCATATTGTTCATGTTGTCTTCTACGTAATTTGTAGCATATGTATCATGTAATGTTTAGCTAACTTAAGATAAATGATTAACATATGCAAGAAATTTAACCCCTTTGACAAGGATCATGCACAATGACTTGGATCAATAGGTATAAGTCAATACACCCTCTATATATAACACATAATTGATATAAAATTTTGATTTAATTTTTTACTAATAAATAGACATAATTTACATAAATATTAGATCGTATATAAATGTATTATATAATTTAATATATACTCATTATTCTTGATATTAATATAACAAATATATATATACAGAATTTTGATTATCAATTATAATATATACTTATATATTCACTATATATCTGTATATATATATCTCTTACATATATATAAATTCTGATAATTAATAATAATATATGTACTTCTATATTCACTATATAATATGAATTATTGCTCACTAATATTAAAATAGACCAACTTTAGTTTATATATAGCTAACTTATTCTTATTAATCTTATTCATACAAATCTTATATCTTAAGAACATAAACACAAAGAGAATGAATTTACATACCTTTTTTTAAAGTAAGGTTATTCAACTTATTTAACTTGACTACTTTCCCCATGGAATGACCTTTTGTCCTTATTCTCAATGTTTGTTGCCTTAGTCAATAAAATTATTAATTTTCTTATATTCTTCTTGTTTATCAATGAGCATGTATTGTGATTGCCTTTTACAATGACTGTCTCAACTCCTTAGCACTGACTTAATACCAATGCTCCCATACTTCGCTAACCCCTTATTATCTCTTCCTTGTTCGGTGATAAAAAAATACCAATTTTATAGATTAATACCTCAAATGTTACTTGACCGAATTAAAGTCTTATGTTTCTTGCGTGCTATGCTAAGAATATAACTTGTCTTCGTGAGTTTTCTGATTCTTTTATATGATTCCTATTTCTTTGTGCCTTTCCTTCATTTTCAACTTACATTTTATATCTCCCACATATAGACAAAGAAGAACCGTATGGCTCACGACTCTATTCAAAACTTGTTTATTCTATATATTGATTAATTATTAGCATTATATTTATTTGATTAATATTATGAATTGATAAACAATATTGTTGATTATTTATTTATTTGTCTATTTTTAATATTATTATTTATTTAATAATATTTTATTATTTTATTATTATCAAAATTCTATTTGAAGTGGGACATGACAATATCTCATTTGATGGATTGCAGGAACCACCAAATAGGTACTTGTCAGATCTAGCTTCCTCGAATGAGGGAAATGTGGGAATGGTAGACTAAAGTTTGACATGTAGTACGGCTAAAATAGGGAGATCAACTAGAGGTCAAAAGATTAGAAAAAAATTCAATAAATGGATGCAATTTTTCCTTGCTGAAGGGGGGTCATGTTCATATGATGATGAGACCAAAGGTGACATCAAGTTGCCCTTTCGGTACACACATCTTGAGAAAGAATGGGTACTCAATGAGCTACCTCCAATTAACACTGATTTTTGTGTTAACAAGAGAATATATCGCATAGCTCCATCCCCATTACATGGATTGGGCCTATTTTCCATGGATGGGATAAAGGTATGTTACAACAAAGTTGTTGAATTGATGGAGTATGTCAAACCTTGTTACAATTACAATGATTGGATGTGGATTGTTCAATATAAAAAAAGTATGTGTAGGTATGCACTGTTAGCAAATTATATACAATGGAAAGAAAATGATCAAAGTAAAATATTTTCTATGTACATTGATGGGAGACCAAAAGCAATAGGGAATATTATAGTTTTTATAAATAGTACGCGACCTGGGTCAACTAATAAGCAACCCAATTGCATATTTGAGGCGCGTGAGGGGAATCATTTTTTGTATGTGTGATAAAATTAATAAGTGCAGGGGAAGAACTGCTAATAGATTACCATTTAAATCGCATACATAGAAAAAAAGTTACTATCATGGGGGTGGTAAGTACTATATACAATTTAAACTAACCTCAAGTTTATGACTCCAATATACCATTTTATCAATAAGTTTTTTTTGCTAAGTCTATTACTTTTAGTTCGCTGAAGTTTTTATATTTAATCTTTGTCACAGGATGACATGAATCCCCCACATGATAGAGGTCGTGGGGATTCTCCTTCCACCCATTCTTCAGCAATGGTAAACCTTATTTTAATTGTACAAATTAGAATAGTTAAAAAATGGTATATTATTATGTTATTTTATTTAGGGTTTTGGAGTTATTCTGATAGTTTTACTGATATTCCTATCACAAATTGATGTTCAAGATAGGGGAAAAGCACCTACAAAAATAGAGGAAATAGCTATAGATACGGATGAGGATATCCCAGATATCCCTAACCTTGTAAATATGGTGAAGAAAAAACTAAAAAAAGTCAGTGCAGAAATTATTAACATTTTGGATGATCCAAATCCAACCGAGGAGATGTTGAAGAGGAAAGATGAGTTGTTATCGCAAGCACGTTGTTATGAAGTAAGCAATAATGAATTTTTAATTATAACAAACATTCAATAAAGGTTTATATTTTATACTCTTTTATGTCATGAACTAAAATATGTATGTGTTCTTGTTACAGGATTTTTTGTTTTGTCAAGTACTTGGTCATGGACATCACGGTGAGGCCGGTACTAGCAGAACTCCGGCCACCTCAGGTAAAATAATCCTTAAGTTAACAAGTTACAACGAATTTTTTCTTTGGACCATTCAAAAACTTCATTGGACTTACTGATTAGAAGTGTACATTTTTTATTGGACTTATTGATACCGTAGATACAGCTAGAGGAAAAGGTACAGTTACAAGTAATTCAAAATTTATAAGAAAATATTCACTTAAACTTTATTGAAAGCTACTCTTACTTTTATTATATTTTAGAATGTCTTTGCTAACAATGTATTGTTCAGGTCATCAAGTGTAGGAGACTCATCCTAGAAGGTCGACCAGCCATCCAAGATTGTCAAGTTCAATGTCGGTAACAAGGAGCATGCAAACATCGACGCCTTCATGATCTATGCCTAGTAAATCCTTGTTTTGCTATATTTGGTTTTGTGTTAATTATGATTTGATAATTTATACTTTAATCTTGGTTGCATCTCATAGTAGATTAATTTTGTGCACTAAGAGATACATTGGTGGCTGCTATGCCAGATATAGATTAGAGTACCTATATTGGTGATAATTCACCATTGTTTCCTGGATCTAGCCGTGTTTCTAGCATGGGAGTTATACAGACGTCATTGTTGATGGATGATAAAGAATTGATACCTTTAAAATGTCTTAAGCTTCCAGGTACTTTAAAATTATTGTTATTTATATTGTAATTGTAATTTACTTATTCATAACAAGTTTTGGATTGATGATCCCATGATATTTTTGTAGGAAACAATTATTTTTATAAGATGCTTTATGACTTGACATTGAAGATATTCGAGCCCACCATACATACAAGGTGGAACATCATAAGTGAACTAACCCTATCCCACCATTTTTATTTCATATCATTAATTGGTACAATATTTTTCCTTACATTCGGGCCTTTTCTTTTACTATATTCAAGGTACACAACTTTAGTTAATTTTTCTATCTAACAATTTTGTATTTTTCCTTAAAAGGTGGATCTTACAAGAAAAATACATAAAAGATTAGCTCATAAAAGATTTAGAGCATGAGTTTGGTAGTAACATTTTTGAGGAGAATAAAATTTTAGAAAAAGTTGCCAAACATCTTAAGACTATGAGGGACTCATATAGAAGGAATCTCGTCCATAACCCAAAGTACGAGCATCCTCCCTTTATTTCAGTGAGGCACTGGAATGAATTCATTTTGGATGCAAAGGAGAAAGGGGATACTCAAAGAGGAATTACACCAAAAAATGAGAGAAGGTATGCAATAGTATTAACTACTATTAGAATGTAATTATGCACTAATTAGTGATCTTTATATCTATATAATCTAACATATTTCAAAATTTTCATAGGTTGTAGGACACATCAAAGGAAACAAAGGCCAGACTGCAAAAGATTGGGTGACACAAACTTGGCTCTGTTGGTTATTCAAAAATTTAAGCATGAATTGTAAGTAGCAATAAATGAATTTTGGATTAAAATTTTTATAAATTACAAATAATTTTGTTTAATCAAAAAATGCGGAGCTCAAAATTTAATTTAGAGGCCATGACAGAACACAAAAAAATTGCCTTAAAGGAAGGCTATCAAGTCATGGCTGAACGCCTATGCCAAGCTTCCACTGGCCCAACCCAAGAGTCTCCTGCATCGATTGAACAGGTAAATATGCCAAATGAAAAATATTTGAAATTGAATACTAGAGCAAAAATCTATTTGATGTTAATTTTGAACATAAATTGACTATTTTTGTTTTTAAAAAGAAAACAATGATAACAATGTGCATGACATTGCAATGCAACCTCGTAATCCTAACACAACCTACACCGCATGACAAAGGCTCTGATGTGCATCGCATTGTTGATGGAGGTGTTCATTTTCTATTGAAAATCAATTATGTAATTATTAATATAATTTAACATCTTAAATTGAAATTGGTGTAACCTTTTTTGTGTATATTTTAGAGCATACAGAACGTCATGCTAAACAAGTGGAGGATGTTCAGAGTGATCACCATGTAGATGATGTGGCACATTTAGGTAAAGAAAATCTATGTTTTGTTCTTTTAAATTTCTTTTTTGATTTATAGTTCTTTTAATTAATGAAATACTTGTAACACTAATATAAAATGGTGTGAATTTAACCCATGTAGTTGTTATTGCAGCGGACCCCCATTTTCGGCAACAGCCTCATGTTCTTGAACACATGAGGAGGAGACATGTGTTGAGATCAAAAGCAATGGAGGAGGGGAATGATGAGGATATTGATGCTCCACTTAGCCGTTACCTTAAAAAATGAGCAATAAACAAAAAAAGAAATGAGTGTAATTAACAGTGTTTGCTAATGAAAGAACATTGTCTTAATGGATGTAATTTTGTATTAGTAAATGTTGATGAATGATGTGTTAATCAATTATTCATGAATGTTGTGTGTTAATTAATTTTATGTTTTAATGAATGTTATGTGATTATAATGATTGAATGTTATATTTCAAAAATGGATGAATGAATGAATGAATGTTATTAGATGTTAATGGGGAATTTAGAGTGATGTTAGGGGGGGGAGGGGAAAAATGAGCTTCCACCTTCATGTGGTTGGCCTTGTTAAGTAGAGAATATTAAACTGTTCTTGAAACCAAGTGAAGCTAAAACTAAACCAATGATGTAGATTCAATGGTCAAAAACACCTACTAGTCATATTCCACATGGTTCAGTACCCATTTTGATGCAGAGGCATCCCTCAACCTCGCTCTAATAATTCAATATGTTGTTGTACTAGTTCTTTTCCCAAGGTCTTCACTAAATTCCATTACCTTCAATGCAAATCCAATGGCCAGACACTCTCATAAGTCCTATTCCTCAAGGACAAGTACCCCTCCCTAGGTACACTCAAGTCCTATTCTCTTTGCATACAATTCTTATAATTCCTTCAATAGGATAGTATCATTTTGATGCTTGACTTGTCATCATTAACTAGTGGGTTATTGTAGATTGCTTGTTGCTATCATTATAGATCACTATTTTTTTATCTCATAGTTTTTCTTTGATTTTTCTCACTTCCCAAATAGTGGATAGCTTTAATCTTACCTTCACTATCCAAAATTTTCAACCTTGATTGTTTTCATTGTTCACAACAATTTCTATTCACTTCCCCTGTATTGTACCAAGTACTCCTCTGTTCACCATATATTTTCCTTTACAAAATAACAATATTTTTTTATTGCTAATTCTTTATAGAAGAATCTTATTTTATGCAACATTTTTATCGATTATTAGCATTTATGGATTATTAGGGGACCTTAACGTGAATAAACCATGATTTCATTTCTTGTAGGTTGATTGTGCCCTATTAATGGCAAAGGAAAATCTTGATAACTTCTTAGATGCTAAGAACATTTTAATACAAATGGGAACCTATTTTCAAGTACATGTGAGTAATTCTGAGTCCTGACTATTATTTGTTCTTTTATTCTTGTAAAAGCCTCCACTACCCCCTCCTTTATTCTTATTATTCTTCTCTATAAAAAGTACTTTTTTGTGTTCTTCGTATGATGATTATCTTGATTGCTTTGGTGATCCAGAGACTATTGGAAAGATGAGGCCATTCTCTAATCTAGATTCTAAATCTATCTCAAATATGGTTTCTTAAGTTGCTAACGACACATTTTTATATCAATGTAGGTTATTATATCAATGAGTTGGAGTTGCAACAGATTTCTCATGTAGGTTATTATATCAATAAGTTGGAGTTGCAGCATATTTCTTAGCAAACCCTATGGTACTTTATCATCCAAGGTTATGAGTTCTTGTATAAGTGGTGTATCTAATCAATATGAAGCCTCTACAACAATAGCTTTTCAAAGGTCATTCTTGAAGGATAATGGCTACCCCACGCAAAAACCATGCATGCACAAGAAAAGGTTTGCATCATTGATCTCATTGTTTTTCATGGAAAAAATTTGATTCAAAGTCTTGAGTGTCTCTCATGGATTCGTAGATTCATGAAATTTTATTTTTCCCATTATGATTCAAATAGATTCATGTGTGCATATATATATATATATATATATATATATATATATATATATATATATATATATATATATATATATATTCAAAAAATAAGACAAATATACATAATTGTAAAACTAATTCATTTCATAGTATGAATCTATGATGTTTGATCATTGATCAATGTCAAATGTCAAAGATAAACATTATAATTCAAAAGAAAATCATCACATTGAATCAGATTTTATGTTGTTACATGCCATAAATTGTTCAAAGATATTGTTAATATTTACTCGGTAACCATTGTTAAACACAATTATTCTATTGCAAATGAAACCTTTTACAATAAAATCATTGCAAATAAAAAATTTTATTGGTGATCCCTTTACAAAAAAGCCTCCATAACCCTACCTATAAACCCATATATAAAATAAGAGTCACATGATCAATCTATGGTAGAATTTGGAGAAAGGCAAAGGACTTTGAGCTTGTAGGCACTTCTTGTGTGCTTCTAGCCTTCACCATTGGGGAACCTCTACATTCGGGTTTAGTTGAGTGCTCCATTATTGCAAACTTTATCCTCTTTGAAGATGGTATGTTTACTCTGAACCATATTCCTATCTCTTGGACTACCATCTTATTATAGTTTTCATTTCCATCACATAGGATTGGATATGTGATGTGGAGGAAGTAGTGGTTTCCCACAAAAACTCTCATATTCCCTCTTAGATTCAAGGATCATCACCATATCTCAATGCTTAAACAACTAGTCTTGGCCCTCCATAGGTCTTCTCTATAATGGAACATTCCCTAAACTCAAGAATATTCCTTTTCAACTATAGGAACCTTCAAAAAATCTCACCAATCTCCCTTGGTGTTCTAAACCAACATGCCTAACCTTTGGGTGACCTTATTCTCCATGGCACTACTCTTCATGCTTCCAATGGCATTGAGAAGGTGTGACCTTTCAACATTGGTGTTTATTTTTAACAACACCAAGGATCTAATGTCAAGGAGGCCCTAAATAGTACCATACCCCTATGTAGTCAACAACCTTGACAAATGGAATGTCTAGTATAAGATTGTCCTAGTTATGACAATGGATAGGATACAAGATAGTTATGACAATGGATAGGATACAAGACTTGACAACTCCTTTAGGAACCCTGATCTAGATGATTAGAGATGACTAATACAAGAAACAATCCTAAGGAATTAAATGAACACAAATGTACAATGGATCTATATTTAATAATAGTTCTGATCTGACTGAGAATAGTGAACAAATAGTGAGAACTAAATGATGACAATCCTTTTGAAACTTTGGCTTCCATTCATATGATTTGTGATATTTTCAGATAAATTCTTTATTTTTTTGGAACTTCTAGCTTAATCGTATTTTTTTTTTAGTTTTTATATCTATATATGTATACTTGTTGTCAAAATTTTCAATTAAGAGCACAAGGTTACGCATTGCACATTGATAAGCATACATTGTTAGTACATTTAATTTATAATTGACATTTGATAGTTGTTCTTGTATTGATTCAATCAATAAAACACTTGGTCCTCACATGCATGAATGTTAATGATCCCACTAGAGCTTTAAACATACTCCAAATTTCATGTCTATAAGTTATCAAACCATCTATGCTTCTATTTCAACACCCAATACCCAACAACCTTCTCTAGGCCTATCTAGTAGCCCTTCTTAGACAGTGTTCTGCAAATTATCCAAATACTTCCTAAACAACTTGGTGAAGACATTACATTTACAAATACCCTTTTTGAAGTTGTTAAACATATATCAAACTTAGATCTCCATCATTTGACTAGTGAACCTTTCCATCACCCTACAACCCTCATTCTAGGCCTAACTAGCCCTTTGATAACAAAGAAAATCATACATTCCTTCACTGCTAAGACTCAAGACCCCAAAAAAGTCTTGTAAAATGGTTTAAAACAATATATTATCAAAAAAAATTTATCAAACATACCCATTTATGCTCCCATTCATCAAACCCTTGTTTTTAGGGTCACCTATCTAGGGTGTACTGAAAAGGACCTCCACAACTCTCTCCATATCGAACCAACTGATTAAACACATTAGTAGGACCCCCACAACACTAATTCATCACCAAATACCTTCTTTCTTAAGGGCATTCAACCCCAATATAACTGGTGTCAAAACAAGGCACACTTCATACAACAACATCCACTCCTTTGTGGTCTCTCCACCCATTACTCCATTTCCCTACATAAAATTAACAACACTAAGGAAATATATTACATTTTTACACTCTCCCACCAATTACAGTGACCACAGGGGTGGGAGAGTCACTTCATCATGAAGGCTTCAAACCAAAAAACATTGACTATGCCCTCAATGCCCAAGAAGAGTCAAATACCAGTCAGTTGTTTGGCTTCAATAACAATCAAAACACTAAAGTGAATGCATGAATATGTAAAATAAACTCAAGATAATGTTATTACACCATTTTCCAAATCAAAGTCACATTTATTCAATCATTAGAATTCACTGGTGTTGTAACTATACCCTACGGAACAGTTTGCTGGGAAATATTATTTTATTGATTGATTCTCTCACCAAAATGGTGACTTACACATATAGCGTACTTGCAAGAAGCTATGAAAGAAATTGGGGGGATAGAATAAGAAAGTAAAACCCCACTTCAAATGGAGGTAAGTACTTTTTCATGTTAATTTTGGTTTATATAACATGTTCACCTATAAATTATTCATTAAGGTTTACTAAAATTAGTGAGTATATGAACAACAAAATAGCTACGACCTTCATTTTTCTTTAAAGGTAAAAGTTTAGTAATAATAAGTACTTGCAACTTGTTTGAGCTACATAATAGATACTGCTTAAACATGTACATAATATTTCTAATAAGAAGATTTTTTTTATCAGATTGAGTACAATTTGAAATATCCTTGGAGATGTAGGGTTCCAAGATGGGATACTTGGAATTTTATTCAAATATTCAAACAACAAAATCATTGGCTTGTCAATGACATTTACAAGTAATAATTAAAGCTTATGTATCATCATTCATATTTCATTATTTCCTTCCAAATAAATATCAATGCCAATTTAACATTTTCATTTTGTATATTTTCTAATTGAATAGAAGAAAATAAGTTCATTTGAAAATCCATATTTATGATTTCTTTCAGGATCCCAAATATTTATAGAGAGAAGTCATTCGAAAGTAATTCATCTTGATTTCTTTCATCGTCGACATGTGGAATTTTATTTTTGGTGCGCTTGCTCATTATTTGAGCCCACATTCAGTGTATGCAGAATTATTTTTGCAAAATTGGCTATGTCGATGATGATTATGAAGAAGATTTGAAAATGTTGCACCAATCTGAATTGGATCAATCATAATTTTCAAATCTCTTCATCAATCACCATCAACCATTTTCCAAGAGATGACAATCCAACAACCTAATAAAGGAGTGCAAATGACATAAGAAAGAATGGGCTGCAATGAAAATTGTATATTTTCATACCTCATCCTTATTACAGTAATATCCAACATGTGGATCAAAGAGCACATAACCAATAGAAATCTCAAAAGCAATACATGCAAATAACCACATATCTATAGAAGTGCAATAGTCAGCTCCAAGGATAACCTCAGGAGCTCTATACTATCTTGTGTATTTATCATTAGTAAAATGCCTATAAGTCCTCCATTGATTGTTGGACTGGATTAATGAGGGTGATTATCTGATAATATATTTGTGTGATCATTGGTTGTTATTTTGTCTTGATATTTTTGTGTTATTTTATTTTACTATGCATGAAAGCTTTCTATTGATCATATGTGTTTTTTCATGCCATTGAAAACATATTAAGCATTGCTATAATTTTAATTGTATCTTATGTTCCACTACATTTATTAATACTGTATAAGAATTTATTTATAATTAATGTTCTTAGGAAAAATATATGGTGAGTGAGAGGAAGAAAATTACCAATCATTTTCTTTGTCAGCAATAATCTTAACAACGGGTTTTCGATATCCAGGCCTGGGATGAGAGTCTTAAGAAGGGTTATGAGCAGAGGGCAGTGATTTGAGTACAAAACTTTGACCATCCAACACATTGGCAGAAATAGATGTAATTATTTTCTAACAATATATTGTATGTGGTTTTATTTATGTTATTCAAAATTGAATCTTTCAGTGGTCTTGTTTACAAGTATTGTTCTACAAAGATTGTTTCTTCATAATAGTATGGTCCTGATTAGATTGATCATCTTTTGATGATTAGTACAAGAGAGCTACTGATTGTATGTTGACATTTGGAACTACGCATGGTGTGATAGTTTGAATAGTTGACCACACATATTGAATAGTTGACCAAAAATGCAAGAATTCAAACTTGTATTGCTTCAAGCAAGTACAGTCTATACAAATGTAAATCTAAATAGTACTCTCTTTCTTCTCTCATGCCTCTCAAGTCTTACATAGACTCAAACTAACTCCCCTAACTGATCCACAGTGGTTGGATCCTTTAACTATGTAACTAATCCTTATTTTTGTAATTTCCCTCCAAGTACACTTGACCATTGCTATTCAAATATTTAAATTTTAAAACTTATTTAATTTTAGATTGACCTTATAAATCCTTCATCCTTCATAGGCCATCCATGTGACCCCTTTCATGTCATCCTATTGATTCATATTGGTAATAATATCATGGTCATATCATTAATAATATATTAATAGATTCATAATATATATTAAATTTTTTTAAAAAAAACTAAATATGTTATCGATTTTTTTACCAACAAAGATTGTATAGTTCGACGTCAATGCTATACTTTCGACGTATTTAACCATCAATTTTTTGACCAAATGACTGTATATTTTAATGCCAATGTTATACTATCGACGTATTCATTGGTCGATATTTTGACCATATGTGGTCAAAAATTATGAAAGCTATGTCGGCTATTTACACCAACCATATGACTATTTCAACTAACATTGATCGAACTCGATGAAAGATATGTTAGACATTCTTCACCACCCCTTTGGTTATTTTGACATCAGATTAGTCAATAGTTCAACAACTATAAGCATCGAATATTTGACAATATTTAAACGTGTTGAATAAGCGACGAACAAAGTTTGACAACAATAATGGTCGTTTGGTCGACCAATGTGCATCAAAAAATTGACTAATTCGCATCGAAAATCAGGCTAAAATTTACTAGGGGGTTATGAATTCGATGATTATTTTTGAAGTAATGGCTTGAGTTGATAATTCAAATAATGATAGTTGATTGAATTATATTTAACTAAGACAAGAACATTCAAATGATCATAGACTAATAAAGATCACAATTCAATGTTTATCTTTATGGATGTAAATAGGTTGAGGATGTTTCTTTAGTAGCGGCATTAGGGAACCTATGAGGAATTAGGTTGGTTAGTAATCTTGAATTTGAGCTTTGTAAAAAAGTGTATATTTATGTATTATAAATGATGCATATCTCATCGGTAAAAAAAAATTGCTTGCATCTTTAGTAGTTAGATGGCTTGTTCTCTTGGGTTTCTTGGTGGGGCATCATAAGAAAAGTGTAAAGAAAGTTTTTACTGATAAATTTGGTGCTTGTAGAGATGCTAAAATTATCATAACTAGAATAAATTTGTTTTGGTTCTTCTATAATAACAAAGGTAAGAAAATCCTTGTGTGTAACCCATAGAAACTAGACTTGGCCAAATGCATTATCCATATTGTCTTTGTAGATATAGAAATCATCCAAGCATGGGTAGACAATTATTGTTGTGAAACTAGGACAATTAGGACTATAAATAGATTACTTGTATTGGTTGTGACCATGTTTATTATCATCATCTTTTTCATGTTGAATAAAAAAGAGATCACTAGAATGAATAGGGAAGATTTGAAAATGGAGTATTCAAGACTTGTAAAAACATTTAAGGTGGATGAGGTGGTTTATTATAGATAGAGAGGAGATAAAAATAGACACATTCCAATTAGAGAAAGAGAAACATTGTGGGTGAGATATTTCTTGTGGTTTTTTAATCTACATACTATGGTTGGTGTCAATTGTTGGGAGAAGACTCAAAAGAGAAGATGTCCTCAGACCTACTATTCATGTCCATGAGGACACAAAACCCTTAAATAAATGTGGATTTTGACATTGCTTTCGAGCTTGAGAGGCTAATTCATAACCAGTTATCAAACCGGAGTGAGAAAAGGTGATTCAAACATTACCCTTTTCTATGATATTTGATACTTTATCAAAATAGGGAAATTTTTCAGGCATAGCTTGTATTTAACAATAGTAGATGATAAAGGAAGTAGAGTTCTAGTACAAAATTGGTGTGTCCCATGGGACAAAGATGCTAAAAAGTGTGATTACCAAATTCTCAAAGATTGTTTTGTTGTCCCAATTCTTAGAGGCTTAGGGTATATTGTTGAGCGTCTTCCATTATCAATAAGAAAAGCATTAAGAGAATTGGCTTTTAATCTAGAAAAGGGACATACACATGATTTCTCTTATTGGTTTTGTAAAGGCCCAAATACTACTATCATTAGAGTGTATGGATTCCCACATGCCCCTCACAAATTGCCATTATTTATGCTTAAGAGACTTGTATTTTTAGAGTTCATGTGGCAGATGCTTTGGCTTGAGAGGGAAGTGATATGACCAAGAAAGATGGAGACATTTTTCCCCATATTCCCAAATTTGTGGGTCACTCAATTGGATCTAATATGTTGGAAAATCTCTAAAATTTCTTGAAGGAAAACTATCAATTTCCATCAGATGAGGAAATATTATGTGACCCTGAGGATCACATTAATTCTTTGGTTAAACAATTGTCACACCAATGGTTGGCTCAAGAATATGTAACCAAAAATTGCCTCACATTTTAGAAGTCTATGACAAGAGGACAAAATTGGAATACTTTTTTTAAGCTTGAGAAGGATATGAGGAAGAAATGACTTCCTAGGTTCTTTGATGAACAATCCAACCCAGTACGAAGGATGGAGGTGTGTTTGGCCAACTTTGACAAGTTGTATGGGAAGTGTACAAAAAATAACTCAGAAGAAGTTTAAGTTAAATTAGAAAGGCCTAAGGGGATTATTATATGTGATGTTGAATAATCAATACTAGCTCCTCCACAAAAGAGGTAAAAAAAGGATACCCATGTTCTACATAGTGAATTAGAAGGACGAGTTGGTGTCGATGAGGTTTTCACTGCACTCAATACACTAAGAGATTCAGAAGAAGTGGACAGACCCTATTCTCCACCTCATGTGTATCAAGATGAAATTCATGGCCATAATGTCCAACTCTCTAAAGATGTAAAACCCATAAAAAAATTTGATGAAAGAAAGATTATATATCAAAGATTTATTGTGGAAGATGATTTCATTAATTCTCAAGAACTCAAGGATTTTTCTCTCAAAATGAAGATGAAAGAATTTGAGGAGATAAAATGAGTTACCCTCATGGGTGTGGAAAAATCTAAGCATGACAAAGTCATAGCTCAAACTTTTAAGGAGATGAGGTTTGATGAAATCAATATTACCCCCACAGAAGTCAAGGATATGGTTTTGAAAAGTGATATGCTGGTTATTCCTGGATTAACACTAAAACAAGTATTTTTATTGGACCAAATCAAAAAACAAGAAGACTCCATCCTTGTTGCAGAGTTTAATTCTTTTGAAGGAGTGAGTGGAATAAGGTATGACCCAAAAAATGAGGTGCTTGAATCATGGGTCAGCTATAAGGGTTCTAAGAAACCAAAGTTGTTAGATATGGTGAAAGGAAAAGATGACACTTCCATATTGAAAACTATGCAAAATAATTCTCCATTAGCAACTTCCACATCACTCATGCATCAGGTCATGTTCACCCAGGATCAAGTCAAACACATGGAGCAATATGTAAATGAATTAGAGAAGAGTGAAATTGAAATAAATTATGTAATAAACCAAATGTATTTGGAAAATGCCACTCTAAAGGAAAGGTTCAAAGGGTTTGAAGAAAGTCAAAGCAGAGAAATTTTCATACATAAGGATGTCCCACCAAAACTTGTTTACTATACCAGAATTGTTGAAGAGTCTGATGAAGAAAAAACCAAATATGAGATCGAGATGATCATATTGAAGGAAAAAAATGAAAAACTTTCACAAGAGATTCCTCAGAAGGTTCTCAATACCTTTGAGAAGATATTAGTTCACATAACAGAATTTGTTATCAACAAATGTGATGATGTTTACAAAGGATATGGTACTTTCTTGTGGATATAGAAAGTGTTTCATGAAAATAAGTCTAAACTTGAGAAGCTAGTAAATGAATGGTAGCCCCATTACATGAATTTTACTACTTTGTATAAAATTACTCAAAGAGATTTGGATTCTCCCAAGAAGATCAGTGAAATAGAGAAAATGATAACTTTTATTATTGAGGAATTAAGATATGTGAATGGTGAAGAGTGGAGAATCTCAGATAAAATTCCTACTTTCCACACAATTAAACATTGAACAACCCTAGAGATAATTGATAAAGATGGGGAAATAATGAGATTAAAAGATTGGAGATTTGAGTTCAAAGAAATGGTACCAAATATTATTGCACACATGATAAAGGAAAATGATACAAGTGTCCAACACTTCAATATGTTCAAAGACAGGATCATTACATTGGACAGTATCTTTTCAAAATTTATAATAGAGGTAAGGGCATCAACAGGGAAGCGATGGAAGGACCATGTAATCAACATGACTGCTATATTGAATTTCAATTGGTTCTGACACTTTGAAGTAGTCAGATGGGAAGAAGAATATTTGGAAGCAAATAAATAGGAGCTAGAAATTGCAGAGGACATCCCAGAGGATTAGAATGTGGCCATTTCATGGAATCTTCCCGTGTGCAATGGTGATGGATCATTTGTGTTCCACTTTGTTTTAGATAAAGTTTTAAAATAGTGTGTTAAGTTTTAAAATAGTTTGTTAAGTTTTTAAAAAAATTAGTTATAAAACATCATTATGTGAAACAACTTAAAGCTTGTTGCTTCTCATTTACTATAAAGGAGAAATCAAGGTCGAAGGAAAAGACATTATTATTATCACAATATACATTATATCAACAACAAATACTTTTTATAGTCTTTAAGAAACATAATCAGTACTTTTATTCTCAATTAGGATGTGGAAAATCTTTTATTCAGATGAGTTCTCTGTAAATTTTCATTTAAGGTAAATGATTGCTATCTTAAATTGACTTGTGAAGAAATTATATGTTGTCATAGCAGTTTGAAAAATCAAGATTAATTTGAGAAATAGTTGTCCGTTTGTTTCTTGTCTAATCGGTCTTTCACAGGAAAGCTAAATTTAATTAAACAAATTATGGTGGTGACATATAGTTATATAGTATTGGGGGTTAGATAGTTGACATATGCATCCATGGGGAGGATTTAAAAATTGTCTCATAGAGTTATACATTGGGTCTAGAGGAGGGTGAATCTATAGCCCAAAAGAGAAGGCATTGGTCAATTTAACATAAACTCCATTCAAAAAATAATTAAATCATAATAGGAGAGGTAGAAGATAAACAGAAGCAAGAATCAAGATAGCTATAAGCAAGAATCAAAGAGTTAGAAGTAGAAACAAGATAACCAAGAAGTTAGAAAGGATAAAGTAATAAGTGAATGAATCTATTTCAAGAGTATATTCCATTTTTAGAAAGAGAAAAGAAGTAAGATACATGTAGGAGATATAATCTTCTATAAAAAGAATCAACTTGAAGTATCAGTTGGTGAATAGGTGTACCCGCCTAGGTCCTGCAGAGCCTAAAGTGTAGGGGAAGTTAGCATTAATCCAATTAAACTTGTTTTTTGGCCAAGACAGTTGGAAGGTTTGAGCATAGATCTTGGCATACTCTTAGAACTTTCCAATCTATTAATTTTGGAACCAACACAATGTGTGTGCACTAGAACTCACTAGTAGTTATACTAACATAGAGCTGGAAAGGAAATAGTACTGAAGAAAAATGCTTCAAAAGAAATAAAATGGGTACTAAACATGAATCAAAAACTAAAAAGGACTGAAATAGATAATAGAAACATAGTTATTAGCAAACAAATAGGAAGTTACTATATTCTACATTGGCCACAAGAATAGACAAATAACATAGTTCCAATGGCTGCAGGAAAAGTCAAAGAACATAGTTCCAATGTTTGTAGGAATAGTCAAATAATGAAGTTGTAATGGCTATAGGAACAGTCACAGAAGAAAGTTCCAATGGGTTCAGGAATAGTCAAAGAACAGAGTTCTAATGGCTGCAAGAATAGTCACATAACAAAGTTCTCACCATAGCTTCCAATTTTTTACTGAGAATGCAAATAATTTACCATGAAATGAACAACACAAAGGAAAATTATTTCAGATTTGTGGATTATTTCACTCTCCAAATAGTTTTCTAACATGAATTATACCAATGCTTAACCTATAGGGAAACATAGTCAAAAAATTGTAAGACGTATCCAACTTTATGTTTAACTTCTCACAGAGACACACGATATGGCTCATTAATGTGCTTAGTTGGGTTCATCCAGTACCAAAGTTCCCCGAGAGTATCAAGTGGAGCAACCTATAGAAGGGTGGTAGATAGTAAATTTTGAAGGGGCATCAAAGGGTAACCTTATCACATCAGGTGCAAGGCTTATAATCTGGGATTGTAATAGCAATACTGTTGCAATTGGTGGACAACGATTCAAAGATGGCACTAATAATGTGGCAGAGGCAACAACTGCTCTAACAAAAATTAAGTTGGAAAAGATGTTGGCAGCAACAAATTTGCATGTGGAAGGAGATACACTTATTATAATTCAGGAAATCATAAAAACAAGAATAGAAGCTTGGCGTTTTCGAAAGTACATTGACTTTATAATTGATGAACTATCCCTCCTAGATAATTTTAAAATAACCCATGTCAAAAGAGATGGAAATAGAGAGGCTGATAAATTTTCCAATTGGGCTTTAACATTTAATAGAATAAATGAGATTTAATTTTGAGGATTTTTGAATGATGTATAACCATGTGAAGAGTCATATTTTTAATGTTTTGAAAAGCGTCATTTATTAAGGTGATGGTTATTGGAATGACATGGTGCAAGAACCAAAACTTTCTAAAAGGAGAGTCATGATTATGAGACATCACATTAATGGTTGGAGTGTGTTGAATTTTTTTGAAGTCTCCCACAGAAGCCCATTTATCGCCACTTTAAGGAAGCAATTTATGAACATAAGCACTAGTGAAGGGTGAAAGAAGTGTTTCATTGTATTAGAGATGGATACTTCTTTTACAATGAGGGCATCTAAGCAACGTAATCCATTCTTTGGCCCAGTTACAAAGAAGCGACTTGGTTGCATATTTTTGTACAAAGATAAAAGGTTGACAAATATTGTGTTTTTGATTTTGGGTGTCATGTTTGATCAACTGACGAATAGATACAAAACTAATACATATGTGTACTCCATGATTTTGGCATGGGGTTTACAATTCAGAGAATCAACAACAACCATGAGGATAATAATGGAGGCAATAGTTCCTGAAGAGTTTTTGGTTGGGTTGGAGTCCATTCTCAAGTGAGTGGTTCCAAGAAAGGGGAAGGATTACAATGAAGGGATAGAAGATGAGGGTGACATGGGAGATGATGGGTACATTGCACTCATTTGAAGGCTTGATGAGTGACAAAGAGATGACCAAATCAAGGAAGAAAAGTTTAGATGGGATGCACTTAAATTTTTTCTTGATCTGATGCAATTAGAAGAAGAATTAGCAGAATTGTAGGCCAGGGTAGGGCTCATTGAAGGCTAGGGAAAATCTCACAGGGTTCTAAGATAGAGGAGGTTATTGAGGTTAAGGCGTAGGGTTCTGAGAAGGAGGAGGTTGCTAAGGTTAAGGTGCAGTATTACCAAGCTTCATGAGGCATGATCCTATAAATGGGAAGATGGATGACTAGTATTATGAAGATAATCGCATTCATCTACTAGAATTCGGGTGACAAGTTTCAATGATTTTTTTTTATTTTGAAAACTTTATCAATCTTAGGTAGTTTCTGGTGCGCAATGTTGTAAGGAGTAGTTATAGTAGGGATGCTTATTTTGAAGTGAGGAATTTGATAACTAATGAGCTATTGTAAATGGATCTTTTGGATGGTTTGGGGTAGGGTGTAGAAAAATCTTTTTGGTGGTGGTTGGAAGTAACTTTAATGTCTATTGTGAATGTTTTATGTACATTTCTAGATAATTAATAAAATAAATCATTATTACTGAGAAAACAAAATATATTACTGAATATGACTAACATGAAATGTATGAATATAACTTCTACAGTCTTGTATTAAATAAAATGTATGAATACTTCAAAAGAAATTAATTGAAAATATCATTTGTAGATTGAATCAAGGATTTATGATTTATCTATTGCTCTATGTTAGCAATTGTGTGAGTAATTATCGAGGTCTCTAAAGTACATATTTAAATGTTTCTTGAATCACTTATATGAATCTGGTAATTGTGTATGATTGTTGTAGAGCATATTATTTCATTGTTACAATTGATTAGTATAGGGTATTAAATTAGGAAAAGATTAAATTCATGTTTATATGTTGCAATTGTTTGAAGAAATAGCGACGACTCTATAATAATGATGCATGGTTAGATACATTTCATGAATGTTTGTATAAGGCAGTAACATTTAGAAGAGTATGCACAATTAATGTTGGGTTCATTTCATATTTGACTCTATTACCATGGATATGTGGTATTGGTCCTTACTGTTCAGACTTTTAGTAAGGAAAAACTTATGTAAACCAAGTCATTTTCTTCATGTGAATGTATAAACACAGTTAAGCCCTACCTCTCAATTAAATTCATCAACATGTTCAAAATAGAACCAATTCTAATATGAGCCAACTTATATTCTTGTATTGACTTGTTTACCTTGTTGAAGCTCTTGAAGTGTTACGTTTCAATGGTTAATGTTCCTTGGTTGACCAACCCCCTTTGTTAAATTTTACATCATCCGTCAGTTGCCCCTATTATGGTCGATTATTTCATTTGTTATAAGACAAGTGAAGAATGCAACAATTAGGTCAAAAACCTTAGGATCTTGACCCAAAATGCTAGGAAATGTAGGCATGAAGTGAAAAATGGGTGCAGAAGGAAGCAGAACAGGGGGAAAAGCCAAATACATGAAAAGACTTGATCAAGGTGCTTAACATGACCCCAAACCACTCACTCAGAGGGATAAATGCTCTTATCATGGAAGTGATTCCATTTTAAGATGATACAGAAAGTTATTCAGAGAAATCCTAGCAGCTTGAGTAAGATCTCTATGGATATGTATCAATTGCAGAAGAATCTTGAAGAAGCTCTTGAACATATTGATATACTTACTAAAGAAAGAGATACTCTAAAAGGTAAATATGATGATGTGAAGAACTTCATTGAGAAACTAAAAGAAAAAGTGGAAGAAATAAAATCAAAGAAAGAACCTATAATTCAAATCGAAGATTGTGATGAAATTTCAAATCTGAAGAAAGAAAATGAGATCCTTAAACATGAGTTAAAGATTGTAGATATGAAGTTAAGTTTGAAAGATGGAAATAGAAAGAATGAATCAAATTTGAAATCTGAAAATGAAGATCTGAAGTCTAAACTTTGTAAAGTGGCATCTAAACTTGAGAAAACCAAATTACAGTATGATGAACTTGAGAAGTACAATACAATTGTGAAAGGTGAATTGACTCAATCTAAACAACATCTTGAGAAATTGTATTCCACCAATGAGAAGATTTATGAACAAATGTCTTATCAAAAACCATACTATGATACAACTGGTCTTGGATTTAATTCATATAAGATAAGTGAAGAATGCAAGGAACCAGCTCCGAAAACCTCTAAAAACAAAGATGAAAAGAAATCTGATGAAGCTAACAAATCTGAAGACATACCTAATCCACCTAAAGAAGATGAATCACCTAAAGATATGTGAAGATTCAAAGGTATATGTTTTGCATGTAATACTTTTGGACATATGAAGAAAGATTTCACAAGTAAGAAATTCAAACCTCTCCATGGTTATTGTTATAATTATCATGGTTTTGGACATAGAGCTATTGATTGTAAGAAACCTAGATCTAATAATAACAATAATAGTAGTAGAATGTTTGGAGATACTAACCATGCAAATAAGAGACCTACTAAAGATATGAACAAGAGAAATGGAATTATGTGTTATAGATGCAACAAGATTGGACATATTGCCAGAAATTGTAGATCACAAATCAGTCAGACAGGACCAAGATATGGAAACAATGGAGTAGTTTATTAGATATGCAACAAATTTGGTCACACAGCAAGATTTTGCAAAATGAACAACATCAAAAACCCTAATCCTAGAAGTTATACAAGGAGAAATGAGAACATGAATAACAGTCAGAAAGGATGCTATAGTAACTCAAAAGAAGTTAAGTTTGGTAAAGCCACAGATCAATCAAGCACACTCAGTACACAAGGTAATCAGATAGGTGAAGTATCTGACATTAAGTGTGAATCTTTTCCTAACCCATCTCAAAGCACTTAAAGTAATTAATTCATGAAGAATGTATTAGAGTAGGAGATTAGGATAGTGTAAAAGTTAGATTAGATTGAATTGAGTCTTGTGAAGTTAATGTGAGGTAGTATATGATATAATGATGCTATGGTTAAGAGCTCATGAGCTAATATGAATATATGCCAGTACATGAAAAGAATGAAGTTTTGTAGGAAAATAGGAACAACTTTTTGGAAAGAAGCGGCAAAGGAATTGAATGCGATGTCAAAATCTTGAAATATTGAAAGGATAAAAGCTTATGATTGGTATTATTTGATCATTCAAGTGACTACAAGTGATAAGAAGAGAAATACAGTGGAGATTAAGAGTAGTTTGTAGGATTTGGAGAAGGATTTCGTGCCAGATCTATGCAAAGCCCTAAATCATGTATTTGAGGTATTTTACTAAGTAAATCTATCAAAACCAGTTAAGTTTTGCAAGAAGCATGGATGCATCACTTGTTCACCATATAAGAGATTTAGTTAGACCTAGAGTTAAAAGGGAACCAGTAGAACCCTTGGAAGAAGACCCTAGTCTTGCACTGTCATCCATTCCAGATAGAGTTCTGCATTTAGAAGATGTGAAAAGCTATTTGAAATACAAGTTTGATACCCTAAGTGATATAAATATGATCATGGAATATGAAAATATATACAATCAGGACATGTCATTTAAAGTAGTGTTTGAACATTTGAAGGATAATGAGGTTGTCAAGTATCCACTGCATTATGAATTCCAACATGATGAATGCACTAAGATCATTTTGAGTAGAATCCAAAATGGCAAATTTTGGCTAGATGACAAAGTGATAGATATCACTGCAGACCTAATTCATGAAGTAACCAGTTTTTCAATGAGAAGAATGTAAAGAAAATTGTATTGGATAACACTAAGTCATTGTATAATGGTAGAGGAATTGTAATCAGCAAGATCACACAAGATGATGTTAGATATGTAAGCAAGATTTTAACATCTATGTTTTGTGCAAATTCTAGAGAAGATGACATGGAAGTTGGTATGGTACATGTAGCTTATTTGATGTGTGTTGAAAAAGTTCAAGTTGATATGTGTGAAATTATAAGAATTCAGTTGTTTGAGAACCTTGAGAAGATTAAGAAAACCAAGAACTCACAATTTAGATTCTCATCTCTGATCACATATATGTTTTTCCATTTGTTGAGAATATTTCCATATACTATTGGAGAAGATTGGAATGATAATAGAAATACAATGGAAAAAATCAATAAGGTGTATCTAAGACACCCTATAGACAAGGTAAATGAGAGCGTAACCTTGGTAATCAGGACATTTCAAAACCAAATAAGAAAAAGATCAAGGATTCCACCAACCATAGTAGAGAAATATAGAAATAAAATATGTTTTATGGTTGACACTGATTTCACTTTTGTTGAAGCAGTTGAACAGAGAGTGGAATTTATAGATCCACTTGGATATGAAGTTTCTGAAGTTGAAATTGAAGAGTATATAAACAAATTACTTAAGTGTAAGTTGGATGTAAATAGTTCTATATTTGGAACATATGAGGATAACTTTAACTCTGTAAAGCCATTACAAGTAGAGAAATTAGCCAAAAAGAGAGTTGACAGCACAATAAAGAAAATCCTTAAGGATACAGGCATGATAGAACATGAGTTTATAGTTGTGAAGCAGACTACAGCAGCAATTAGAGATATAGGATAGAAAGAAGTTCTATATGTTCCACCCCTAATATTAGTTGCAGCTCACACTAAAGAAATTCAGGATTTAGAAGAAGAAATTGAAGTTATGGAAGTGTAGGAAGTGAGGAAATCCACTAGATCCTCCACCACTACACCAACAAAAAGAGTAAAGGAAATGGAAAGCAGACCAGGAAAGAGACAAAAGACTATGTATACCCCAGCATAAAGGAAAGTATTAGAAGTAAAAGATGATGAAGAAGCAAGAAGCAGTAAAAAGAAATGGAAACCTAAGATAGAAAAAGTGAATGCCTTAATTATCAATGAAGGTGATTTTACTAAAATGAACAAATTTTATGAGTTGTACAATTTTTCTGAGAAATTGAACTTAGAAAATGTAGTTGTTAGGCACATGATACTGGCAGATAAAAATTTTGATAGCATTCAAGGAAATATTCCTAATGAACTTTTTGAGAAGTTAGTTAATAGGAAGAAAAGAGCAGTTGAAGAAGATAAGAGCATAAGAGAAAACTATGTGAGAAAGCTATGTCATATAAAAGATGAAGAGCACTTTAAGGAGATTATGAAAAATATTAACACTCATCTGATAATGAAAAGGAGAACTATCTTAATAATGGGAGGAAATTATGAGGAAATCAACAAAGAGATAGAACAGGTAGTTGTAAAGGTTATGACCTCTGGTCCTAGTGAGCACACAAGTGTATCTGATCATGCATTGGAAGATGAACATCATAAAAGTCCTTCACCATCATCGCCACCATCTATTAACATTGAGGATGAAACTATGAATGTGGAAGGAACAAACATCACTTTAGATAGTGAAGATAAGCCATTCAACAATCTTGAGAATATTGTTGAGAATTTTTCTATTGAGCAATAGGATATGACAGTGAATGAGGAAGAGGGAAAGGAAACAAGAAAGGAAGAGGAAGAAAAATTGACACAAGAAGAAACACAGGTTAATACAGAAGAAATAGAACAGGAAGTTCCACAAGAACAAGCAGCAATCAGTCCTAAACCCAAGGAAGTAGTAAAGAAGCCACATATTGAATCTATCTTTGCTAGTCTTGGACAGGAAGTTGAGGATGATGATCAAATTGAGCTAATATCATCTTTGAATAAGATTATTGGAAAGAATAAGAAGGTAAAAAGCTTAGAAGGATCATTGCTTGAAGTGACAGAGAAACTACAAAGCATAATAACCAGTCAAATAAATAAGATTGACCCATAGAGTAAAGAAAAAGAAGTTGTGAAAGCATTTGATACTGAATTCACAAACTTATCAGACATGGCCACGGTTAAAGAACAAGCAGCCTATGAAGCTAAGATATTCCAAGATATATGTCAGAATATTAGAAATGATATAGATAATTTGGATGTTTGCATTAAGGAACTAAGAAGAAGTTTGGAAAGAGGAAAAGCTTTGTATATTCAGTGTACAAAATCAGAAGATCGTGTATCAGAAATAGCAAAGAAGATTAAGGAAAAAGAGGTAGAGATACAAATAGCAGTGAACCTCTTGTCAAGCCCAAATGTGAAGATCTCGGATATTGAGAAAAATATAAGCAAACTGAATGATAACATAAGGATTCTAAATGATGCAAAGGACAAGAAATTTAGGAGATTCACTCTATTAAGAGAGCATGTATCAATTAAACTGAGTATTGTTGAGAGTCAATTGGAGGAATGTCTTTCTTCTAAGACATCTTATGGAAAATTTCACTATGCAAGCCTTCAGGCATGTGAAATTGCATCTTATGGTCTATGTGCACTCCTAAGTGTTTTAGATGCTATAAAGAAATCATGGGATAAGGAGTTAGCAAGCATGAAGACAAATTTTGCAGACTGTGTTGCAAGCCTACCGGCTTTGCAATTTTAAGATCTTAAGGTAAATCATTTTTTACAAGTTTTTGGCACCCTTATTATTGTCATTCTTGTCAAAGGGGGAGTAGTAGCAGAAAATTATATAGATAGTATAGTATGATGCATACTCCTAGGGGGAGTACAGATATTCAGAGATATAAGTATGTTGGAGACTTTTTTTTATGGCCACAATTTTGAAATTTTGTGAGACTTAGCCAATTTTCTTATATGTTTCCACCAATGAAAAAGGGAGAGATTGTTGGAAATTGGGCTAAGTAGGATATCAATTTTTTGTCATTATGGCAACATATAATCAGTATGATGACCGCACTACAGTAGCAATCATTTTTGTAACAGCGCAAGTAAAATTGTCTAAGTATAGCTGCATTTTCCAATCTAATCAGAGACAGTTTTGGTTAGCGATGTTTGCAGAAGTAGGTTCAATGTATGTGCACTTGAACATGGATAATTCTATGTATAATAAAGACACATGTGAAAGCGCAAGTCTGTACGGTATTTACGGAAGGAGATATTGCAGAATTATAGAGACAGAGTCATAGCCAACCTTAACAGAGCAAGAAGATGGAATAAGAATGATAGTTAAGGGATTTTTTTTTTATCAAAATAATGACTTAACCATATAAGGGATGACATCCTAGATGTTAACCCTTAGACAGCATAAATTAGTTTTTGTATTTAGGAAAGAGTTTATGCTTGGTAAAGCCAACTATAAAGTTATTATTCTTCATAACTGGTATATATGTAAAAAGCATGTAATACAAAGTATATAGATTGATGTAATAAGTTATTATAATGCTATGATGTGAAGTTGTATATTGTAAAAGAAAAGCAAGTAGAGTTTGTATATGAAAGTGAAGAGCCTAGAGAGCTAAATTAGAATAGGAAAGCTATTCGGCATCAGTGAAAGGTTATGTACTTTACCTTTTGTATTCAGATATCATTGTATTTTACATGTTTGGGGAGTGAGCTCATCTTGTAAACATTATATTTTGTAATACCAACTCTTAGCAAGGTTGAGGCTTCTAACAAGGCCTAGAGTCCTTTAATCAGGGCAGAGACACTATATGCATGTAATAGACTCCTGACAGGGTCAACATCCTTAATCGGATACTTTTGATTAGTGGATCAGTTGTGGGTATCATCCCCTTTGGGGTTTTCCCTTGGCCATGGTTTCCTCAAGGAAAAACATGGTGTTATGAGTTCATTTGCTTTATTGTTATGCATGTTATTTAGTTTACTTTGTTTTTCAAGCTTCAAGTTAATTTTTTATATCCATAATTAGGCAAAAGTAAAAGTTTGTAGAATACTGATTCACCCCCCCCCCCCCTCTCAATATTCCCTATTTCTAACATAGTGCACAGGTCTAACCCAACTAATTGGCAAATAATGAGTTTAGCACCTTGCCTTCTCTGCAAATTTCTAAAAGAAGTGTGAATTATTAGAAGAAATTCTAGTGTAATTTAATTGTTAGAACTAGGTTTCTCTTGTAAAAGAATATTTCTATGGCTTCATCTTCTTCTAGAAACACTACCCAAGAAGGTCCTACAACCAAGAAGGAAAAATAGATGAACCTCTCTGACGACTTTATTACCCAATGCCCTAGCTCCTTACAAAGGTAAAAAATGACTCCAAATTTCCCAAAATTAAGTGACAAGTAGATAGAAGATAGTGAAGTCCACATGGGAGTAAGAAGGCACAATACTTTCAGATATTTCTATACTAAATCAGAGAGCCCTCGGCTAGACTCTGACCCCTAGAAGATTGGGTTAGAAAAGTTGGTAGTCCCTAATGTTTTGGTCAATGTAGACCTAATTAGGACTTTAGCTAGATGCTATAACACTACAACTAGGAAAACTGAATCTCCACATGGAGTTATGCTAACTATTAATAAGGATGAAATTTTCAATATCCTTGACATAAAGGATGGTGTCGATTACAATATGAAGAATAACCTATCTTCCCTCAAGAAAGAATATACAAAATGTGGAGGAATGTATAGTTGGTTGTGGCTGCCAATTCATAGGCCTAGGGTTAATGGTGAGTTGAACAAGTTCACAAAATATGAGGCTCCACCCTACAATGTGCAATTGTTTCACATATAGTATAGGATGACCTATTATGTTGAGTATCAGTTGTTTGGATATTGGGGAGATGATGAAATGTTAATGGAATTTACAATTTTGGCCTACGATGTCCAAAATATAAATATAAATAAGCCATTTGATTACCCACAATATGTGGTTGAAAAAATGCATCGGTCATTATGTGAAATTAAATAGAATGAGTCAGTGGTTAGATTTAAATGGTATTCTTTATTGTTACATATGCTTCTATTTGAAGGAGATCAGTTTAAATTATGGAGTAGTGAACTCCATATCAACTATGTAGATATCTTTGGGAATGAGAATTTTGTTCAATTGTGGACCAATGTATAGGACTATGAGAAAAAAAATCAATACATACACTTTGAAGATTACTTTTTTTAGAGACTATATGATATCATAGGCCCCAAATCTCCCCCCATGATGTCCCCCCAAATAATGAAGTTTTTAAGGCCAAAAGAAAAGGATGATGCACAAAAAGTAAAACACAATTGGATGGATTGGTACCTGATGAGGAGATATTCATATGTGAGGGTTTATGGATTTCAGGGTAAGGTTCATTTCCTACCCCACACTATTCCAAACATATTAACCATTTTGGATTTCATTTGGCAAATGTTTGAGGCCACTGACATTTTTAGGAAAAATAACAAAGCTTCAATCCTCCCTCCATGTCTCAATATTGGATATTTTGATATTAATGGTTTGGAGGTATATGAAGAGGCTATCAAATTTCTCAACTCATATAATATGCCTAAAGTGATAGAGGTCAGACCATTTGATCCTGAGAGATACTATGACTCTACAAATAAAGAAGCTACCTTAGGATCATATCACCACTCTTTCCTACAAAAGGAGGAACTCTAGAGGAATTCCTATGAGGAGGATTGCAACAGAGTTCTAGTATAGAATAGGGTGCATGAAGTTGAGAAGAGGAGATCAAGGGAAATTCTCAATTACCCAGGGGCATTCCATAATGATTTTAATAGGGTAAAGAGATTGGAGTTGTTTATCCAATCTACAAAGGTGTTACTAAATGAGGTTGAAGTTGTTGCTACATTTAGAAAAGTTCCTGAGTGGAATTGGAGGTCCAATCCCTGCTATGCCTCTTAATAGGCAGTCACCTGCACCATCAGCCAACTTATTTTTTTTACAAGATATTGGAAGTATAGTAGGGGGCAGGAATATGAGGAATTATTACAAGATGCTCAACTTGATCCCTACCATCCCATGAGTGGTGACAATGATGACATTTTGGAGATTATGTAGTACTTAACTGAAGGTGTGAGGAAAAAGTATGCTAATAAATTCATGAGTGATGATGAATTTGTGAAATATAAGGAATTAAAAATGTTTGTCTATGAAATAAAAGGAAAGGAATTGGCAGAGAAGCTGGATTTTACTGATTATGAGAAGAGAAAGGAGGCCACAAATACCTTTTGGAAAAATGTCAAGAAAGAGATACAAATAATGACCCCGAAAGAGGGGAGGAAAATATTAAGAGAATCTAGTTGTTTATTGCTCCCAGGTGTAAACATCTCCACTTGCATTGCATTTGATAATTTAAGGAGATACAAAGATGTGGATTGCATAATCAATGATTAAGGGATGGATAATTTATGTTATAGGTCTCAATTTAGAACAAATGATAATACCCTTTCCATCTGGTCCTTGTATCCACCTGGTAAAAATCTAAGTACCATTGAGAATCTAAAAGACATCCTTGGGAATTTTATGATGTATAGATTAGAGGGAGTTACTTCAAAGGTAGTGGCCAATTTGAATGTTGATGTTGCTCTTTTCAACAAAGAAAAGGTTGACAAACAAAATAATTTGATAAAAATCATGCAAAGAAGGATAAGGGAGGTAGAGGGTCTTGCGCAAACCACTCCAAGATAGGGTCTCCTGTTAGAAGAAGATGAAAACCTCTCTCTAGAAAAGACTGATTTGAAATTGGAGAGGGAAAGGAGAGAAGTAGAGAGACAATTATTTCTTGCGCAACAATAAAATGTATCCTTAAAGAAATATTTGAATCTCACAAGTTTTAAGCTAGCTAGGGACTTGATTGAGCAAAAATATATAGACAAATGCATCCCCATTTGTATATAATGTGGCATAGATATCAATATATCATCAAGGTCATTCCTATGGAGAGAAAAGTGGAGTTCAAACTAAAAATTTTGAATAAGGGGTTGCAGAGGATGTTGTTAATTATGAAGCTTGTTGATGAACATCTCACAAACAATGCTCAATGGGTTGAGGTCTTGAGGAGGCTAATGTAAAAAATCCTCAAGATAGGTGAATTTCCATTGCAACATCACATGTATCATATGGAAATCCAAAAAGCAAGAGATTTACTGTCATTAGGAGTTTGAATCCCCCTCCATTTATTAAGGAAAATGGTGAAGATAAGTCAGAGGAAGAACAAAAAGAAGACTTGGATTGTTATATTATGTACCCTACACTCAATAAAGACATGAATGACATGGATAGTATACATTCAAATTTGTTTGGTCAGTTAAACATATTGTATAAGCTAGACTATTCAGTCAGACAACTAAACAAGTTAAACGCAGATGTGTCTGATGAAGGGTATGACAGACATATCAAAAAATACAAAGGTTTATTATTGAAATAAATGCAACAGATGGCATAAGGTAGCATTTGTCTTGTTTTTTGTGTAGTTTGGAAAGGCCTACAATTTCATCATTAATGACTCTTGTTGTCTAATAGATATTTTCTGTGTATATCTTTCATGTTTTCATAGGTTTTGTCAAGGGTTTCTAGATATAGTTATAAAGTTTAAAGACCATGTTTATAGTGTTTCTATGCTGACTTTCTACTATCTGTAATACCCTGAAAATGGACTATAGGTTCATTAACCTCCTACATCTTCAAATCAAATGAAATTGACATCAAAGTCCTAACCTAAGGCACATTTGCACATTATCAAATCCTAATTGATTATCCTAAATTCTACATCAGGGAATATTCCTAGTAATATTCCTAATTTATCATAATTATCTTTAATTTAATTATTATTTGGTGATAAATCTTATTTATCCTAAAGTTTGATTAATTGAATATTCTTAATATTTAATTAATTAGATTAATACTGCCAATTAATTATTTAATTAGATTTAATTCTATTTATTCCTAATTAATATTATTTAATTTTGACAATAAATCAAAATTCCTACAAACAATCAATTGGATATTCATTTAATTGATTTAAAATCAAAGTTGTCAAATTTAATGATTTAATTGGAATAAAGTTTGATTTAATAATTGATTAACCCATAAATCAATTGTTTTAATTCAAAAAAATTAGTTAAGTTGAGAATAAATCACTTTATTTATTAAATTAATTTATAATTAAATCATGTGCACAATCAAAAAAGTAGTCAACTTTAAAGCAACTTTAAATCAATTTTTAATTTCAATTTGTTAACTTTCTAAACTCAACATCTGATGATGAGTTGAAAAAGAGAACTAAAGCTCTATTTTGAGATAAAAACTGCTTTTGCATGATTTTATGAATTAAATATTCTTAATTTCTTGTTAACTCAAAAATCAACCTGATTTTATCAAGAGTGATTTATGGCTTTTCTCAATGCGTCCTCAAGCCCTGGATTTCTATAAAATCAAGGCTTAGCTCTTCACAATCAACACCTCGAAATTGCATCCTCACTTTGGCGAATTCATGACTGAAGAATCAATCTTTTGCGAATCAAGGCTATTGTGAGATTTTCATTTATTATTTTGAGCATTCATAGTTTCATATCATAGATTTTTATATGCATTCATAGCATTTCTTGGATTAAATCTACATTCAAAGTCAATTTCATACATTAGAGCTTAGATTCATACAGTTTCTCATTCTTATTGCATGGAAAATACAAAAATATAGATTAATTTGCATTCATATTTCATTGATTTCATCATCTTAAATCCTTCGTTTAGGTGTTACATTGTCACTGATCTCCATTTCAATCTGAGAACATCATACTCGCACCTACTAGAAGGCAGTAACTCGTCTGGTTAGCATAGTTTCAATTACTTGTAGATTTTGATTTTTGCTAACCTCTAATGTTTTACTGAAGTGTTGTGTCTATAGCTAGGTACAAAATTCTCACACACAACGTCTGGTTAGCATAGTTTCAATTACTTGCAGATTTTGATTTTTGCTAACCTCTAATGTTTTACTGAAGTGTTGTGTCTACAGCTAGGTACAAAATTCACACATACATTTTTGGCACCCACCGTGGGGCCCTGAAATGGGTTTCCATTCTATTCTATCAAATTTCTATCATTTTTTCTCAAACCCACGACCACAAGGTTAATTTTTGTGAGTTTTGTGATAAATTCCTGGGTTGTTTTTCTAGAAATTTGACTGATGTTTTTATTGGTACATGCACATATGACATGATAAAGATCCAAAATTTATATTTATGAAAATTTATTTGAGTTATCTTTCAATTGTCATTGGTTTGGATTAATTTTGTTTCGATTTGCAAAAGTTGTGATCATTTTAGTGAAGACTGGTCTGAACCTAATTTTATGAAATCTGACTGATGTTTTTATTGGTACATGAACAAATGACATGATACAGATCTAAAATTTATATTTCTGAAAAGGTATTTGAGTTAGATTTCATTTTCCATTAGTTTCGATTAATTTAGTTTTTATTTGAAAAAGTTATGATCATTTTAGTGAAGACTGGTCTGAACCTGATTTTATGAAATCCAACTGATGTTTTTATTGGTACATGCACATATGACATGATACATATCCAAAATTTATATTTCTGGAAAGGTATTTGAGTTAGCTTTAATTTTCCATTGGTTTGGATTAATTTTGTTTTTATTTGAAAAAGTTATTATTGATTTACTACAGACTGGTCAGAATCTAATTTTTTATGACAACAGGTTTTTCGATTATCAAATGACATATTATCTTTGACTAACCTAATTTTCTACCATGTGGGGTTGACAAGTTGTGTTTCTTTTTTTATAGATTTTTTATAATAGTGGGTTTCATGTACAAGAATAGGTGATTTTTTCATAACAGTGGTTTGCAGGTGTAGGTGCAGGTACATCCTGTGGGTACAAAAGATAGAAGACAAATGCTCAAAAATTGCTAAAACAGGTAAAATCTACTAAGCGTGTTGTGAGGAAATTGGGTATTCTGTTACATCTGATAACACTTCATTTTGGGACATAAAAAAAACTCTCTTGTGTCAATCTTGAGTGCCTTTATAGCTTTCATAATTCACACTTCAGTTTTGGGCTCTAAAATAAACATAGATTTGCTTTTTGCATATATGTTACACATAGTAATTAGGCCCTATGAACACTATTTGCAGATGATCTTGAGAGAGTGGGCTTCTTTCTCTTGTATTCATGTGAAGCTCTTCTTGATGAAGGATCCCCTTGTAGGTAGGGAGGTTACTGAGAGCGTCTCACGTTCTACTAGATTTGTGTGTCTTCAACTTTTGATTGATGCATTCTCTCTCTGAATGGGTTGATAGATCATAAGTGGTCGACGTCATAGATCTGTGTGAGATAATCTTGGTCTTAGCGTGTCAAATTAATCTGTCTACTTTGTTTTGGTTAAAAGTGAAAAGGCTAGAGGACTATGCTCTACTCCCTTTTTGGGTAGTATAAGAAACTCAGATCCTTGAATCTAGAACCAATCTCCATGTGGTATCTTTTGTGAGTCACCTTTAGAGAGGGTTAACCATAGTGGGCATTCCCTTAATTGGGTCAACCATGTGGATGGAACCTCAAGCGGTAATAGCCATTTTCATCGTGGTAGCAACAACCGCTATATAAATGTCCTTGTGGACAAAATTTTCACAAGTGTGGTCTCTTGTTGGGTTTTCAGATCTCCCTACCAACTCTTGATTGATTAAATTCTCAGACTGTATCAAAATCTCGGTGCACCTAGATTGGAGTTCACCCTATTGAGATCACAAAATTTGTAGAGTCAGACCATTACTACAAACCCTAGTGAGGCCAAATTTTTCATTTTCTAGGAATATGTGCATTATTGAAAAACTTTTTGGAACATACACAAGTAGCATTCCTAGGGATTAGAACAATAAAGTCACTTGATTATTTATGTGCAAGGTTGCTTTGTCCCTTGCTCATTATTTTCAAACATGCTTGAAATCCCTTGCTTGTTTTTCTATGTGTTTCATATGTAATTGGTTATTTGAAAATGAACAAATCCAACCATCAAAATCAATCAACAATCTGAAAAATTTGCAAAATCTGAAGAAAAACAATCCTTTTCTGGTGTTAGACTGAATATTCTATCAGAGAACAGCTAGCACTATGTCTTGAAATCTGTTCCTACCTCAAAAAATGTACCAAAACTGTCAAAAAATTTTCTTTTCTCACGCAAACCCGTCCTGCAATTTTGTCAAAATAGTGAGCTGATTCCTATCATTTCTAGTCATCCTTGGTCAGTCTGGGTCAAATCTTAGGTGCTATGACATGTTGCTTAGCATCCAAATGAACTTAAATGGTATCACATTGCACAAAATGACTCTTGGTCTTCTTTCTTCCACATCTCCCATGTCTTCCTAGTCTCCCATTTCCATCCTTCCTCTTCTTCCTAAACTCTTCATGTCTTCTTGATTTTTTTCCTCTTATTATCTAGTCTTCTTTCTTCTATTCATCTCTTCTGTCACTTCCATGCTTGATTTCTCCTCTTCCAGGACCATGAATTTCAGCTATCTTTTTATGGAACCTCTCTTGAAAATGGATGATCTCGAACTCATTGCTCAATTCGAAGAGTATTATTCCAAAAAGCCCATGAGTGATAAATTTATGATAAAAATAAATGAAAAATTGATTGAATCAGATGCCTTTGCTAGGATCATATGCATGGTCATGTCATGACCTTCTTCTTCCAAACATCTTTTATATTCTAAGTCTTCTCATCATTCCTCATCATCCATGTCTTCTTCCTCCACTGGGTCTTCACCTTCCTCTTCTCCACAATCTCATTCCTCTTCTACTTCTCACAATGATCTTACTTCTTTTCTCAAGACATACCATGTTGAGCAATGTGATAACCCTTATGATACCTCTTCCATAGAGAGTGACACACCCATCTTTAAAGACTATGATGACTATGATGAAGGACAATATAATGATACCTATGACACCTATGTTCCTAAGAGTCCTCCTCGTTGTGTGCTCGTGCTTACTAGAAATGGGATGTCACATTGAAAAGATCATGATCATGATCCATATGATTCTGATTTGTAAAGAGACTTTGATGATTTCTATGCACAATACCTAGATGATCCATCAGTTTCACTTGAGGAAGAGAAAGCTTACTGCGCTGATTATAAATGTCAATACTATAAGGATCTCTCCTCTAAGAACTCTCATGCTGAAAATAAATATTACACTCTCAAGAAAGATCATGTTAATGTTGAACCTTTGTCTTGTGATGGTTCCCTTCCATCCCCTACTTCCTCCAATACCCATACATTTCCTAAAGCTTCCAAGCCTATCAAATCTTTCACAAGTCCTTCATCCACCAAAGGTCCTAATACTTTTCATGTGGTTCCTATAATTATCCTCAAGGGCTACCTCTTAAAGAAACTCAAGATAACCTTCACTTGGCTGCAAATACTTTCAATAATGCTAAACCTAAAGAGCTTAAGCCTTTATATGCTATAATTCCCACTTTAGCTAGTCCTCCACCATCTCTTCCAAAGTCTTCCATACAATTCCAACATGCTTCCTTGTCCTTAGAAGTGGCTCCATGTCAAGAGGACTCTAAAAATCATAAAGAAAGATCAAGATCAAGAAACCTTCACGTCATCCAATCCTTTTCATGATGTCTCTTATCCTCTTCAGGGTTCTTTTGATCCTGCACACCCTTTTTCATTCATTCCACCTTGTCTTAAGTCTTCTCCTAAGCAAGATCACGCTACTACTTACACTGTTGAGCTTATTAACAATCAAAATAACCTTACTACACTTGCACTTTCCAAAGATGATACTTCCATTAAGGTTGCTAAAAATGGTGTTATTACTTCCAATGTTAAGCCTATTGAAGATCAAGAAAAAAATTATGCGCTTACGCTATCCAAAGATCCTTGTCAAGATCAAAGTCTTCCATCTTCTTATTCTACCACTCCATGTTCGTTTCCACTTTCTACTCTTCCTAAGTCTTTTAAAACTTTGAAAAATCCTTTCAAAGAAGGTTCTCATATTCAAGATGTCCATGATTCTATTAAAAATCCTAATGCTCACTCTAAAGGTGCTCATATCCTTGGTTTTCATATAAATGTTGATGAACTTGTTGATTATCCTTTTGCGTCTTCCACTTCCATCCTTGGACCTCTTCCACCACTACAAAGGGCTTCACATCTGCCTTCCATCTTAGGTCCTTATGTACCTTCACTTTCCCCTCCTAACTCTCCTAATTTTCCATCCATCTTGGGTCCTTACATCCCTCCATCTCCCATCTTTTCTCAAGATCAACATAAATGCATACCCTTGAATCCTTTTCATCCACCCACCCATTTAAACCAGTCATATCCTCCTTCTTCTTCCATAAGTCTCAAGTTCTTTGGAAGTAACTTGAATGTTCAATACAAGAAAAAGAAGCAATACAAGAATCCATCAAAAAAATAAGATCACCATGTCTCCTCTAATCGACATGAAGGCATAAAGTCAAAAGAGATATCTAAGAAAAATACTACAAGACAAGTATGGGTTCCAAAATCCATCATTAAAGATATTCTCTCTAGATCATCAAAAAGAAATGAAAAGCCTACGGCTATATGGATTCTAAAATATCTCTTGAAAGAGTCTAATGTTGAGAGACAAGTGAAGTTGACATTAAAGCTTCCAAAGACTTCCACTTCATCTTCTTCCAAAAACATTCTTCCATTCTATGTGCCTAAACCACAACCTCTGCTATCCATTCACCATATTCCTTCACTTATTCCTTCATTCACATTTCCTCTATCCTCTCACCACCCTTCAAAGTGTGTGTTAATGTTGATCTTGCCTTCCTTTCCATCTACCCTTTCATGATCCTTCCATTCATTATCCTTCTACCTTCTATCCTTTTTCTTCATTTGTCTATTCCTCCTATCTTCCAACCTCACTCGCTTTACATAAAACCTTATCCTCCATTTTTCTCTTCCATCTCCCTTTCCCTATCAACATCTTTGAGCATATCATCTTGAATCCTTGGCATATCATGGTTTATCCTTTCAAGGAGCATTATCTAATGAGCTTGCCTTCTTCCAAAAAAAAATTAAAAATTAAAAATTTGCCTTGGTGAAAACTTGGAAACAGGCGCCTTGGTAGAAAAAGTAAAGAGAAGTAAATTCATCCTATGGTAAAAACCACTCCCTTGTAGTGCCTTGGATAAGTACCATGATGAAAACCTGGCAATCAGGCATCATGTGTAGTTCTTCTACATATTTCATCCATTCCATCTTCTCTCTTTGATCTTGACTATGTTGATCTATACACGAACATTTGGCTATCTTGTGAGCTATCTTACGACAATCTTTCTTTCATTCCCTTCCTATTTAGCCTTCATATTTATTTTCCTCCATTCATTCTAGCCTTTCACTATCCTTTTCCCCTTTGGTCTTGATCTAATAAAAAAAAGAGTAGAACACGATGCTTTGAAATCTCTTGACATGTCTACTCCTTTAGACTACATCCTTTCCTTCTTTGGCATTATGCTTTTGTGACTTATCCTACGCTGGCCTTTCATTGCTTGTCCAAATGTGCTTTACATGAAAATTTCTCCCTAGCTTGGGTACCCTTGAGGATTTTTCCCTTTAGGATTTCTTCCCTTCATTCTCCTTCATTCTCTTGTCTTCCATCTCTTCCACTAGCTTGCTAATCCCTCTTGTTCTCCACCTTGCTAGACATTGGGACTACACGATGTGATCTTGCTTGGGAGTTTGATGCCCATTCTGTCTGGGGGCATCCTTTGTACATATTGATTAGTACTACCTATTGAGGTTGAAATCCCATCACTAAGAATCAAAATGCATGGTCTAGTAACTGATGATGACTACAGAGTGTCTAGGTTGCAAGAACTTGAACTACTAGATGAGCACAGACAAGCAATGTATGATCATCTCAGAGTATATCAGAAAAGAATGTCTAGAGGCTACAACAAGAAAGTCAGACATAGAGAATTTCAGGTTGGCGATCTAGTCTTGAGAGAGAATCTTAAAAATCAATCACATCGAGAATGCAAGGGGAAGTTTGAACCCAACTGGTTGGGTCCCTTTGTTATCACTGCTACTTTTGGCTCGGGTGCCTATCAACTCTCAACGACTGAAGGAGAACATCTCTGAGAACCAATCAATGTTCTCCATCTGAAGAAATTCTATGCCTAAGGCATTCATTCTATGGTAAAATATCTTGAAAAAATATTTAAAATCTGAAAAAGTTCTAAAAAAATGAACATCTTGGTGAAAACCTAGCAATGGGGGCCTTGATGATTCCCAAAAAAAATCAAAAAAATATCAAAAGTACAAAAAAATTGGAAAAATGAAAAATACAAAAAAATGAGAAAAAGAAAAAGTGCCTTGGTGAAAACCTGGAAACAGGCGCCTTGGTAGAAAAAATAGAATCTTTTCCAAGATGGTGAAAACCTGGCAAATGGGTGCCACTTGTTTCAAAATACTTCATCTATCAGCACAATCTTGGTCTTTCCTAGCTTTCAGTCTACTTTAGTCTATATATATCCTTGTTTCAATAAATTTGGTCTGTACACCAATCAGTTCAAGCGTCTGTATCATATCAATGCTTAACACTTGGGGGGAATCAATGTCATATCCTATGGCCTCCAGTACATCTTAGATGTATCATATCCAGTCAGAGTCCTTTGAAGCTTCATTTGAGTCAGTTTGTCTATCTCGTCTCCAAAAAAGATTTTGCATCTACAACAACGTAATCAAACACAAACTAAAAACAATCTATGCTTTTTACATGATTTTATCTCCTTGTATGCTTACTAATGCACATTGATATTTTTGCATATTGTGCCCTTTTGAGCTCTTCGATGATGTCCTTTATAGGATTTAGAGAGTGATGATTGGGGGCATAATCTTTTCTTTGTTTTCTTCTTGTATGTGAAAATCTAACAACTTTGGAAATTCTGGATTGAAATGGTGTCCATCTATAAGAGCCTCTATCTCAAATTGGATGGTCATGCGTACCTCGACCATTGATACCTAGAAAATTCAAATAAGTTTGATCTAACTATTGTCTTTTTGAGTGAGTTCTTACTCCTAATGTGAAATGCAATCTTGCCTAAGGATGTGAATGATAAAGGGTCACTACGGGTAATTCACATTGGATTTAGGATGATCTCTTGACTGCTTGATGTGTTTGTTACTGTAGACATGGAAAATTTGTCCAAGGCTTAAATCAATCAAAAGGTGCATCAAATCATCAAAATAGCATGAAAAATCAATAAATGGAACAAAGGCAATTCAAATCAAAGGAAAATTCAATTAAATGATTAAATGAAGCTTGAAAAGGGGAAAAACACTACGAAATTGATTAAATTCAATTAATGACATAGTTGTTGAAAGCAAAAATCAAAATGAACCTCTTTCCCTTCATGGCTAAATTTAATTACTTTAATTAATTAATTAATCATAATTTCCTTCAACAAAGCAAATTGGAGACAAAATGGACATAAATCACTCACTTTTGTTGAAATGGTCCACCCTTTTGAAACCATTTAAATGATTGTCCCCTCCTTGTCCCCCCATTTATGGACAAATCAAAGCCAATTGACCTTACCCAAGCATAACCATGATCAACTCACTCTACCCCCTACCCTTGGGAAATTACTATAAGTATGAGGCATTTTAGAGAGCAATTCCATCTTAGAATTTCAATTGAAAAGCATTGTTACTATAGTCAATTGAGATCATTTTCTAAGAGTAATTGAAGCATTTGAGCATCTAGAGTTATCATTTTAGCATTTTATCATTGCATGGTTATCAATGGAGCTAGATTAAGCATAAATTCATCATAGAATAAGCATTTAGAAGCATCATAGTAGCATTATTCTCATTTTAGAGGTGTCACTAGTGAGGATTTGCAGTTGAGAGCTCACTTACCACTTCTTTCTAGAGATCCATGAGATGTTATAGATTGTAGTTGCATTTTAATGTAAATTTGCTTTGTATTTAGCTTAAATTATTGCTACTTGATCTTTATTTCATGAAGGTGAATAATATCATCACACAAATGGCACCCACCGTGGGGCATTGAGCCTCAAATACTAACAAATTTGTGATTTAAATCATCTTTGCATACATTTTTGTCTGGTTTCCATGTGTTTTCTGCAGGAATTTTCTAAAGTCACGCCTATGGGAGATCTATTCACGCTTAGAATCCTTATAGTGTCACTTCGGAAGCCTGATCTTTTTCCTGTTAGCTGGAAACTCATGCCCTGAATGGCAAAGCATTCAGCCTTTATGGCTTCAAATCATGCCTAAACACAAGGAAGTATCACGTATCACTTATTTTCTGTCGCTTTAATTTCCTCTTTGCATTGCACTTTCCACTTAATATCACGCTTAAGGAGAAATTTTCTATCACATAGTAATTGAGATTATCATGCCTTTGATCATTAATGTTACGCTTGTGATAGTATCTTTATCTCTTTAGAAGCTTTGGATGTCGCTCTGCATTGACTATTTACCGCAGATTTAGAGTTTTGTTTACGCTTTGCATAATAGATTTACCGCCTATGCTATTATTAATGTCACTTGTGCACTGAGAAGTGTTGCATCTAATCAATAAAGTCATGCCTCTGAGTGATTTATTCATGCCTACTAGCTGGAAGATGTCACCTACGTTTAATTTTCTATTTTCACTTTCAATTTGATAAAATTTGAAAATCTAACTCTCTATGTTTGTTGTTAACCAGTAAATGAGTAGACATCTGAGAGTGAAAAAGCCAGAAAGCAGGTTCAACAAGGAGGGAAAAGCATTGGCAAATAAAATAAAGAAGGAGAATCAAGTGCATACAAAGGCTCTCCTTGAATCCACACTAGATGAGGATGTCCTGGTATATGAGAAATATTTAGCTATGATTGAAGCTTATAAGCAGAAATTTGTGTCTCTAAATTGGATTTATGAACCTTGAGATTAAGGCTTCTTTCATTAAAATCTTTTGATTGATTACATGCAAGTTTGGTTTCCCCTCATTGTGAATTGGTTGTGTTGGACTAACTTGTTGGAGGAGGGAGTTGGAGCAAATTGTCAAGGTGAGTAAGTGAAAAATGAAAATCAATAACTCAAAAATGCCCCTAGCCTTTTGCTAGCTACAAGGAAAGGTATTCTACTCAAACAAGCTTGCATTCCCTTAACTTGTGGCATTTTCATTTAAACCTAGCTTTAATAGGGAAGAAATTGAACCACACATTTCAATTCTAAGAACCTCCTTGTCAAGAGGTTGAAAAAAAAACTAAGTGTTTGAAGTGTTTGAGAATCAAAAGGAAAGTTAGGGATATGCTCTTCACCTTCTTGGTGAAACAAACTCCCAAAAAATTTACTTAAAATTCAAAATCTGCCTCACTTGCAAAATGAACATGCTAGAGATTTAGTGGGCTCACCTCCGAATTTGCCTTAGCAAGGCTAGTGAGAGGGACAGCCCAAAGTGGGATACACTTGCTTTTGAGGTGAGAATCCAACCCACTATAAAATGAAACGCATGCATCCTTAATGGGGTGCATGACAAAGGGATTTTAATCTTCTCAAACTTCCTCTAGTAGTCCTTACAGATTGTGCAAAATCGTGCCTCGGTGTGTGTGGGAAGCCCCTTAGCATACTTGGGGGATGAGAGATTTTAATTCATTTGAACGGAACATTTATTAAATCCCAGCTAAATTATAAAGGCCACCTTGTAGAGCCATGTTTACAAACCAATTTGACTCTAGGTAGGCTGTTTGGAATTCATTCTTGTGCTATACTTGTGAAAACATTTGAGAATATACACATTAGTTGTTGTTTAGAGACATTTATGTGTGTGTTGCATTTGTTTTCAATTTTCAAAACAAGAAATTTTCAAAAATATCTGATCAAAAGTTTTAAAAAATCTAAAATATTATACCCTGGTCAGAGAGGTGTCACCTGTACACAAAACACACTCGCCTGTGACTTTCTTAAACATGCATATACACACTGAAGTCACACTCAGAGACATTTGAGACACGCCTGAATAAACTGAAAATCCACCTAGAAATAGTAAAGTATCACCTAAGAACCTATAGGGTACCACCTTCACCAAATCAGTATACGCTTAGACAGGTTTCAGACACACCTGAGCTTGTTTTAGTCATGCCTAGAAAAAAAAAAAGGGTCAAATAGAGAGTACTTCCAGGAAGAATCAAAAAATTTTGAATATCAATTTGAATACCCTTTTTTGAGTTTTCGCTGATCCAACTTACAGTCTGGTCAAAAATCCTGTTTCACATATCTGTCAAAATTTTGCGAAGGATTAGATCCAAGTAGTCTTAACTTGTATCCAAGGTTCATGCCTACATTCACTAGACCATATTACATCAAGCAAACCTTGCAAGCTGACGGGACTTATTTGAGACAAGAGCTACCTTATCCCGGAGATGAAACTACTCCTAGAGTACCACAAAAGTCACCCGAACAAGAAAAAGAAGACAACATGATGTATCAAGGTAGTTTGGGTGGTAAGGATAATAGTGGCATTGATTTCACCAACCAAGGTAATGCCAATAGTGGAGGCAATGACATGAATAACCAAAGCAATATTAATAACCAAGGCAATACCAACAATGGAGGAGTAGATCCAAGTGCTCACGGAGTTAACCAAACTCATACTCAAACTAACACCGAACCAACGACAAAAGATGCCACGGATGAAAAATTTAGTGAGGCTATCCAATGTCCTTATTTCAGAAAGCTCATGGAAAAGGCAATGGACCTAGATAGAGAAAAAAATTTCATGGACTTAGCACAAAAAGGTCTCAAGCTTCCCCGTGACTTTGATGTCAACCAACTTAAAGCACCAAAAGTTGAGGAAAGTACCTTAGACATCATGAACAAACAATTCAAGGCATTTCAAATGCAACTAGACAACATCAAGCAAAGTGGGACTCCCAAGCCTTTCTCTATAGAAGCATTTTGCCCATTCTCATTTGATAAAAGCTTGGTTATGGTGCCATTCCTGATCAATGTTGTGTTTCCTAAATACGACAAGTATGAAGGAACAACAGATCCTCAAGATCACTTATGGGAGTTTTGTGCATTGAGCTTAGATTTCATGCATGATACCACATATTTAATGAGATTATTTTCGTGAAGCTTAGGAGGCATGGCTATGGAGTGGTTTTCTAAGTTACCCTCCGGCATTAAGACCTTTGAAGAGTTAGCGTTGAAATTCATTTCTCATTACTCATATAACATTAAACATGATGTCACGATGATAATGTTATGCAACACAAAACAAAAATACGGAGAGGCCTTCCTCACTTTTCTACAAAGGTGGAGGACAGTTTTTGCAAGATATCCTAGAAGTGTGCCTGAAAAAGAGAAGATGGATATCTTCATAAATAGTTTGAGCAATGAGTTAAAATACCTTTTATGAATGCAATTTCCAAAGACCTTCCAAGATCTAATTGAAAATGGAGTAACCACAGAGGAAGTGTTGGTCAAAAGTGGAGAACTCAAACTGTACAAAGATAATAAGAACAACCCCAACAGTGGCAACAATGGCAACAATGGCAATAATCAAAAGAATCATTGGTTTAATAGTAATAGTCGTTATAAGAATAACAATAAAGGAATTGTGAATGATGGAGTAGTTGAATCTAGCAACTTGAAGGTGGTCCCATTTTCTCTTACAAGGACACCTAATCAAGTGAATAATACCAATCAGAGCTCTAATGCACCATCCAACAACAATCACACCAACAATGGAAATCAAGGAGATAATTCAAGGAATACTAAATTTGATAAATACTTGAGGCCAACCCCCTCAAAGAACTTCACACCCTTGGGTGAACCCCTTGAAAAGGCATTAAAGGTTCTCATGGCTAATAATGTCATTACTCTACCCAAAATTCAGCCTTACGAGCCAAATAATAAGCCTAGTTGGTGGAGTGCCGATAACCATTGTGAGTATCACAGAATTTGAGGACACACAACAAATGAATGTCTGCAATTAAAAAATGTAGTGCAAGATTTAATTGATAATTGCATGATCACCATTGAAGGACCTCCCAATAATGAAGATCATATGGCATTCAAACAACCTTTTTACAAGCATGATAAGGGAGAGTCATCAAATAACAAGAAGCAAAGTGCCAATAATCTCAACTTTGTGCCACCTTGTGATCATAGTGTTAATGCTACAATAGTTAATGAACAACCTTGAAAGGAAGCATCAAATGTCATTACAAGAGGGTAGAATTCTAGAATAACCCTACAAGGGATAGCTCCTCAAAGCACTAACCTCCCACCATCCAACATTGTAGTCAAAAAGTCTTCTACAGCAGCAAGGCCTTATAGTTTGGTTGATCAATTGCAATGTACTCCAGCACAAATCTCTATCTTAGAATTATTGAAGTTGTCACCAAACCATAAGGAGATTTTGGAAAAAGCTCTAGTAGAGACACATGTTCCTACTAACTTAGAGACAAAAAGGTTTCAACATATGGTAGGTCATCTTGTAGCACCTCATTGTCTTTCATTTTCTGATCAAGATGACATGTCTATAACCCATCCTCAAAATCTACCATTGCATATAGAGGTCTTAATCGAAAGGCATAGATTCAAAAGAGCTCTCATTGATGGAGGGGCTGGTCTCAACATTTGCACATTAAGTCTTGTCAAATCCTTAGGTCTATCTGAGTCTTGCATTGACCCTACAAAGAAAATCACCATTAAATGATGAAGCTGAAAGAGCTTCTAAGGGCATGATTGTATTGCCCATCCAAGTGGGACCTGTCAAGAAGGACACCAATTTCCAAGTGCTAGACATGAAATTAACTTATAATATTTTGTTGGGTAGACCATGGATTCACGAGATGCAAGCAGTCCCATCCACGTACCACCAATGCATAAAATTTCCATACATGGGTGAAGAAATCACAGTTGGAGGAGACTCTAACCCATTCCAATATTGCAATGCACTCAAACCTCCTCATGAGTTATACATTCCACATAACCGGGAAGGAATTATTCAAGAAACCACAATTGAAGATGTTAAAATGAAGGAACTAACAATAAATGTTATTCCACACCCTCCTCAAGCTAGCTCAGTGACATCAACTAAGGGAAAGGAAAAAGTGAGCTACGATGGCCCAAATGCAACGGAAAGTTCGTACATAGCACCTAAATTGGAAACAGTAATCTATAAACCTACCAAAGAAGAAAAGGAAAAAGCCAAGAAAGATCATTACCAACACATGAGTGAAATGATGAACAACTTTGAAAAACAATGCAAGATTAGTTCAAAAGGGATAGGGGAATATTCTGTTTCTCTATTTGACATGCCCACATCTCCAAAATCACATGGTAAACCATCAAAAGAACATCTTCCACATAAGTATAATTCATATTTTGTAAGGGAAGATAACAAAGAAACATGGGATAAGGAAGAAGATGACGTCCTTCAATGGCTTTACCATGATGAGGAAGATACTTCCAACACTCCCATGGAAAGAATTTAGCATGTAAAGATACAAACTGAGCAATATGGAAAAGGCTTTGATATAATGCAAAAGATGGGATACAAGGGAAGAGGACCCTTAGGCCAAAGAAATAGGGGATTATTGGAACCTATTGAACCTATTTGGAGGGCAAGTCATGAAAAATCTGGAGTAGGTTTTCAATGCAAAGGAGAAAGTTCAAGCCCAATGCAAGATTTTTATCCTCACATAAATGCCTTAGAATCCGAAGGAGATAGTAATGACTCTCAGGATTATGAATGGGATACTTTATCAGATGAATCATGTCATGACAAGGAAGTGATTGCTATACATACTTATGCAAAAATTTCAAGGCAAGAAGCTCAAATTAGTGAAGAACCTCCTATTCAAAGGCCTAATATCAAGCAAGTACCTACCAATGGAGCATGGATAGAAACATTTTGGATGCCTTCAGAGGAGGGAGATTCAAACATTAGTTTTAACCCACTTGTGGCTTTTCCCATGTTGTTTCCTGTATAGGTTGATGAGGACTCGAGTGAAGGGGTTGAACCTACTTCCATGGATCATCTTGAGGAAGCGCACGTCATAGATCTAAATGATACAATGTACGAACCCTCAAATGAAGTCATGTCCATAACACCTATTGATGACATTTTACCCAATGAACCCTTACTTTTGATAAATCTAAACCTCATTGATTGGGACCAAACCGAACCAAATGACCTACTTTACTTTCCCAATGACCAAGCAATGAATCACTACCTTAATGCGGTTGAACCCTCTTTCACCAACGAATTCAATACAGACATAATGACAGCAGTAGGGGTTCAATCTCTTAGTCAAAAGAAAAAAAAAAAAAAAATAGTAAAAAAATGAAAAGTTCTATTAGTGAAAACCCAACTGTGGCACCATTAGAACCAAAAAAAATAAAAATAAAAGATGTTTCTTTTGGTGAAAACCCAATTGTGGCATCAAAGGAAGAGAGATTGGACACTTTGCCTGAACATGAAGAGGAAAGGTCACCTATACTCATAGAGCCAATGAAAAAGGTCAATATTGGGACAGAATTAGATCCAAAGTTCATACACTTGGCAACATCACTCACACCTCTAGAAAGAGAAGACTTCATAAAATTCTTCCAAGAACAACAAGTAAACTTTGCATGGTCATATGCTAACATGCCCAAATTAGATCCTGACTTTATAATGCATCATCTAAATGTTCGACCAGGGGTTAAGCCCGTTAAGCAAAAGTTGAGAAAAATGCACCCCCGCATAGCTCTTTTGGTCAAGGCAAAATTGGAAAAATTGTTGAAAGTAGGGTTCATAAGAGCAATATCATATGTCGAATGGATCTCCAACATTGTACCAGTCACAAAGCATGATAAATCCATTCATGTGTGTACAGATTTTAGAGATCTAAATCTTGCTTGCCCCAAAGCTGATTTCCCACTTCCGAGCATAGATGCCATAGTGGATTTGATGGCAGGACACTCAATGTACTCATTAATGGATGGTTTTAGCGGGTATAATCAGATCAAAATTACACCTGAAGACCAAGAAAAGATAGCATTTACTTGCCCTTGGGGTACTTTTTGTTGGAATTTCATGCCCTTCGGTCTTAAAAATGCCGGAGCCACATATCAAAGGGCCATGACAACTATCTTCCATGACATGATGCACACATTTTTAGAAGACTATGTGGATGATATATTGGCAAAATCCCACAAAATAGAAGAACACCTCCACATTTTGAAAAAGATATTTGTTAGGTTGGAGCAATTCAAGGTCAAATTAAACCCAAAGAAATGTGCCTTCGGAGTCCAATTCGGCAAGTTACTAGGTTATATAGTTTCCGCCAAAGGGATTGAAGTGGATCCTGAGAAAGTACAAGCTATAATGGACATGGAGATACCTAAGAATATCAGCCAAATGAGATCCTTGCAGGGCAAAATCCAATCCATACGAAGGTTTATCTCCCAATTGGCTAAAAAATGTCATTCTTTCACTAGGCTGCTACATAAGGATACTATATTTATATGGGATGTCGAATGTGATCAAGCTTTCACATTGCTAAAGACTTATTTGATAAATCTGCCCATTCTCATGTCACCCATCAAGGGCAAAGCATTACTTCTCTACATATCTGCTACGGAAAGATCCTTAGGGGTACTTTTGGCGCAAGAGGATGAACAAGGAAAGGAAAGAGCTATCTACTATTTGAGTAGAATGTTGATAAAATATGAGCTTAATTACACATTTATGGAAAGAGCTTGTCTAGCAGTGGTGTTTGCATCTCAAAAGTTGAGACATTATATGTTGATGCATAAGGTCAAGTTGATTGCCAAGATAGACCCTCTCAAATATTTGTTAAGTAAAACAGCCTTAATAGGTAGAATAGCTAAATGGGTGATGATATTGAGTGAATTCGACATCAAATATGTCGATAGAAAGGAAATCAAAGGACAAGTGATAGCAGATCATTTAGCTAAAATTCCCATGACTTCTACACAGACTATTCAAGTGGAATTTCTGGATTCCGCCATTATCAACATAGAGGCAAAAACGTGGAAGTTATACTTTGATGGATCCTATACTCAAGGAGGTTCCAAGGCTAGCATATTATTGGTAACTCCTCAAGGTTACACCATTCCCAAATCCTACAAGCTTATGTTTCCATGTACAAATAATATAGCAGAATATGAAGCACTAGTCATAGGCATCAAAATGGCCTTAGAATGGAATATAAAAGAGCTACAAATTTATGGAGATTCTCAACTCATCATTAATCAATTCAATAATGAATATAACACTAAGGATGAAAATTTGATGCCTTATAAGACTATGATTGATGGATGGAAGAAATACTTTGCATTGATCACCTTTGAACCGATTCCTAGAGAGAAAAATAGAGCAACTGATGCCATGGCTACCTTGGCTTCTTTGTTACAAAAACTAGATCAAAATGAGTAGTATGAGTTCTTGGTGGAAGAGTTGGTAAAACTGGCATTTGGCCTCCCCGAAACCCAAATTGCTTCCCTCTTACATGGACATGACTCCCCTTGGTATGGACCTATATATACCTACCTTAAAGACCAAGTGCTACCCTTAGACCAAACCCGTGCTCAAAAATGCAATTTCATATGCCAAGCCTCCCGTTACTTAATCCTTTCCGAAACATTGTATCGTAAGGGTCTAGATGGGATGTTACTTAGGTGTTTAGAGGAAGAAGAGTCTAAGTTAGCTTTACAAGAGGTTCACGAAGGCATTTACGGGTCGCACTCAGGTGGGTTAAATCTAGCTAAGAAAATCCTTCGCTTAGGGTATTTTTGGAAGACATTGGAAAAGGATGCTTGCCACTTTATGAAGATGCAGCAAATGCCAATATCATGGCGATATGATACATGCACCGGCACAAGCATTACATCCATTTGTCACACCATGGCCTTTCTATCAATGGGGGTTTGATTTAATTGGCGTCATAAATCCACCTTCTTCAAATGGGCACAAACATATCATAACCGCAACAGAATATTTCACCAAGTGGGTTGAAGCGGTTCCATTGATAATGGCAACAGGAAAGAAAATTTCCATGTTTATCTTGAATCATATCATTTGCCGATATGGTATTCCTCATGCCATAATAACAAATAATGGAAAACAATTCAAGAATAAGGATGTTGATGAACTATGTGCTACATTTCATATCACTCACCATTCATCATCAATTTATTACCCTCAGGGAAATGGGCAAGCCAAAGCCACAAATAAGAATATATTAAAGATCTTGAAAAGGTCGGTCAACAAATCAAGAAGGGATTGGCATATGCAAATTAATCCAGCATTATGGGCCTATAGAACTAGCATAAGAACACCCACCGGAGCCACGCCATTCTCACTAGTCTATGGGACTGAAGTAGTTCTACCATTAGAGGTTGAAATCCCATCTTTACGAGTGTCGTTACAAGGATTGATCACAGATGAAGACTATAGGGTTGCTAGACTTCAACAATTGGAGTTACTTGAAGAACATCAAACACAAGCTTATGAGCACCTGAAAGTGTACCAAAATAGAATCTCAAGGAACTATAATAAACATATCAATTTGAGAGTTTTTCAGGTAGGAGACTTGGTGTTGAGAGAGAATCCAAAGAATCAGGTTGAGAGGCAAAAGAAAGGCAAATGGGAGGCTAATTGGCTAGGCCCATTTATCATAATATCTTCATTTGGCACAGGAACCTATAAATTATCAAATTGTGACGGAGAGGAACTTCAAGAACCTATTAATAGTATTCATCTTAAAAGATTCTATACATGAGGTAGATGAAAGAGTATAAAGAGTATTAGATGAGAGAGTATCCTATTTTATTGTACATAGTTCAAAAGAGATCTTGAAAACACCAAAAATATTTGAAAAGCACAAAAAGATAAAAACATTGAGAAAATTGACAATGAAGAAAGGAAAAACATCCAAAATGATGTTGTCTTGGTGAAAACCTAGTAAATAGGTGCCTTGATGATATTAAAAAAAAAAAAAAATTTAAAAATAAAAAGAGAAAAATAAAAAAAAATTGAAAAAGAAGAAAGTGCCCTGGTGAAGACCTAGTAAATAGGCACCTTGGTAGCAAAAAAAAGAGAGAAAAAGCTTACAAAAATTTTTTAAAAATAAATAAAAGATGAAGCTTGATTCATCCTAAAGGTGGAAACTTGGTAAACAAGCACCTTTGGTTCCCTTTAGTTGGTCTTTCCTAGGTTGCATTTGTACATAATGCATCTCATCATCCCATTTGTCCAAACCTTCATTACATCCGTCATTTGTACATAGTCCTAATAAAGCTTTGTAGCTTCATCATTTGCATTGCCCAAAGTTGTCAAAATGGGTATATTCAAACACTTGGGGGCAACAAAGAGCATATCAGAAAGTTGGTACATAAAAAGGATTCAAATGAACAACATTCAGTCAGAGTCAAACAGAGAGAGAGCGAGATCTGAATTTCAGAAGAAAGAAGCATATTTTCATGAACCTTTGATAGATATCATTGTTCATAAACCAAGAAATTGATTACCACAACAAAATCCTTGAGCCTTAATTCACTTTATTATTCAGGATTAAATAAAAATCAAACATCATTAATGATCAAGGTACTTGGAAATACTATTTGAAAATCAAGAAACAATGCAAAACACCTGAAAGATTCTTTTGAAAGTTGGTTAAAAATCTCTTTTCTTATATCGATTGATTTATATCAAGTCTCTTTAGCTAATTGATGGTATTGGCAATGATAGAGATATGATATTTTCTTGCCTTTGAGTGACTGTTTGGAGGAAGATTTGTCACCTTATGAGAATTTGTCTAACGACATGGTCATCAAAGAACCATCGAGGACTATCTCATAAGTGGATGGATTGACCTTTGTTTGTTTACACAAATAGATCCCTTGGCTATTTAGATTTTCTATATCTTAATACCAAAAATCCACTTGCAACATTGAATCCATTGACACCGGTATTCAGACTCCCATAGTTTGGTCATCCAACTAGTGAGGGTTGTACTTGGTCCAACAATGAGGTTACCAAAATGAGATAAAAAAAAGTGGTATTCATATCATCATGCCAGTGGGCAGTGGTGATTGTATCGACTTTCTGGTCCCAAAATGCTTAATGATGAAAATTTATCCTCAAGGCATTTATTTGCTAAAAGCTAGTGACACTTAGCTGCATTGCATTGCATTATCATGGAAGGTTAATTGCATTATCATGTTAGATTAATTGCATGTGCATTTTTTTGTAGTATTTTTCCAAGGACAAGGGGGTTCATTCAATCAAAATCTTGATCAATCATCAAATGGGGGGGTTCAATCAAGAATCAAGGAAAGTCCATTAATCAAATAAGTGTCCATAACATCACAGATCCATGAAGTCTATCTAATCAAAGATACAATGTCATCAAAGTGATACATCCAAGTCCTAATCAATAACTGAAACATGATATAATATCAACAAACTGAAGGAGCTCCATAATCAATCATCTCAATAACATGTACTCTAGCTGGGTCAATTCATGACTTAAGTCTAAATATCCAAGAAGCTAAGGTCCGTTTATATATCATTTACGGAAATGTGCCTATTTTGTAAATCAAGGGAATCATATCAATATTTTATATCAATGAATCATCTTACATCAATCAATCAAGTCAATCAAAGCAATCAAACCTATCATTATTTGTTTGTGTCTCTATGTCTTGAGAGCGAAGTATCAGTTTATCAATCCTATCAGGATCCCATATCGGTTTTCACACTAATCAAGATCAATCCTATCAACTGTATCAGTTTTCACACTGATCAATTATCCCATATCATTTTTACTATCCTATCAGATTGACAAATCACATTCATTGGTACCATTATCCTGTTATTATAATCACTTGTTTTGCTTAACTACAACAGACCTATCTATCTTGGATATGCAAATTTGTGAGTCATGGCATTATCATCAATATTTTTCAGAAATGAAAACATATTGGACCAATCAATAAAAATCTTTCAAATCAACGAATCAATATGTTTTATTTCTGAGGGGGCATCAGAGTATCAAATTGGCATCACATCAAAAACATTTATCAGTGGGGCATATCATATCAGGTTATCATATTAGTATCATATCATATAAGTTTCATATCAGGAGGCAAATCAGTATCAAATCAATTTATCATATCATATCAAGCAGCATATCACTATCAAAGACAGTATCATATCATCGTACCAACTATCAGAGGTATCAAGGAATCACAGAACCATAACAGAATCAGATCATCATACCAAGGGAATCTTTGAATCAATGTTCTTCACACATCGACTCAAAGAGGGGAATTTGTAGACACGAAAAATTGGCAAAAGGCTTAAATCAATCAAAAGGTGCATCAAATCATCAAAATAGCATGAAAAATCAATAAATGAAACAAAGAAAAATTCAATTAAATGATTAAATGATTAAATAAAGCTTGAAAAGGGGAAAAACACTATGAAATTGATTAAATTCAATTAATGACATAGTTGTTGAAATCAAAAATCAAAATGAACCTCTTTCCCTTCATGTCTAAATTTAATTACTTTAATTAATTAATAAATCATAATTTCCCTCAACAAAGCAAATTGGAGACAAAATGGACATAAATCACTCACTTTTGTTGAAATGGTCCAGCCTTTTGAAACCATTTAAATGATTGTCCCCTCCTTGTCCCCCCATTTATGGACAAAGCAAAGCCAATTGACCTTACCCAAGCATAACCATGATCAACTCACTCTACCCCCTACCCTTGGGAAATTACTATAAGTATGAAGCATTTTGGAGAACATTTCAATCTTAGAATTTCAATTGAAAAGCATTGTTACTATAGTTAATTGAGATCATTTTCTAAGAGGAATTGAAGCATTTGAGCATTTAGAGTTATAATTTTAGCATTTTATCATTGCATGGTTATCAATGGAGCTAGATTAAGCATAAATTCATCATAGAATAAGCATTTAGAAGCATCATAGCAGCATTATTCTCATTTTAGAGGTGTCACTAGTGAGGATTTGCAATTGAGAGCTCACTTACCACTTCTTTCTAGAGATCCATGAGATGTTATAGATTGTAGTTGCATTTTAATGTAAATTTCCTTTGTATTTAGCTTAAATTGTTGCTACTTGATCTTAATTTCATGAAGGTGTTAAACTCACACACAAATGGCACCCACCATGGGGCCCTAGGCCTCTAAGTCAGTTAGATTTATCATTTTATTTGCAATATTTAGGCTAGAACTACTTGAATTTGCTTGTTGTCTGCAGGTTACAAAGAAGAAATCACGCCTACCAGCAAAGAAGTCACGCCTAAAGCAAAGAAATGTCACGTATGGTAAATTAAAAATCACCTACAATCTGGATACTTACGTGGATTAACATGTAGATTCACGCCTGAGAGAAAAGAAGTATCGCATGATAGAAAGAAATCACGCTTCGGTTGACAAAGCTTCTAGCCTTTACAAATTTCAATTACGCCTAAGACACAGGGAGTATTGCTTATGTTTAAAACACTGTCGCTTAATTTGAAACTTTGATTTGCCTTTGATGATTTCATTCACGCTTATAAAGTAGTATCACTTATCTTTGAAGTACTGTCGCTTGGTTTGAAGCTTTGCTTTGCCTTTGCTAGTTTCATTTACGCTTCTGAAACATTAGATGTCACTTCTGGTAATTTAGTTGTCGCTATCATTTCACCAGTTTATTGCATTTGATTAATGATTTAACGCTTAGATTAATTAAATATCACTTCTGACTTAATTGATTTCACTTGAGCCACGTAAATGTGACGCTCGCAGTCAATTAAATCACGCGTATACTTAATAAAATCTTGCGGTCTGTCATTCAAATGTCACGTAGACTGTGCCAAAAAAAAATGCAGTATTTTATTAGATTATGCACGTGACTAATTAATTCACTAGTTTTTATGTTGCAGGTACAGGCTCTGTCACAAAAAAGTGCTCAAAATTTTATTTTTCTTTTTTGCATGCAAAAAAGAAACAAAAAAGGACGTCCTATTAGAGTATACCTTGCACCTTTTGATTAATTTGCAAATATTTGAGTTCAAAATAAATCAAAAGCATAATCAACTTCATCATTTTTAAGCTTTGATTTTGGTTTCCCCTCACTTTGTTCATTTGTGCCGACTAACTTGTTGCTGAAGGGAATGCATTTTCTAAGGTAAGGGAAGGACTTGGAGATAAAAATGAGAAAAACTACTACTTAAAAATGTGCATAGCTTTTGCTATCATCGGTTGAGGTATTTTTCATATCAAGCTTGCATCTTCCCTTAGTTTGTGGCATTGTCAAATTTCTAAACATAGATAATCATTAAAAGGAAAGGACAAACATTTGAATTCTAAGAACTCCTTTGTCACAGAGTTGAAAAAGAACAAAAAATTGTGATTGTAAGTGTTTGGGATAAGGGAAAAGCAATAAAGATATGCTCTTCACTCTTTGAGTGGATCAAATTCCCAAACTTGCTCTACCTAAATCCACTTTTCATGCTTTTCAATGAACATGCTAGAGATTTAGTGGGCTCGCCTCCTGAATTTTCCTTAGCGAGGCTAGTGAGAGGGACAACCCAAAGTGGGATACACTTGCTTTTGTCGTGAGAATCTGACCCACTATAAAATGAAACACATGCATCCTTAATGGGGTGCATGACAAAGGGATTTAATCTTCTCAAACTTCCTCTAGTAGTCCTTACGGATTGTGCAAAATCATGCCTTGGTGCGTGTGGGAAGCCCCTTAACATACTTGGGGGATGAGAGATTTTAATTCATTTGAATGGAACATTTATTAAATCCCAACTAAATTAGAAAGGCCACCTTGTAGAGCCATGTTTACAAACCAATTTGACTCTAGGTAGGCTGTTTGGAATTCATTCTTGTGCTATACTTGTGAAAACATTCAAGAATATAGACATTAGTTGTTGTTTAGAGACATTTATGTGTGTTTTGCATTTGTTTTCAATTTTCAAAACAAGAAAATTACTATCCTACGGGGGAGGAGCCTGTGATGTACCCACTCCATCTTGCCTCTGAACAACCATGACAGATACAAGTTGTTGTAATAAAGAGGCAACCTAGTCCAATCAACCCACAATAGTGGATATCTCTATCCTCGTAGACTATAAACCTCGCTCTAATCCATCCATGCGATCACCCTGTGCACCCTGTGGCTGTGGAGCTGGCGGACGCATCTGTGGAGCCCCATCATCCTGTTGTGCATCATACTATTGTACTTGATCCTAATGAGCCACATCACCATCAGGCTGCGCTAAGGCCCCTCTCTGTAAATGTACCAAGGGATCTAATCTCCTAGGAATCTACCTAGCTACATCAATATGTGCATGTCTCTAAGCTCTCTGATGTCTATGCACTCTATCCTATCTATCTTCTCTAGGCCGTCTAACAGCTGCATCATCCTATGCTCTATCCTGTCTATCATGACCTGGATCTCATCTCACCTGACCTCCCCCTACAGCAACTCAAGGATGTCTATGTCCTCGACCTCTCTGATGTCTACCACCCCTCTCAACATCACGACGTCCAGGAATAGGCTCAGCCAGATCAGTAAACCAAGGAAACCTGTGGTGAGACCACCAATCCGCATACTCATGTGACATCCCAGCATTAGCCATACCAGGAAGTATCTCCCATCTACAAATATTCATACTCGCAATCTGACCTAATGCAACCTGATAATCAATACATGGACCGCATAGAGAGATCACTGCCTATACTCGAGCATATAATGCATTGCCCTGAGGCATATCCTGAATCCGCCCATACTATCTCAAAACTCTACCAAAGCAGAAGTGCTCAATAGTGGTAGGAGTGCACCCAATCATCCAGCGAGGGGCAAACATATATGGTAACTCATCACCATCCTCTCTCCAAAGATCACAATCGAGATAAGGACGCCATATAACCTGATCCAGATCATCAATCTGACGTCGCCAGTAACCCAAATGACCCATATGATGTTGTATGACCATGCTTGTATATAAGAAAGTGTAGGGATATCCTCGAGGTTGAACCCTATTAGAAATAGGCCTAGTAATGGGAAGATGCTTCCATATCCACAACTGCAGAACAATAACACCCACTAACAATGATGCACTACCCCGATAGACTACCTCATGTAAATCATGATACAACTGTGCCAAGACGTAGGAACCCCAATCAAACCATCGAGGATGAGCAAGTAAATCCTCTATAATCCAGCCCCAACCGACTGAAAAACTGTGACCTCACCGGTTGGGAAGAAGTAGACCGCTAATCAATGCACCCAAAACTGCTGGTAATGTGGGAAGAGAGGCAAACTGAGGCCATGTAATAGTATCCCCATCTCCAATAGTGTTTTCCCCAAATACTCATCGACAGATAGAGGAATCATATGTAGAGTCATAGTAGACCAACTCACCCCTGCAAGGAATCCGCAATAATCGATACACGTCCTCTGGCGTGATCATCATCTCTCCATATGGCAAGTGGAATGTGTTGTGGTCGGAGTGCCATCATTCCGCCACTGCAGTCAATAATCCATGGTTTAGCTGGAACCGTGGGAGATCAAGGAGGAAACTCAAACCACATCTCTCAATGACTCGAAACTCAGCTGCTGTGAGTCTCTGACCTAAGTCAATAACCCATGATGCAACTGAACGGACGTATAAAGTAGGATAATGATTCTGTTGGCAAGGTAAAGGAATAATATCAGTACATTATATCAAGGAATTATCTCAAGTCAATCAAAAGTATCAAGTAATCACACTAAAGTATCATCATTCATTTCTTTGTATCCTGAGAATGAAGTGACATTCTCAAATCATATTGGTTTTCACACTAATTGATTTATCCTATTAGTTAATATTCAAATCAGATTGACAAATCATATTTTAAAGTACTACTATCCTGATATCTAAACCATTGTTTTGTTGACAATCATAGACCTACACTAATTATCCGACTTTCTCATCAGGGGGTTATCAAATTGTTCATCAGATACGATCAAAACATGTGTAAAAAGTACAAAAATTTTTAAAAAAATACATCAGGCATGATTTTTATGCTGTCAGGTGACATTTTAACCTAGGCATGACTTTTTTTGCCCTAAGTGACTTTATTATTCTACCAGGCGACAAATTTTCTATACGCGATAGTGAATTTGACACCGCAATAGAGAGTTTTCCTTAGGCGAGAGTTTAATGGTTAGGTTTCATGTAGGCGATAACCTATTCGAAAATGGGTATTTTTCCCTGGGGCAAGGTGATAGTTTTATCCTGCTAGGCGAGACTCAACTATCTTGTAGGCAAGAGAATATTACACGGAGGCGATAATAAAAACTGTAGAAGCGACAGTAAAAGACCCTAGGCGACAATCAATTCTATCCTAGGCGTGATTTCTCAAATGCAAAGCAACGATGAAACATAAAATTGCAATAAATGCTTAATAAATGATCAATAAATGCAAAATCAAAGTTCGTAATGACTTACTGGAGGTGCATAATCAGGTGGTCTCGCATATCTCTGACATCTCTCGAATCTATGCTCCCGAATCGGCACAACCATCTCAAAATCGCTAGAGAATCAGAGCAAAATCACCAAGGGTAAAAAGTAAAAATGAATGGTAAAAGAAGGTTCTTAACCTATTTAAGGTATTTTTGACCTAATTTTGGACTTGAAATTAGCCATTGACTTCTCTTAGCATATCAAATCAAACCAGGGCATAATCATACATCATGGGATATCATCAATAGTCAGAAACTAAAACATATTTTCTATATCAAACGTCAATAATCATTTTCAAATCACGCAATTCATATGTTTTAATTTCTGAGGGGGCAATAAGGGTATCAAATCAAAGTCACAATCATACATCATGAAATCAGTGGGGCATCATAAAAAATTTTGTATCAAGAGGCAGTAATCAATCACATAGAGAATCGCAATCAGGACATAAAGAATCTTTGAATCGGTGTTCTTCGCACATCGACTCAAAGGAGGGCATTTGTAGACATGGAAAATTGGTCAAAGGCTTAAATCAATCAAAAGGTGCATCAAATCATCAAAATAGCATGAAAAATCAATAAATGGAACAAAGGCAATTCAAATCAAAGGAAAATTCAATTAAATGATTAAATGAAGCTTGAAAAGGGGAAAAACACTATGAAATTGATTAAATTCAATTAATGACATAGTTGTTGAAAGCAAAAATCAAAATGAACCTCTTTCCCTTCATGGCTAAATTTAATTACTTTAATTAATTAATTAATCATAATTTCCCTCAACAAAGCAAATTGGAGACAAAATGGACATAAATCACTCACTTTTGTTGAAATGGTCCAGCCTTTTGAAACCATTTAAATGATTGTCCCCTCCTTGTCCCCCCATTTATGGACAAATCAAATCCAATTAACCTTACCCAAGCATAACCATGATCAACTCACTCTACCCCCTACCCTTGGGAAATTACTATAAGTATGAGGCATTTTAGAGAGCATTTCCATCTTAGAATTTCAATTGAAAAGCATTGTTACTATAGTCAATTGAGATCATTTTCTAAGACCAATTGAAGCATTTGAGCATTTAGAGTTATCATTTTAGCATTTTATCATTGCATGGTTATCAATGGAGCTAGATTAAGCATAAATTCATCATAGAATAAGCATTTAGAAGCATCATAGCAGCATTATTCTCATTTTAGAGGTGTCACTAGTGAGGATTTGCAGCTGAGAACTCACTTACCACTTCTTTCTAGAGATCCATTAGATGTTATAAATTGTAGTTGCATTTTAGAGTAAATTTCCTTTGTATTTAGCTTAAATTATTGCTACTTGATCTTAATTTCATGAAGGTGAATAATATCATCACACAGTTACGCAAGGCATATTCAGGTCATCACAACATTTATGTTCTGATGCTTTTACAAATTGCTATATCAAAATGGACATGATAGTCGGGTCATCCTGGCATTTGTGCCTTGGTGCTTATATCTAATCTGACATTCCAAAAACAAAATCAATATTCATATGTCCATGGTTGTCTAGCCAGTGGGCATTGTATTGATTCTTGTGCATACAAATCAATATTCATATGTCTATAGTTTCATGACTAGTGGATGTTGTATTGATTTATCCGGTTACCTAAAAAGTTCAATGATGAGAACAAATCGACACATGATCAATGACTAGGTCCTAGGTCCTAGGTTTGCATTTCATTTTGCACTTTGCATGATCTCACAAATTGCTTGAACACTTAAATGATTCTTCAAAAAAGAAAATGCTAAACATGACTACAAGAGCTGAATCTTACATGAAAGTCCATCCAACGAAACAGCAAGTAGAATCCTTTTTCGGGATCAAAATCAAAATCTGAGATCATTTATATTATTAACTACTTGCATAATCAACCTTCAATCATCACAGAAATACAGTATTCAACTTAACTGACTATCTTACATCAAACTATCAAAATTTCAACTTGGTCAGCTATGGTCAACTCATCATTTCACCTAGTCAAACTTGGGCTTCTGGACCTCCAAACAATGCAGAACGTGTTCTCAAATGTGTACAACCACTTCTCAAATCAATTAACATGCTTCTAAACTACAATGCTGACTTTTCTTGTCAGATTTCAATTTTTATCTCGAAGGGGGCATGGTATTGCACATCATTCAAAGTCTGTAATCAAATCTTTCCTCAATAATCAAGACAACAACCATGTCTAGTTGCTGATTCATCTAAAGTCCTCATCACTTGGGGAAAATCTATTGCAATCTGGTATCCTAAATCTATCTTGTAAACTATATCAGCTTTTTGTAACTATCGATTCATTAGCATCATTTCCTTGTTTCTTCGTAACTAATGGGTTCAGGATGTGATACCAATATGATTCATACAAGGACATTCAGATCTGGAATCAGTCACTCACTTCTTCACAGTCATAAGGTTCAGAATCAGGCATTTTGGCACTTTTTTGTAATCACTGGTTCATTGTTGTTATAGTTAACATTATCTTTGGTCATTCAGGACCTAACATCTTCAAATATTTCAATCGATTTCTGTCTCGAAATCAGTTCATCTTTCAAATCAGTTTCAATCTCATACATCTTTATCATACACAGATTATTCTTTGAACCACTGCGCTTTGCACAGTGATTCAAAGAGGGGAAAATGTAATACCCCAAAAATGGGCTATAGGTTCATTAACCTCCTACATCTTCAAATCGAATGAAATCAACATCAAAGTCCTAACCTAAGGCACATCTGCACATTATCGAATCCTAATTGATTATCCTAAATTCTGCATCAAGGAATATTCCTAGTAATATTCCTAATTTATCATAATTATCTTTAATTTAATTACTATTTGGCGATAAATCTTATTTATCATAAAGTTTGATTAATTGAATATTCTTAATATTTAATTAATTAGATTAATACTACCAATTAATTATTTAATTAGATTTAATTCTATTTATTCCTAATTAATATTATTTAATTTTGACAATAAATCAAAATTCCTACAAACAATCAATTAGATATTTATTTAATTGATTTAAAATCAAAGTTGTCAAATTTAATGATTTAATTGGAATAAAGTTTGATTTAATAATTGATTAACCCATAAATCAATTGTTTTAATTCAAAAAAATCAGTTAAGTTGAGAATAAATCACTTTATTTATTAAATTAATTTATAATTAAATCATGCACAATCAGAAAAGCAGTCAACTTTAAATCAATTTTCAATTTCAATTTGTTAACTTTCTAAACTCAACATCTGATGATGAGTTGAAAAAGAGAACTAAAGCTCTATTTTGAGATAAAAACTGCTTTTGCATGATTTTATGAATTAAATATTCTTAATTTCCTGTTAACTCAAAAATTAACCTGAGTTTATCAAGAGTGATTTATGGCTTTTCTCAATGCATCCTCAAGCCCTGGATTTCTATAAAATCAAGGCTCAGCTCTTCACAATCAACACCTCGAAATTGCATCCTCACTCTAGTGAATTTGTGACTCAAGAATCAATCTTTTGCAAATCAAGGCCATTGTGAGATTTCCATTTATTGTTTTGAGCATTCATAGTTTCATATCATAGATTTTTATATGTATTCATAGCATTTCTTGGATTAAATCTACATTTAAACTCAATTTCATACATTATAGCTTAGATTCATACAGTTTCTCATTCTTATTGCATAGAAAATACAAAAATATAGATTAATTTGCATTCATATTTCATTAATTTCATCATCTTAAATCCTTCGTTTAGGTGTTGCATTGTCACTGATCTCCATTTCAATCTGAGAACATCATACTCGCACCTACTAGAAGGCAGTAAATCGCCTGGTTAGCATAGTTTCAATTACTTGCAGATTTCGATTTTTGCTAACCTCTAATATTTTATTGAAGTGTTGTGTCTACAGCTAGGTACAAAATTCACACACACACTATCTTCCTGAACTTGTTAAGTGGTTATGAATTTATCTTTATACTTCCTTTTTGGCTAAATCATGAAAGATGATATGTGACCTTTTCTATGTGAATTAATTATTAGCATGAATATTGATAGTATTATTCTGGGGGAGTATCCTAGTAGTGTTGGAGACATGTTACAGTGATTTTTTTTTACACTCATGACAGAGTTTGTCATTGATGTCAACATACTGGCTATTTTGTGAAGACTGGCAGTATAGCAGATAGAGTTTGCCTTTTCACGGTTCGAGGATTGAAGATCAGCCTATGTGCACTTGGTATTATGATCTAGAGTATGTCCTGATATTACAGATAAGATCATGTACAAAATTATGCATCATGGACAGATATATGAAGGTTTTACTAAAGACTATGTTTAGGCAGCATTTGTAGAGAGCGGCTTCTGACATTTGGATTTTATCTCCTAACAAATATGGAATCTGATTGAGAGGACTTGCACATAGGATAAAGACAAGTTAGAGATGACATGGTTAAGGGCACTAATTTGGATGAGCAACATGTGTAAAGTTATAAAGAGTGCGAGCTGACATTTTGATTGTAATTATGAAAAAGATAAAATATTGTAATGTAACATGTAAAGTAATATCTTAAAATGGTCTTATATTATAATTGAAAATTGGGAAAGCCTCAAGGCCAACTCAATAACTTATTCTAGGACTTGGTATAAAGGAAATATTATTCCTTGGATAGAAAGAGTGTGTGTGTGTGTGTGTGTGTGTGTGTGTTTGTGTCTGTGTGTGTGATATACAATTATATCTTTGAACTGTGGAAGATGTGAACTTATGTATGAGATCTAGTGAACCTGAAAGAAAATATCTTTGGATCAGAGCAGCGATTGGTGCAAGTGAGGCATGGTGAGATTACAAAGAAATATAGTTGGCAAAGAAGTTATTGTTGACATTTTTTTTGATGAACTACAATTGATTGAATATATGGATGAACTGAAGAAACAGTGATTAGAGATCACTAAGCTACTGAAGTGATATGTAAGATGAATAAATCAGTCAATATGTTGTCATTGATGTCAACTAGTTTTTATAGTACTTATCATGTTGGTTACAAACATCTGAACATCTATAGAAGGAAGAAAAGATGAAGAAATGAGATATCTACATAAGGAAAAGATGGATATGATAGATAAGGATAAGGTAAACATTGGGTGACTTATTGATGAGTCTATGGCTTTATATTGTTGACTTGAGAATGTTACATTAATCTATTATAAAGAAGAGATTTGAATTTGAACAAGTCAATGTGGTTGGTAATTGAAGACTTCTATATACACCGAGCCAGTGCAGTGTATACTAGGTGACAGTAATAGCCGAGTTAGTTATCACCGACGCATTTCAGTATTAACTGAGTATGGATGAAAACATTAAATGCTAAGAACAATCGACTAAAATTGATGAGCTGGATATTGTTATGATTTTGAGGTTAATGATGAAGTTAGTTATGAGATCCACGGTTAACATAATTCAGAGATGATCTAAAGGATGAGAATGAAATGTGTTAAAGACACATCTGCCGAGGAAGGTTTAAGTGACAAAATGGATGAAGGAGATTATGAGGCAAAATCTAATGGCTGATATGAAAATGGTTACTTGTCTATTTAAGAGATATGAATTTCATTGTTGAAACATGTCAGACAAAAAGGAGACTATGGAGATTTTGCATGAAGATTTTATTCATGCATTCCTAATCAAACTAGTTATTGAAAGAACCAAGCTGCAGACATTATCGAGCGTCATAGAACTATTTACCGAGTGAAAGTAAGTTGAGAAATATTGAGGAAGTGAATTGATTAATGATCAGAGGATTTTATGAGCATAGCATAGATTTGAATATTTTTAATTGAGTTATATTTGAATCAGATTAGTACTGTATCAGTTTAACCATTGATTTAGAAAATATCTTAACAGAGTGGACTTAACAGTCTTATTGTACTATCCTATAACATTTGTTGAATGTAAAGTGTTATCTTATTGACCCCATAGTGAATGTTGGTCAAAAGTTAATTGTTAGTGATAAATCCTCTAACCAGGTCACACTTAAAAGTGTGCTTTATAACCTTTAACAGGGTTGGCTCTTTACTGAGCTCACTTCAAAAGAGTGAATTATTTTGGGTTACCGGTCCTAGGTGGTTTTTCCCTTAGCAAGGTTTCCACGTTAAATCATTGTGTTATTTTTTATGATTATTTTTCTATCATAGTTTACATACTGAATAGTTGATTTAGTTGGTAATCACAATTTTGATAATTACTGGTATTCAGTAAAGTGAATAGACAAATTGATATTTTATGTTACCGAGCTACATAAATTATTGAAATTATTTTGTAAGGTACATCTAGGAGTTTGGGACTGTAGGATAACTGACTGAACTGATTCATCCCCCCTCTCATTTATTCTAATAATTGGTATTAGAGCGTAGAGGGAAGTGTCCAAGATGAACAAAGATAACTTCACCACATGGAAAAGTCGGATGAGGCTTCACATATCTGTAATCGGAGAATCTTCTATACATTTACTTTTAAATGGCTACTTACAACCGAATGTTGGACCTTTGAATCTTGATTAGTTGAGAGACCAACATGAACATAATATTAATATGATAGAGATTGTTGTTGCTCTATTTGAGGATGTCAAGGATTGCACTACAGTGAATAAAATGTGGGATAAACTTGCTCTAGTTTATGGTGGTGATGTGAATGCGATGAGAGCCAGAGATGAAATTTTGAGAGGCATATTTGATGACATGAAGATGAAGGAAGGTGAGAACATCACACAATACTCAAACTAAATCAAAGAGGTAGTCAATTCTATCCAAGGAGCGGGAGATACTATTGATAAAGATATTGTGGTAAGTAAGATACTGATAACCTTGTTGCCTATCTATGCAATTAGAATATATGCTATTCATGAAATGAGGTTTGTGCTAATAGCACTCTTACTCTTGATAGTCTAATTGGAAAATTAACTACTTTTGAGCTAAATAATTATGACAATAGTGTTGTACCAAGTGTTGAGTCTTCTTTTATGTCATCTCTTCAGATTGGTAAATCTAGCAGTAAGCATAATATAAAGAATGAAAGTGACAGTGACAGTGAAGATGAGCTTGATGAGCTTGAAGCACTTATGGCCTAGAGACTTCAAAAAGGTAAATGAAGGTATAAGGGAAAGTTACCTTTAGCTTGTTTTAACTGTAAAGATATTGGCCATATTGCTACTAGATGTCCTAACAGGAAAGAGGAAGATAAAGCTAATGACCGATCTGGTGATGGAAAGTTTGGCAAAAGGAATAATAGAGGAAACTGACACTACAACAGAAACAACCAAGATTAAAAAGACAAAGGCAAAAAGAAATGTTACCTTGTTGGAGAAAATGAAGATGACACCGACACCAACACTAATGATGAAATTGAAGTGGTATTTGTTGCAATGAAAGATGATTCATAAGAGGAGGAAAGGTATGTAGAAATAGCCCTTATTTCTAAAGTTAGTAAGAATGATACTTGGATCATTGATAGTGGTTGTACACATCACATGACTGGTGATGAAGATAAGTTTGATCATCTTGAGCATTATAATGGAGGATCAGTGAAAATGGGAAATGATACACCTTTTCAGGTGAAAGGAAAAGGGTCTATCTTATTGAATGATAGGATTAGATGTGATAATGCATACTAGGTAAAAAGACTTAACTACAATTTGTTGAGTGTAGCACGGCTGAATAACTCAAGTCACCGAGTTGCATTTGAAAGCAAGAAGGTGAAAATATATGATGAAAATGGAAAGCTTGTCGGTACTGAAGGACAATCAAAAGGTAATTTATTTTATCTTGACAATGTTGAAACTTCTTGTTTACTGGTGAAAAATGAAGATGTATGGTTATGACATAAGAGGCTATGTCATGTAAACTTTGATAACATGATTAAGATCAATAGAAAGAGAAAAGTTAGAGGATTACCGAGTCTAACCAAACCTGATCATGTTATGTGCCATCAATTTCAGAAAGGAAAGATGACCAAATCTAGTTTTAAAAGTAAAGACTATTCATATAAAGGTATTTTGGAGTTGGTACACACTGACTTATGTGGTCCTATGTGTGTGTGTGAAAATTGTACTTGATCTGTAGACACAACACTTCAGTAAAACATTAGAGGTTAGCAAAAATTAAAATCATGCAAAATTGAAATCTAATTTAACCAAGCGATTTACTGCCTTCTAGTAGATGCGAGATTAATGTTCTCAAATTGCTATCGAGATCAGTGACCTAGATGACACCTAAATGAAGGATTTGAATGCAAAACTGATATGAAATATAAATGCAATTAATCTTTTTTTTTTGGATTTTCTATGCAATAATAATGATAAAAAATTGATATCAAATCTAATCTATATGAAATTGATCTGCTAAAATGATCTAAAAATGATATGAAAAAGAATCTAAATGAATGTAAAAAAAACAAATTGATCTCACAATAGCCTTGATTTGCAATAAGCTTTGATTCTCCAAATTCCAATTCTCCAAAATAGTTGTGCAATTCGTAGATGACTTTGGCAAAGTAAGCTTGCAAAATTATGAGATGCTTGGATGCAAATTTGAGAGATGAATTATGAAGAGCTGAGCCTTGTTTTTATAGAAATCCAAGGCTTTGGAGGTGCATGAGAAAAAGCCATAAATCACTCAAATAACTCAGGTTGATTTTTGAGTTATTTTTAAATAAAGATAATTAAGTCACAAAAATCATGCAAAAGCACAGTTCAACTCGAATTAGAAGTTTAGATCAATTTTAAAACTCAAAAAGATGTTGAGTTTCAAAAAGCTAACAACTTGCATTGATTTTCCAATTTGAGTTTAACTGGTCCGTGAATGTGCACATGGATAATTATGATTTAATAAATAAATAAAGTGATTTATTCTCAACTTAACTACTTTTTGAAATAAAATAATTAATTTATGGGTTAATTAATTATTTTATCAAACTTTTATTAAAAACTATATTATTAAATAATGACAACTTGCTTTAATTAATTAAATAAGAATTTAATCAATTATTCATAGGAATTTTGATTTATTGTCAAAATTAAATAATATAATTAATAATAGATAGAATTAAATTTAATTAAACAATTAAGTGGCAAATATTAAATCTAATTAATTAAGTATGCAAAATATTTAATTAATCAAATTTTAGGATAAATGTGATTTATTTCCAAATAATTATAAAATTAAAGATAATTAGGATGATTAGGAATATTACTAGGAATATTCCCCAATGTAGAATTTAAGATAATCAATTATGATTCGATGATGTTTAGATGTGCCTTAGATTAGGACTTTGATGTCGATTTCATTCGAATTGAAGATGTAGGAGATTAATGAACTTATAGCCCATTTTTGGGGTATTACACTATGAGAACTCAAAGCTACTATGGTGACAAATATTTTATTTTATTTGTTGATGACTACTCTAGGATGATGACAGTCATGTTCTTAAATGAAAAATATGAGGCATTCAAACTGTTTAAATGGTATAAGGCTAAAGTTGAAAAAGAAACTGGAAAAGAATTGAAATGCTTAAGGTTTGATAGAGGAGGTGAGTTTGTTTCTGATGAATTCACTACTTTATGTAATGAGCATGGAATCAAAAGATAGGTATCTGCACCTAGGATACCATAGCAGAATGGAATTGCTAAAAGGAGGAACTGATCTATTGTTGATTGTGCCAGAACATTGATGATTAAGAAAAATGTTGCACAAATGTACTGGAGAGAGGCAGATAGCACTTCATTATACACCATGAACCAAGTTCAACTAAAGAAAGACACAAACAAGACACCCTATGAGTTATGGTTTGGATATACACCGAGTGTAAGTTATTTCAGAATCTTTGGTAGTAAGTGTTATATTTTGAAAGATGATAGGAATGGTAAATTTGACTCTAAAGGTGATGAAGGAATATTTTTAGGATATTCTACTAAGAGTAAAGCTTATAAATGTTTGAACAAGGCTACTAATAAAATGATAGAAATTTCTAATGTAAAAGTTGATGAGTTTGCTAAAAAGAATGATGAAGAAAGCATGAAGGAACTGGAATATGGTAGGTTTACATATGTTGAAGATCTAGGTTATCTACCAAAGCCATAGGATGAGTCTACTGAGCATCAAGAAAATGCTATCAAGAATCAGCAAATGCACACCGAGAATCAGGAAGAAGCTATCGAGGAGGAAAATGAACCTGAACCAAATGATGAGCAAAGAAGAGAACAAGTGCTAGCAAGATTTTTTAGAAGACACCATCCACAAAATCAAATCATTGGAGATCAAAAAAGTTGGCATGATGACCCGAAGTAAGTTAAGACAAAACACATGCTTAGTTTGTGAGTTTGAACCTAAGAATGTTAAGGATACACTTGAAAATGAGGAATGGATCAAGGCTATGAATGAGGAAATTGAACAGATTGAGAAGCATAAGACATGGACATTATTACCCAGATTGAAAGATAAAAATGTTATTGGTACTAAGTGGATTTTTAGGAACAGGCTAAATGAAAATGGTGAGGTCACTAGGAATAAGGCAAGACTTGTATGCAAGGGATATGCACAAGAGGAAGGTATAGATTATGGTGAAACCTTTGCACCTGTTGCTAGACTTGAAGGAGTCTATATACTACTTGCATATGATGCACATAAGGGATTCAAAGTATATCAAATGGATGTAAAATCAGCTTTTCTAAATGGAATTCTTGAGGAGGAGGTCTACATAGAACAATCGAAAGGTTTTGTTGATCCAAATCAGAAGAACATGGTATGTAGACTACAAAAAGCTTTGTATCGACTGAAGTAAGCACCGAGGGCATGGTATGAAAGACTACATGCTTATCTTATCAATATTGGCTTTGTAAGAACTAGTGAAAACAGTAATTTGTACATGAAAGGAGAATCTGATGATAATATTTTGATTGCTGAAATATTTGTTGATGATATAATATTTGGTGGACATGATCTGATTTGTAAATCTTTTGCTGATGAAACAAGAAAAGAATTTGAGATGTCAATGTTTGGAGAGATTAAATTCTTTCTAGGTTTGGAGATTATACAACAGAATGATGGGATTTTCATCACTCAATAAAAATACATTAAAGAAGTGTTAAAAACTTTTGGCATGGAAGATGAAAAACTGGTAGGAACACCGATGGTAACTGGATGTAAGTTGACAAAGGATGATGAATCTATAGAAGTAAATCAGACATTGAATAGATCTATGCCTGGAAAACTGATGTATGTGGTACACAGTAGGCCTGATATTGCATATGTAGTTGGGATTGTGGAAATATTTTTTGCCAATCCTAAAGATTCACATATGCTTACACTTAAAAGAATTTTGAGATACTTGAAGAAGATAGAAGACTATGGTTTATGGTACAAAATGGAAGGAAAATTTGAACTCCAAGTTTATATTGATGCAGATTGGGCTAGAAACATTGATGACCGGAAGAGCACAACTAGTGGAGCATTCTTTTTAGGAGAAAGGATTGTGACTTGGATAAGCAAGAAAGAAGCATTCATTTCTCAGTCTACTACTGAAGTAGAGTATGTTGATGCTGCTACAAATTGCTCAAATATTGCTTGGATTAAACAAGTGTTGGAAGGAATGAATGAGGTAATCACTGACACGGTGATTATATATTGTGACAACACTAGTGCTATAAATATTTCCAAAAATCCTATGATGCATTCAAAAAAAAAGTATATATCTATTAAGTATCACTACTTAAGGGAACAAGTTCAAGAGAAGCAGGTGAAACTAGAATTTGTAACATCTAAAGAACAACTTGCTGATATCTTTACCAAACCCTTACCGAAGGACACATTTGAATATTTGAGGACTAGACTATAGGTTCATCCGCTATCTATCAGTCACTAAGGTGATCAAGAGGTTGCATCAACCTACACTTTATCAGAAGATCATTCATGTTGATGCACATAGCTCACACTTTATTTTTTCTAAGGTTGTGAAAGATTGTAGAAGCTGGAACATGAATTTTTTTATCAGTACATGAAGGTACTTGATCTGGATGAAACAACAAAGAATTACTTGGTTGTTGAAGAGTTGTTTGTTTGTTTTCTTTGGCATTGTTGCCGAAGGGAGAGAAAATGAATATGAAAAAATTAGTTAGTGAGAACACAAACAGTGAGAGAGACTTCATAATGGAATCTCTGTTGCTGAGAACAAGAATCTAAGAACTGAAAAAGATCTAATTCCGTAGGGAGAGTCTACATGGAATGTTGTTTTATTTTGTAGTGATTAAACATATTAAATATCAAGCTAGGGAGAGCTTATCGAGCTACATCATTTACTTACATAGTTGTAGAATACATGTTTGGTATGTGTTTGGCATATTTTCATATTGCTTGTGTTGCCATCAATGCCAAAGGGAGAGATTAATGAATTACAATTGATTGAATATCTGGATGAACTAAAGAAATAGTGATTAGATATCATCGAGCTACTGAAGTGATATGTAAGATGATTAAATCAGTCAATATGTTTTCATTGATGTCAACTAGTTTGACAGTACTTATCATGTTGGTTACAAACATCTAAACATCTGTAGAAGGAAGAAAAGATGAAGAAATGAGATATCTACATAAGGAAAAGATGGATATGATAGATAAGGATAAGGTAAACATTGGGTAACTTATTGATGAGTCTATGGCTTTATATTGTTGACTTGAGCATGTTACATTAATCTATTATGAAGAAGAGATTTTAATTTGAACAAGTCAATGTGGTCGGTAATTGAATACTTTTGTATACACCAAGCCAGTGCAGTGTATACTGAGTGATAGTAATAACTGAGTTAGTTATCACCGACGCATTTTAGTATTAACGAAGTATGGATGAAAACATTAAATGCTAAGAACAACCAACTGAAATTGATGAGCTAGATATTGTTATGATTTTGAGGTTAATGATGAAGTTCATTATGAGATCCACGACTGACATAATTCAGAGATGATCTAAAGGATGAGATTGAAATGTGTTAAATACACATCTTTCGAGGAAGGTTTAAGAGGCAAAATGGATGAAGGAGATTATTGACGCAGTCAAGAATGGAGGATCCAATGAAGGACTATCCAAACTTGCAGCCAACACCAGCACAGCGAAATTACACAAAATAAACACCAGATCTGATAGAAAATAGATATTCTATTATCAAATTATTGATTACATGCATTGTGTCTGGCTGTAAGGCCTTCCTAGTTATGGCCAATTACAAAGCAAGTAACATTCTACAAGATCTCGCAGGATCCAAATCTTTTCCCAACTTCACCACTCAGCTAACCTAGGTCTGCAACATAGTAGGACACTGGTAGGGTCCCAAGAAAGATCTAAACTTGTACTCACAACTTCCAAGAAATCTTCCTGTGCCTAAGCTCGCAAGCTACTAACTCCCACTATCTACCTTCTCCTCCCTAAACAACTACCCAAGCATCTATATAAATATAAATCCCAGCCACAAGTTAGCTTTACAAGGATATACCAATATTAAATGTAAAACATCATTCAGCTTACAAAATAGCCTTACAATAAATGCATTATCCAAGATGGCCCCAAACGGTCATCAAATCTGCATAGAAGAAAGAAACACACCAGATCTAGGTCCCCACATGTCCAACGGTCAATCCATAGCTCGAGGAGCATGACCCAAATTAAATGCACCAATCGGCCAAGCCGATCCATCCAAACAACCAAGTCAGTAATCAAGAACACTAAGCAACAGAGAAATAATTGAGTGCCAGTCAATCATTCACACCAAGCATGATCGAGGAACACAGTTATTACTGAGTGCCAGTGAACCGACGCCTTCAGTCACTGAGTGTTCTTCAGAGACCGAGCACCCTGATAAACACTAAAATTGAGCAACCAGTCTCCCAAACTGATAAATTACTCCACCAAACCAAGATCGAAGCTAACCATCTACCTTCAAAAAAAACATATTTTTGGTTGATACAGGATTGCCAAGAATCCTAGGATGCTCCTGCATCAATCACCCCAGGTTCAGAATATTTTCTCATAAGGAAATTAGGAACGCCTCAAGGGAATCAGAACAGGTATACCAAATCTATTCTTAACCCATATCTCTTCTTGTCCTTCATTCCAAGTTGTCTTTACTTCATCCACTATTCTCTATAGCAAATTTTCCTACTTCCTATCTCTCTTATCTTTCCTATCTGCAACTGATAAAAATTGACTCTGACCATTCCCTTTACTACCGACCACCTCAGTACCTCGGTAAACACTATCCTCTCTGGACTCCTTAATCAACTTGACATCATCGGCATGTCTCTATGTCACAAATGTCATCATCTATTGTACAATCTATGTCAAAAATATCATCTACCTCTTAATCTCAACAAACTCTTCAGATATTTCATCCTCCTCTTTCAAACCAGGCTTTGTAGGAATAGGTTCATCAATCCTCTGCTCCTAATGTTTTTCACTATCATACGGACAACACCTGATAACTCCACATCCCTTAACCCTTGTCTCCTATAAAGGTAACAACTTATGTTGAGCTCCTTCGTGCCTAACCACATAGGTTTTAGCATGGCCATTAAACAAAACATTTCTATCAAACTTCCAAGGTCTACCGAGCAATAGATGAAAAGCATCCATAGGTAATACATCACACAATATCTCATCATGATAAGATCCTATCTGAAAATTAACCAAGCATTTTTCTTTAACCCTAACCTTAGACACATCTTGTATCCAACTAATCTGATACAGATTAGGATGTTTCCTTATTTCCAAATTCAACTTACTAACCATCTCTTCTGAAACAAAGTTCTCAGAACTACCACCATCAACTATGACATTACATACCTTATCCTTGTACTTACATCTAGTGCTAAAAAAATTTCTTCTTTGCACTAGTTCATGGATACATGTAGCTAATCTCCGAGTGATAAGAGTCTCACCTTTTTCTACAACATTCATAATGTCTTCTTTAGCAGTCAATGAAACTCTTTTCTTAGGACATTGAAAACTTCTATGACCAGCTTCACCACACTAATAACAAGTACCGGTGAACTCATTCTTCCACCTTCCTCTCTATCCATTATTGAAATTCTTAGTGACATGACCACTACTAGATCCCACATCAGTATTCTTAGGATTCTCTACCACATTACCTTCTGCAACTATTTCACCAGTCTTACCACCTCGGTTCCTATTATTATGTCTTCATTCAAACTTCTTATTCAACTTTTCTTCAATCTTCAATGCCATCTGATAAGCATCTCCTATTGTTTTCATCCAAATAGTAACTCTTCTTGAATACTAGGTCTCAAACCATAAACTACCTAGCAACCTTCTCTTTATCAGCTTCAAAATGACCAATCCTAATCAGGATTCTATAAAACTCCTCGGTATACTCCTACACTGATTTGTTAGTTTTCTTCAAGGCTTACATCTTCTTAAACATTTCCAACTCATAATCTACCGGAACGAATTGTTTCTTCAACTTGTCAACCATTCGTCTCCATTTAGTGATCTTTTCCTTTCATCTCCTATTTCTTTCCAACTAAACTTCTCTCCACCAAATATTTGCATGACCCTTCAACTTAGTCTTTGCAAATCTAACCCTATTAGGATCTTCTATTTCTTCATACTCAAAGTATGCATCTATCTCATTAATCCCATCAATAAACTCTTCTGGCCTAAGGCTTCCAGCAAATGCAGAAACTTCAATCTTAGGTCTTTTCCCAATTTTAGACATAGCTTTCAAGATTCTATTCTCTTTAGGATCTCTAGCTTCTTCAAAATGATCTTCTTCTTTAGGTTCATCATCATTATCCTCTTTCAAGGTAGTCTTCTTCTTTCTCAATTCCTCTTGCAGATCTTGCACTTGTTTCTACAAAGCTCTAAAATCATCGACACTGAATTCTCCAGCAGCTTCTTATTCTAAGATCTCACGATTTCTCCTTGGAGGCATCTTCAAATCAAGATCCAAGTGCAAACACACAAGATCTACGCAGCTCCAACAAGAACAAACCTCACTCACAAGATCAACTCACTCTGGCTCTAGCAGGAACAAACTTCTCTCTGATACCACCTGACACAGTCAAGGATGGAGGATCCAATGAAGGACTATCCAAACTTGCAGCCAACACCAGCATAGTAGAATTACACAAAATAAACACCAGATCTGATAGAAAAAAAATATTCTATTATCAAATTACTGATTACATGCAATGTGTTAGGTTGTAAGGCCTTCTTGGTTACAGCCAATTACAAAGCAAGTAACAGTCTACAAGATCTTGCAGGATCCAAATCTTTTCCCAACTTCACCACTCAACTAGCCCAGGTCTGCAACATGGTAGGACACTGGTAGGGTCCCAGGAAAGATCTAAACTTCTACTCACAACTTCCAAGAAATCTTCCTATGCCTAAGCTTGCAAGCTACTAACTCCCACTATCTACCTTCTCCTCCCTAAACAACTACCCAAGCATCTACATAAATACTAAATCCCAACCATAAGTCAGCTTTACAAGGATATACCAATATTAAATGCAAAACATCAGTTGACTTACAAAATAACCTTAAAATAAATACATTATCCAAGATGGCCCCAAACGGTCATCAGATCCACATAGAAGAAAGAAACACACCAGATCTAGGTCCCCACATGTCCAACAGTCAATCCATAACTCAAGGAGGGCGACCCAAATTAAATGCACTAGTCGGCAAAGCTGATCCATCCAAACAACCAAGTCAATAAGCAAGAACACTAAGCAATAGAGAAATAACTAAGCCACAGCCAACTGACCATGCCAAGCATGACTGAGCAACACAGTTATTACCAAGCGCCAGTCAACCGATGCCTTCAGTCACCGAGCGTTCTTTAGAGACCGAGCACCCCGCTAAACACTGAAATTGAGCAACTAGTCTCCCAAACCAAGCAAGTACTCCACCAAACCAAGATCAAAGCTAACCATCTACCTTCAAAAAATATATATTTTTGGTTGATACAGGATTGCCAAGAATCCTAGGATGCTCCTACATCAATTATGAGGCAAAATCTAATGGCTGATATGAAAATGGTTTACTTGTCTATTTAAGAGATATGAGTTTCATTTTTTAAACATGTTGGACAAAAAGGAGCCTACATAGATTTCATGTGAAGATTTTATTCATGCATTCCTAATCAAACTGGTTATTGAAAGAATCGAGCTGCAGATATTACCGAGCATCAAAGAACTATTTATCGAGTGAAAGTAAGTTGAGAAATATTGAGGAATTGAATTTATTAATGATCAAAGGATTTTATGAGCATAGCATAGATCTAAATATTTTCAATTGAGTTGTATTTGAATCAGATCAGTATTGTATCAGTTTAAGCATTGATTCATAAAATCTCTTAACCGAGTGGACTTAACAGTCTTATTTTACTATCCTATGACATTCATTGAATGTAAAGTGTTATCTTATTGACCCCATAGTGAATGTTGGTCAAAAGTTAACTGCTAGTGATAAATATTCTAACCAAGCCACACCTAACAATGTGCTTTGTAACCTTTAACAGGGTTGGCTCTTTATCAAGCTCACTTCAGAAGAGTGAATTATTTTGGGTTACCGGTCCCAGGTGGTTTTTCCCTTAGCAGGGTTTCCATGTTAAATCATTATGTTATGTGTTATTTTTTATGATTGTTTTGTTATCATACTTTACATACTACATAGTTGATTTAGTCGGTAATCACAGTTTGGATAATTACTGGTATTCGGTAAAGTGAATAGACATATTGATATTTTATGTTACCGAGCTGCATAAATTGTTGAAATTGTTTTGTAAGGTACATATGGGAGTTTGGGAATGAAGGATAATTGACTTAACTGATTCACCTCCCCTCTCAGTTATTCTAACAGTTTTGGTTACTTATATTATTCAGTGAGGATAATACTAAGACTGTTTGGACAATGGATCCTTCTGTCTTCTTCACAACTCCTAACAGGGTTGGAATCTCCTAACAAGGATTCAAAGTCTCCTAATAGGGACACATATGTACTAAATATATTTCATTGACTCCTAACTAGGTCCATCCTCTCACAAGGAACACTTGTATTAGTACATCATCTTATGGGTACCATTCCCACCGGGGTTTTCCCTCTGATCAAGGGTTTCCCTAATCAACAAAATATGGTGTTATTGTGTATGTTTATCTTTCTCTGGTTGGTGATCTTATTTATTACATGTTTTAGATCTAATAAAGATAATGAGAATGGTTTTAATTTTATAACTGATTCACCCCCCCCCCCCAGTTATCTTGGTGGAATTTACTTTCTAACAATTGGTCTTAGAGCATCGGGTCCTTGAAGAAAAATCTTAACATGTTAAAGAGATCTCTGGCACATTTCAGGAAAGAAAGTCCAAAGTTTGATGGAGTTAACTATGACAATTGGAAAGAAAAGATGAAGACACACTTGTTATGCATGAGTGTGGGATACTAGTTGATTAGTGCAAAGAGAAATGATGTGATTGAAGAAGACAAACTCGAAGAGTGTGATGAAGGTCAAAAAGACATATTCATGCACAATATGCTTGCTAGAGAAGCACTATTATCAACTCTTCCAAAAACTAAATTTTCTTAGGTAAAAACTTTATGGCTTGCTCATGAAGTTTGAATTGCTTTGCAAAATACATTTTAAGGTGATAATCATGCTAGAAAGGTTAGATTATAGAATTGTATATGCTTATTTCAAGATGCTAAAATGATGAAAGATGAATCTAAGAAGTTACTTTGGTAGAATATCAAAAAAAATTATAGGAATTAAGACTTGTGGAGGAGAAAAATTAGAAGATGAAGTTGTATGGAAGATGCTAAAAACCTTGACACTTGTATTCAAACAAACAATGCAAATGATTGAGCAAGTTATTCCCTGCACAAATAATTTCACTAAAGAGACTCTTCTTGGAAGATTACAGTCAATAGAAATGTGGATGAGACAAAGTGGAGAATTTCCTAGAATAGAGACTTCTTTAAGCGCATTAAGTGTTCAACCTGTGTTGACAAGAAGTACAAGTACAAGTGGAGACTATGCTATTTGCAATCAAACAAAAGTTGGAGAAGAAAAGAAGATTGAGGAAGGACTTGCCCTACTTATGAAAAGAGAGCCTAAAGATAACAAAATTATTAAATATTGGACTTGTAATGAATATGGTCATTATTCTTCTAAATCTCCTAAGGGAGTAAGAAAGACTAGAAAACACTACAAAACTACAATACCTAAGGATTTCCTTTTGCAAATAATGAAGAAAATGATACTAAAGAATCCTTGAGTGGAAGTGATGATGAAATATGATTTGTTGTTATTAAGGAAGAAAATCCTAAAAAGAAGAAGTTAGAGAAGAGAAAGAATTAGTATCACAAGTTGAAAAGAAATCTGATTGGATTATAGATAGTGGTTGTTCCCATCACATGACTGAAGATATGCATAAATTTATTGAATTCAAAAGTTGTGATGGAGGAATAGTTAGAGTTGGAAATAATGCAGCCTGTCATATAAAAGGAAAAGGATCTATTACACTTGATGGAAAGACTAAACCTGATGATGTTTACTTTGTTGATGGCTTAAAACATAATCTTTTGAGTGTTGGACAACTTATGGAAAAAGAATACATAGTACATTTCAAGGATAACAATTGCACTATCAAAGACAAATATGGTAACCTAATTTGAACAAGTATAAGATCTAAAGGTAATGTTTTTCAATTGACACATGTTGAGATGACATGTTTAGTTGCTAAAGTGGATGATAGTTAGTTATGGCATAAGAGATTTTGTCATATCAACTTTAATAACATTGTGAAGATCAGTACTACATTTGCAGTTAGAGACTTGCCTAAGATTGTGAAACCTACTAACATGGTATGTAAGGAATATGTAATGGAAAAAGAGAAGAAGAGTTCATTTCCAAGCAAGAATTTTACTACTCCAATGAAATTGGAGATTGTGCACACATATTTGAGTGGTCCTACAAAGAAGAGCATTATATGGTGAAAGGTATTTTATGATTCTTGTTGATGATTTCACTAGAATGATGTGGGTAGCATTTCTTAGAGAAAAATCTAAAGCTTTTGAGAAATTCAAGTTATTTAAGAGTAGAGTTGAAAATGAATCTAGTTTGAAGATTAGATGTTTGAGATCTGATAGAGGAGGAGAGTTTACTTCAAATGAGTTTAATAATTTGTGTGAAGATAATGGCATAAGACACCTAAACATAATGGGATAGTAGAAAGAAGAAATAGATCAGTCACACAAGCAGCAAGAGAAATGATGTTTGAAAATAATGTATCTAAGATCTTTTGGAGAGAAGAAGTAAATACAATAGTGTACATGATGTGGAGGAAAATGGAAGACTTCTATTTAGTTTCTCCAAATAGGATTCAACATAAATGTTTCTGTCTAAGGTCCCTCAAACCCTTCTTCACTCATGGATCAAAGCTAAGATCCATTCCATTTTCAAGACCAACCAAGGTCATGATCCTAGTCTTCTTCAAGACTCCTTCCACTTAGCTCCACACCAATATAAATGCTCAAATATGGTTCCATGTTTCAACCCTCATTATTAGACACCAATGAGAGCCCTTACTCCATCATCAAAGAGACTACACCCACAACAAAGACTGTTGACAATCCACTAAACAAAACTCTGCCAATAAATACCCAAGAATATACCTTCTTGTTGTCTCTTGGATAGACCCGTATACAAAGGTTCATAACTTTCGAACCATATCAAAAATTCTTGATTGCTCTAGTGAGGATGGACACAATTAGGTTTAGAAAAACATATTTAAATCTCATCAAAATCCAATTGTGCATTAGGGAGATATGGTCCCCACACTGAGGGTCTTTTTTCTGAGACAATTATTCAATGCATTTTCCATTTGCATGTTAACTGTCTAGAGATATGGATACTCTCCTTGCTTTGTACCTACATGCAATGAATATCAAGCATATATAACATCTAATACATGTATACCATGAATTTTTATGGTCTTGAAAGGTTCTACAACCTTGAATATTCTTGCTTGAGACAAGATGGTTGTGGTTGTCCAAGCATTGTCACAGTAGGACATCAAACACAACTAAAATTTCTACAATGCTTTCAAGAGTTTGAATCCCCAATCTTGATCATGCATAAAAGATATCATAAGGATGTTGACTCCATCAATAGAGTCTCCAAAACATATAAACAAACAACAACATAACTAGATTAAAATGGAAGCTTGTGTTTACATTTTCAAAACTCCGCTACAGCCATACATGGCTGTCTAAAAACTCAAAAAAAAACATTCCATCTCTGTATCATTCATTCTCTCCTTCTTTTTTTTTGAGATCTTCTCTTCTCTCTTATATTCTCTCATAACTACTACTATATACTCTCTCACCAAAAAACCTAACTCACACTTTCAAAGCATGCAAAATGTTGTCAAGTGACAAAATGAAGTTGTGAACTCGACAACCAAAATGTTAATCACCCAACTCTATTATGCCCCTAGTCTATTTAGCGACCTTCTCATTATTTAATCACTCTTCTCACACCATCCTAGACCAAGCCTAAATGACTATTATTTTCAATACATTGTGACCCTTGTAGGGCACTTTGCCTTGACATGGTAATCATTGACAAAACATAACATAAAATCACTAATGGCCTCAATTACATTTGAATAGAGATCTTCAAGGTCTTTGTAATTCCTGTTGTCCAATTTTGAATCAAGGTCAATGAAATGACCCCTTGGCTTCATGAGGTGCTCTGCACCAATACACTATGAATAGAGTACAAATTAGACAAGGCACTAGTAAGATACCCTATGAACTATGGTTTGGACATGCACCTACTGTGAAACATTTTAGAATCTTTGAAAGTAAATAATACATTAAAAGAGATGATGATATTGGAAAATTTGATTCAAGGAGTGATGAAGGAATTTTTCTTCGATATTCATTGAAAAGAAAAGGTTATAGATGTTTTAATCACATAACCAAGACTATTGTTGAGAGCACAAATGTGAAAGTTGATGAAAAAATTAGAATTCAATAAAGGATGCTTGATTATAATTTTATGAAGAAATGAATCCAAGGACTAATAGAGAAAATGTTGAATTATTTTATGAGACTGATACTGATCTGTAGAATGAAATTTAGAATGATGAACAAAGAGAAGAACCTAGATCTAAACCTAGAACTAAAATTAGAATTGAAGTGGTGACACCTAACAAAAAGCTGATAAAGAATCACCCTGTTGATTAGATAATTGGAAGCAAAGACAAAGGAATTATGACAAGAAATAGGGTATATGAAGAATTGTGTTTGAGCTCTCAAGTGGAACCCAAGAATGTTGATGAAGCTTTCAAAGATGATCATTGGATAAAAGCTATGAAAGAAGAACTAGAGTAAATTGAGAAAAATGAAACATGGGAATTGGTCCCTAGACCTAAGGATAAGAATGTTATTGGAACAAAATGGGTATTTAGAAACAAGATGAATGAACAAGGTGAAGTTGTAAGAAACAAATCAAGACTGGTATGTAAAGGTTATTCACAACAAGAAGGAATTGACTTTGATAAACCTTTTGCACTTATTTCCAAATTAGAGGCAGTAAGAATGTTTTTGGCATATGCAGCAAATAAGAACATTAAGGTTTATCAAATGGATGTCAAATCAGCTTTTCTAAATGGAGAACTAGAAGAAGAGGTATACATTGAACAACCAGATGGTTTTCCTTTAATAGATAAAGAGGATATGGTTTGTAGATTAAATAAGGCACTATATGGACTGAAACAAGCACCTAGAGCTTGGTATGCAAGATTTGATAAATACTTGACAAAATTGAGATTTGTAAAAGGCATTGCTAATAGTAACTTATATTTGAGGAAGAATGAAAATGGATTGCTAATTATTGTAGCATTTGTTGATGACATTATTTTTGGAGGCAGTGATGAAGTAAGTATGATATTTTATGAAGAAATGAAGAAGGAATTCGAGATGAGTATGATTGGTGAGATGAATACTTCTTGGGATTGCAAATTGTACAAAACAAGGATGGTATTTTTATATCACAAGAAAAGTATCTTAAAGACTTGATGAAGGGATTTGGATTGGAAAATTGTAAACCTGTTGGAACCCCTATGATAACTAGTTGCAAGTTGTCTAGTAAAGATGAATCGCCTACTATTGAGTATAAAAAGTACAAATCTATGATTGGTGGATTACAATAATTGACACACACTAGACCTGATATAGCTAATGCAGTTGGAATTGTGGCAAGATTTTAGGCAGACCCTAAAGAGACACATTATGCAGTAGTAAAAAGAATTTTCAAATATTTGAAAGGCACGCCTAATTATGGACTATGGTATGATAAATCACATGATTTCATACTATGTGCGTACACTGATGTTGATTGGTCAAGAAATTTAGATAAAAAAAAAGAGCACTGGTGCTGGAGCATTCTTCTTGGGAGGAAGATTGGTCTCTTGGCTAAGAAAGAAACATGATTGCATTTCACAAAGCATGATAGAAGCATAATATCTAGTAGCAACAAACAATTGTAATCAAATTATATGGATGAAACAAATGTTGAAAGACATTGGAATTGAATTTACAGAGCCTATTATCATACATTGTGATAACACAAGTGCAGTAAGTATGTTAAAGAATCTAGTATTACATTCAAAGACAAAACACATATCTATTAAGTATCACTTTTTGAGAGAGAAAAATACAAAGAAAGAAATTAGATTGCAATATGTCAACACAAAGGAGCAAATAGAAGAAATTTTTACAAAACCTTTGCCAAAGGATACATTTGAGTACTTGTGAGGTATGCTAGGGGTTATGCCCCAACCTAATTTTGAATAGTTGATGCATAAATTGCATTAGCCCAAAAATATCAAAGCACTATTTCATTATCTAGACTAAATATTGCTTGATGCTTCTCTTATGGGGGAGTATCTATATTTGAGCTGAGTCACTAAGGACTCTTGGTGCTGACATTTAACAATATCTTTGGACACTTGAGCTTATTAGCATCAATTTTGATGGTATTGTTGTGGGGGAGTATTTGTTAGAAAGTAAAGTCCACCAAGATAACTGAGAGGGGGGGTGAATCAGTTATCAGATAATTATAACTTTTATCATCTTCAACAACATTAAACCATATAAGCAATATAAATACCAACCATAGAAAGATATTCATACACAATAACACAATGACACAAGATATGTTGACTAGGGAACCTCTTGATCAAAGAGTAAACCCCAGTGGGAATGATGCCCACAAAAGATGCACTAATATGAATTTTCCTTATGAGAGGATGGACTCTATTAGGAGTCTTATGAAATACATTCAGTACATATGAATCCCTATTAGGAGATTTTGAATCCCTGCTAAAAGATTCTAACCCTGTTAAGAGTTATAGAAGACAGAAGGACCCACTGCCCAAACAGCTTCAGGGTAAGATCATTGAACACACTGTCCAAATAATCTTTTCATTACTCAACAAAATAATATGTTACCTCTTCTCTAACTATGCCAAACCACACTCACTATTACATCAGATCTCAATTTCAGATCTTTGTACTTCGCATGTCTTCCTTCACAAATTCACTTTCATACTTAGCTCTTTTCTTCACTTCATGCATACAGCATCACACAATATTGCTACTTCCACATCACAAATACATACTACTTCATTCCAGCTACATTACAACAAGGAAATACATTCCTTCCTTTATACCACACTCAAATAATTACAAATGAGTTGGCATACAATTACAAAATAAAAGTTTTCACATGCTACACCAAAATTACACAAAACTGTCAGCTTCCAAATACAATAAATCTTCACTCGTGTGACCTCAAAGTTTGTTCTATTGTCCATGTCACTATCAATGTGTCTTCAACTTCCCTTTAACTGCACAAAACTAGATTCCATCCCGATCAGGAGATATCATCTGATTTCCACAAATCGCTACTCAGGAACACTACCTGAATACTGCTTCCACCAAAATGATCATAACTTCCATGAATGAATGAATTATTGTCTATGCCGCACGTGGGTTATTGAAGTTGGAGCTATGAAATGTTGAGGTAAACATTTCATAGCTCCAACTTCAAACTCTATCTGCTTCTCTGCAAGTCTTCGGTAAATCACTGTGTTGACATCAATGACAATCAGTCATGAATGCAACAACAACTACTACAGAATGGCTACCAAAAACTTTAGTATTCATTCCTAATAGTATCCTAGTAGTGTTGGAGACATGTTATAGTTATTTTTTTTTGCATTCATGAAAGATTTTTTCATTGATGTCAACATATTGGTTATTCTGTGAAGACTGGCAGTATAGCAGATAGAGTTTGGCTTTGCGCAATTCGAGGATTGAATATCAGCCTATGCACACTTGGTATTATGATCCATAGCATGTCTTGATATTACAGTTAAAAGTGTGTATGTAATTATGTATTATGGATAGATATATGAAGGTTTTACTAAAGACTGTGTTTAGGCAGCATTTGTAGAGAGAAACTTCTGATGTTTGGATTTAATCTCCTAACATAGATGGAATCTGATTGAGAGAACTTGGACAGAGGATAAAGACAAGTCAAAGATGACATGGTTAAGGGTGCTAAGTTAGATGAGAAGTGTTTTTAAAGTTATAAAGAGTTTGATCTGACAGTTTGATTGTAATTACGAAAAAGATAAAATATTATAATGTAACGTGTAAAGTAATATCTTAAAATGGTCCTATATTATAATTATAAATTGGGAAAGCCTCAAGGCTGGCTCAATAACTTATTCTAGGACTTGGTATAAAGGAAAGATTATTCCTTGGATGGAAAGTGTGTATGTGTGTGTGTGTGATATAGTTATATCTTTACATTGTGGAAGATGTAAACTTATGTATGAGATCTAGTGAACCTAAAAGTGAATATCTTTGGATCATAGCAGAGATTGGTGCGAGTGAGGCATGGTGAGATTACAAAGAACTATATTTAGAAAAGAAGTTGTTGTTGACAATTTTTTTGGTTACCTTTATTATTCAGTGAGGATATTACTAAGATTGTTTGGACATTACTAAGATTGTTTGGATAGTGGGTTCTTCCATCTTCTTCTCAACTCCTAACAGGGTTGGAATCTCCTAATAGGGATTCAAAGTCTCCTAATAGGGACTCATATGTAATAACTTTATTTCACTGACTCCTAAGAGGTTCCATCCTCTCACAAGGAACACTTATATTAGTACATCATCTTGTGGGCATCATTTCCATTGGGATTTTCCCTCTGATCAAGGGTTTCCCTAGTCAACAAAATATGGTGTTATTATGTGTTGCATGTATTATAAATTGTCTCCCTTTCAAATTTTTGAGTCTAGGACATTTTAGCAAAGTGTCATTGCAATCTTGAACCTTGAACTTGAGCTTTATCTTTTGTCAGTTCAAAGTTCAAAGTCTTTCAGTTTAAAAACACAAGCCTCGAGCATTTTGATCCTTTAGTACAATGTGCATCTCATTTCTTGAACCTTGAACTTTAGTTTTTCTGATTTAAAGTTCAATTGTTGATGTGTTCCTTTTAACTGTCTCAAGTTGCATCAGTCTTGTTCTCTGCATCATGAGTGTTGCGTTTATTGAACATTGAACCTTGAAATTTGGTTTTTTGAAGTTCAAAGCTCAATATGTTATTTTCCCTCATCACTAGTGGGTCCCATTTATGTCACGCCTCTTTTAAATTCTCAGCATTTTGAACATTTTACTTTGAACCCCTCTTTTTATGGTTCAGAGTTCAAAGTTTGAGCATGTGATATGACAAGATCAGATTGACACGTGCCAAATATTTTCTTGCTCAAAGAGAAATAATTGAAGGGACAAGTAATAAATGTCAATTACTCAAGTGACATGTAATAAAATAAATACGTTCGAGTAGTTATTTGCATTAAAATCAGTGGGCGCTATAATTACAAAAGCAAGTTTCTATAAATGAGCCCCCAAGAAGTTAAAGGAAACATGCATCAGTCTTTTATTTCTTTCATTGTGTAACTACAAGTGTCCTTTCTCTACAACAGAAGAGATCAATAGCAGTGAGGTAAAATTGGTCCTTTCAGAAGCTATGTGCACAATAAAGGTAAGTTTTGAGTTAGCCCCTCCCAGCATTTTCTTAAATCAAAGCAAACTTGCATTTTATAAGCAATTAATTGTTCAGTGATTTTGCAATTTTTTTTCTCTATAAAAGTTTTCTTATTTTCAAAATCATGTCTTCTTCCAAGTTAAAAATATCTAGAGAGACTAAGCCTTCCCCCATAGTCATTTGCCTTCCTGTAATTGGAGACACCGCTCTAATAGGAGAAATTATTGAAGAGATAATGGGTAGGTTTAAGTCTGTAGAAGTTGGTTCCATGGCTGCTAAAATTGCTGAGAGTGGGTTTCTACAAGCCATGAGCTTTCCAAAAGTGGTTCCTTGCCCAGAGCTAGTGATAGAGTGTCAGAATAGGTATAACAAGGTGGATAGGTGTATCCACAATCCTTTTGGAGAAGCTCTGGTTTATATTAATAGATAAGTGGTCTTAGTCACTTTTAGAATTCCTGAGGCAAAAACGTATGGAGATTGGGCAATCAGTAAATCCATGGCTAAATTCAATAAAAACAAGAAGGAATATAATAGCATCATTTCCCATTTTTGGTTGAGAAAATTGGAGAAAGGAGGTTCTCACCTACCAAGACCTCTTAAGAAAGATCATTGAATTTAGAATGTGGCAGACGTAGTAAGCTTGTTGAAAAGGGTAAAGAGGAATCCTCAGGATATTTTGTAGGAAGACTAGACGTAGACTTTCATACAAGCTATCCTGGATGATGCCAAGTATGTCAATTGGGCAGAATTTATTGCTAAAAGGCTTCATGAGGAGTTGTCCCAATCAATGTAAATGACCAATTTTCACATGTCATCATACATGTTCTACATATGGGCATGTTGCAGAGACTAGGAGGGGTTACCTCACAAGCCATGGAATGAAGATATGAGAATCTTTGAGTATTATCCTATGCTATATCAGAAGAGATGCTCAAAAAAATTTGGAAGAGTCCAAGAAATTTTCTTAACCAAACTAGTCTTTGAATTAAAAGGTAAAGAAAATTCCAGAATGTCAAAGGAGGCCATGGAACTAATAAAGATTTACGGGAATTTCTACATCTAATTTCCTAGATTCACCTACTTGAGGGTTGGCGATTTCAATAGAGAACCATTGAATTTTCCCAAGTACTATTTGGATAAGTATATTTTGATTGAAGTATGTAGATAGTTAGTTCAAGTCGAGAGAAAATATAGGCTCAAGCGAGGTGTTGGTTGCTTATGTCCCATTGAACTCAGCCACTACATATGTAAAATGATGCATGAGACCTCTGCCTTGGAAACAAAATTGAACCTAATGAGTCTCAAGCCTTACAGGACTAGAAAATACTTTGATGATAAAGGTTTTATTTCTCACCATTTCAGAGTGGATGCTACTTTTCTTCACCAACCTCAGTTAGAACACTACTAGGCAGATTCTACTAATGAATTTGAGGTCAGAAAAAGGTTGTGGTCAAGATTCACACTTAATCAAATTATCACTATGAGAATACCCATGGACACCAAAGGAGTTGAGGGAGATGATGAAGATGTTTTGGATCCATAATAAGTTGAACTGGTTGAGTGTGTGCCCATTCCCAAAATTGATTAGAGTAAGTGAGAAGAGGAAGTTGTGAGACTCAGGACACACAATGTAATAAAGAGGATGAAGCATTGGCTAGCTGAGAAGAGAAAGGAGAAAGTAGTTGAGAATAAAATTTAAGTGGAAAGAGAAGCTTCAACACCTCTAGAAGTTCATTCTCCACCCATTTACACTAACATAGTTGAAACATTGCCCCTTGTAGGTAAAATTGAACCTAAAATAAAGCCTCTTCTAGAACAACAAGAATAAGTGATTATTCAGTCAACTGTTAGAGTCACTCATTCCCAAAGTAAGAAGAAGCCCAAACCTTCCAAATATTCCTACATTATAATTGATTTAGAACCAATAGAAAAAGAAAAGACAGAACAGTCCAAGCCAATCATGGACACTTCTCAGAAGATCCCAACTGTCGAAGAAAGCCAAGAAGAAGGAATAGTTTTGCAAGGATCTCTGACACTAGGTAATCCATTAGACTTCCAAACTCCTCTGGAAAAGAGCGATACAAAGGCACCAAACTGGCTCAAACTGTCAGTGAATAAGAAGTGAAGCATTGTTCCTATTTCCACCCAAGTAAGTGACATGGTTAGTAAGTACCTAGGCAAGACACCTAAGAGAAAAAGGACAAAAATAAAGGCACTCCTGGATCTGGATGAGGACATAGGGCATTGGATGGAAAACATTTTTACTCCTACCACAAACAAGCCTAGTGAGGAAGTGACTATGCAAGATTTTAAAGTTGAGAAAATTGATCTGGGACATGCCACAAGAGCCGCAGACATAAAGGTGTTTGATTCGAGTAGCAGTAAGATTACTGGCAAGATATGGAAGGATGCTAAAGATAAACGGGAACTCAAAAATTCCCTGGGGAAAATATCCCAATATATACAGACCATTCAAAGTCCAACTCCGTAGCCCCTGGATGAGATGCCCCTAAGCATTGATATTAAGTCCCCTGAGAATCAAAATTTCTTGGATCATATCCAAAGGGATAGATCTATGTCTAAACAATTTGGTGAGTGGATTGACACTTTTTCTAAAGAAGTTGTTGAATATTTGGCAAATCTCAACAAAGATTTTGAGGATGAGTCTGAGATTACTAAAGAATTAAAGGTTGAGGTAACTGCTTGGGAGAACAAAAAGAAAGAATGGGAGAATGTGGTTTTAGGTATTGATGAGATCATTTCCTATGGTCTTGATAAGTTCTTGAAAGAAAAACTTGTGCCAGGGTTGAATGAGAATGTCTTGCTCTTGTTAAAAGTAAACACAAGTTGGAGGAATGACATCTTTGAAGAAAGTATTGAAGTTTCTACCAAATTCTTGAAAGAATTAAAATGCATTCATGAAATAATGGAAAATGACCTCAAGGCTATAGACTTGCAGGTGACAGATAACATGCCCAATCCTAATCGTAAAGTAGAATAGGTTAGAACCTATTTGGAAGAGAAGTTGAGAAACCAGAAGAGTACTAAAGATGTTCAGATCAAAGATTTCATTATAGTCAAGCAGATTGACTCTCTACTGATTATGTGAAATGACCATTTAAGAATGTATAAATAGAAGATGGAAGAAGTACAAAGGGGAAGAGATATCTGGACTAAAATAATTAAAATACTTGGCTTGCCCAGTCAACAACTATTAACTCCTTTTGCGGCAGCTTTCCAGGAATGGAGCGCAGAGCAACCAATCAAGACATCTCGAGATTAATCAACCGTTTCGTAATGAACTAAAAGTTTTCTAAGATAGTTTTTTCAGCTGAATAGTTTAAGGTCTTAGTCAGTTAATAGTTCCTAGGAAAAAGGGGATGGGTAGTTTCTTTGACTCTGTTAGGAGTTAGTTTCAAAAATGGTTTTAACCCTGTGTGGCTATAAATTTTGTTTCACTTGACTTTTTGATGGTTGATTCTCTAGTGTTTGGAAAAACTTTATGATACTTTGAATTATTTTTCTTTAGTACGCTATCTTTGAATACTGTAAGATCAGATAGTGTTGAATATAATATTGTGTGCTAAAATGTTGTCACACTTCTATGAATCATTACATCCAAGATCTCTCAAGAATGAGATCTCAAATAGCGACTCATAGCTCTCTATTCATGGAGTGCAAGGGTTTGTAATGGAGGCCCTCAGATTTGACCTATGTTTGTGCCCATGCAAGTACACCATAAAATGAGAGATTCAAAGAGAAAAGACAAGAATTCTAGTCTCCATGATCATCAAATATGTATGCAAATGAAAATGAAAGTAGATCTAAGCTAGATGGATTAAGCTAGATGCAAGAAAGAAAATGAAAATGATGATGCAATGCTTCAATATGAGAGATCTAGGAATACCATAGCTCCAAGATGCCAAGATTGAGAGACTCCAAGATTCCAAGATGCTAAGATTGTAGTACCCCTACCCCTAGTCTGATTTTATTAATGTTATGATTATGCTAGGATGATAGATTACATGTTAGGAAATCATTGAGGTGTATGATTTTACTGACCCCATACTGGCATGTGTATGGTTGATGTGCTTGTTTTATATTTATGTTTGACGTGCCTGATGTGGTTGAGGGACAGAGTCGTAGTTACTTGCTTGTGAGATCCACATGATCGTTCGATCCCCATCATTGTCTGTTAGATATTTATATATGTTTGTACATGCGGGTGTTGTATGCAGGTTCACAGGTACCGAGCATCGTCTTCCCTGAATTATCAGGATGAGCGTGCCTTATCGCAATATCTCAGATGGTAAGAGAGGGGAGATAACACGAATCCAAAACCCAAACCCAAACCCATTTATCCTAGTTGTTGGATAAGTATCTATTGACTACCCTATCCGAATTTGTCAGGTTGGCAAAGTTCGTGGATCCCTTTCTGGTGTTGCTTGGTTTTAGTTTTGTTTGATTTTATGTCGTATGATTTCAGTTGATTTGTGGTGATGTGAGTGATTTTATATGTTTATTCATTTATTAATTATAGTTTATTTATGTTTATATAGATTATTTTATGTGATTATCACTATTTGGTGCATAGTTGAATTTTATGATTAAATATGCTCCTATGATTAATTGAGAAAATTAGATTAAAGTTAATTATGTGAGTATTTGGGAAATTAATATTATAGTTGGAAAATAATGATTAAAGTATTTCCTATGTCTTTGAATAATTATTAATTAATTAAAAATCAAATATGAGAATATTTGAATTTAATTAATTAATTGTGCTAAATTATGATTTAATATGTTTTATTAAATTGTTAAAAATTAGTGCATGATTTAATTGTGTGATAATTATTAAATAAAGTAAATGTGAAATTTTATATATTTACATGTGCTTCATTGATTTATGTGAAATTTGATTTCAAAAAAATAACTTGTAAATAGAATTCTATGTTGAGTTGTGCATAAATAATATATTTTATAATTAATAATTGGTATTTTTCTCTCAACTCAAAAGGGAGAGTCTAATTAGGAGTTGTCTGGTGACTCACTTAGGGTTTGCATGATAGGTGGATCTGATTTTCTATTTGGGGAAAGTTGCATTCATTTGTGATAACTAGGTTTTGTTGGAGTTTTCAATTTTTTTGGAGAGAGTTTTTGGAAAAAAATTTGTGCCTTCTTGTGTTCTTGAGATTTCGGTGTGTGATTGAATTCTAGATGAAGTGTGCTTGCATCTGGAATTGGATTTTGCATGTGTTGTGATTTAGAATTGCAGGATTGAGCTTCTCTATTGTCAGATCTGGAAGTATTAGCATTCTACAAGCAATTCTACATCAGATTAATAGCTTTGGAATTGAGGTAGGGTTTGATGAATTTTCTTGTATTTTCACCTGTAGAATTTATTTATCTTGCTATGCCTGTTTGATTTTAAAAGTTAGATCTGTTCTCTATTTATGTTCTCAAATTTGGGGTTTAGAAAGCTCTTAGGATTGCTTTTTCATTATTTTATTATTACTTGGCATAGTAGAGAAATGCTGGCAAAATTTTGGGGAAAAATCCTACCTAGAACTCTCAGAAAATGAAAAATCAATTCTAGTATAGTTAAACTATAGAGATATGATATTCAATTAATGGGTTATGAAGAAAAATGATTTTGGTAGGAAAAAAATTCAATCTGGGTAAAAATTCTCTCTCTGTTAAAGAATGATAGTAAAAAAAAAATATACTAGAAAAGACAAAAGTTAGTGTCCCGTGTTTTAATTAGTTAAAAATTTAATCAATCTTGTTAAGAGGAAAAAGACAGATTAGAAGGAAAGCAAAGAAATTTCATGTATTTTTGGGAAATAGATTTATTTCCATTTTTGGAAAAATTTCCTCTATACTGTCATTTCCATTTTCGAAAATGAACAGTCCTGTCAAAATATAGTATAAAACAAATGAGCTAGCATTTTATATATTTGTAAAAAAAAAAATTATATATAAAAAAAAAGAAAATACAAATGTCAAAGTAAATGAAGTTATTATGCTAAGGAATTTAGCAATATTTAATAAAAAAAAATTTAAAAAGTGCACAGCACTTTATGGTACACAGGGTACCTGTGTAGGTACCTGCGCTGGCAGGGTACCTGCACAAGCGCAGGCCTGCCATGCGCAAGTACTGCGCTTCAGAACTATGCTAGGGATGTGGGCTTTTGGGGGGGGCGTGTGGGACCCACTCCCCACCCACTTAGTTTGTTTAAAAAGTTTTTTTTTATTTATTTAAAAGTTTAAATTAATTTTATTTGGTTGGTTTTATTAATTTCAATTAAAGTGTTTTATTTTAATTTTAATTTATATTTATATTTTATCAAATGAAAATTATATTATTGATTATTTTAATTAATTTATTTATTGTTTATTAAATTAATTAATCTATTTATTAATTAAGAATAATAAATTTTGTTTGTTGTTTAAGTTAATTAAATTTGTTAATTGTTAGATTAATAAAGTTTAATTAATTTGGCTATTAGTTTAGTATATTACTCAAACGTTATTTAAATGATATAGGATGTATTGTGAGATTTATTAGGTTGAGATGATAGGATTCTTAGGACAATTTAATTATGGGATTTTCTTTTTTATGAATGTGTTAGTTTGATTTATGCATATCGTATGTATATTTACTTTAAATATTTTTGAGTACTAAATTCATTAATGATAAAGTGTAATTATATTTGTTTGATTTTCATCTTTGTGGGATGATTTTACCTAGTTAGTTTACCAATTTTTATATGTAAGAATATACTTGAGGTATGTACTCTTAATCTATCATTAGTTTATGCAGTTATATTTCAGATAGGATAGTCTTATGTTCATATAATTAATTCATATGTCTACATAAGGATTGTGTGTGTTCCTTATATACGTCAATATTGAATAATCTATTATTGAAAAATATTACTTGTAAAGTGGTTATATTTGTACTGAAATTGGGCGTTTTGCTTTGTTAGATCCCTGGGTAATCTATAGGGAATACTCTTTCATTGTGTCTTTGTATTAATGTTTATGATTAGTTTATCTTAGTAAGATTTACATTATTCCATACTTCAATTCAATCATGTTCTTTATGGGAAATATACTGCTTATGAAAAATTAGATTCCAGTTTTCTATGATGCAAATGTGTCTTCTTCGTGCCTGGAGTGTCTTCTTTTGCTTAATGTGTTTTGGGGCATCAGATGACCTAGGGAAAAATCAGAGGCCAGGGTATGTGTCAGATGATTTTATTTTCAACTATGTGTTGATGTGTATGAAATTTTCTGATTATCACTTCTATTGGATCTTTTGGGCTCATGTTGTATTGTGTTTTTCTTCATATTCTATAGAGGAGAATATGATATTGACTTTTATGTTTGATCCACAAGATCATGTGTATATATTTCTTTTGTGAACACTTTGAGAGTTTTTTGTGATATCATGGTTATGTGAGAACCAGTACACTCATGTTATTTTTGTGGAACAGTCCTGAGGGACATTGTTATCTATTTGTGATCTATGTGAGATCTGTGAGCCTAGGGTAGTTTACCTAGATATGCAGTAGGGGGTGGCTTGCAATAAGTGCTAGGGCCCACAAGTGGCTGCCAGGATCACTTATTGTAAAGTATCTTAATCAAGTGATAACATATTATAACATTGAGAGATTTTAAAATGAACCTAACAAGATAAGTTTCCTCACCCTGGCTTAGTGCTAGTACAGACTAAGGTGGGAATGGAGAAGATGCTTGCTACCTTGAGAGGTGTGTGTCTAGCATAGTTAATGGCTTCGTCTGTATGAGAAGTCATTGATTCATGTATGGTCACTTGAGTGCCGGGATCCAGAGTGATTACCAGGATGAGACTCAAGGGTTAGACGTACATGATGACACCTACCTATGCATAGTCTAGTTATTCTACATGTGTCGATTGCCTTTGGAATAGTGGTTCTTCCATGACATTAGTACTTATCACCTTGAGTTAGAGAGCTTTCAGGAATCCTTTCCTTTGCTTGTTCTATTTTGTTTGTTATCCGAGTGGGATCCATTGTTATCTCCTCGACACAGTGGGAGTGGACCATTTAGGTTCACGAGGTCGGGTGGTAGTGATTCTTTTACCATTTGAGATTCCAACATTTTTTTACCAGTTCTGGATGATCCCTGTAGCAATTTTTCCTTCTTGATCCTCATTGTTGGAGTTGTACTCATCTTCTTCTTGATCTTCTTCTTTGTGATCTTGTAACCTTGTATCGGTTATTCAGAGATGTCTTGTGTTCTTCTTTTTGGTTATTGTATTACATACCCTGCAACCTGTGCAGTGGATGTAGATTTATGGATACCTTATGGTACCAGTTGTATTTGTGTTATCTTCTATGTGATGTTGTTTTATCTTTCATTTGCTTATGTGAGTTTTGTAATTGTACCTAATGTATATTATTAATTAATGTTAAGTAATCATCGTCAAGGAACCCTTGAAAGTTGTAACCTGTGTTGGTTGTATATGTTATATGAGTTATTGGATATTGTTTCCACATTGATGTACATCTTGTATGTTAACTTTTTAAAAAAAATTATTCTGCAAACTTAGATGCATATTTAGGTTAAGTTCTTTTAGGTTCCCTGGCGGGGCATTACAAAGATGCCAAGACTCCAAGAGGATGATAATGCAAAAGATGGATCATGCAAAAGATGGATGATTAAGAATGAGGAGAGAGTCTCCTTATAAAGGAATTTAGAAATGAATGGATGGTCAAGATTAAGAGGCAAAAAGAAATGAGCAATGGTGGAGATTAAATCTTGGTTGATCCATGTTCTCAAGATTCTCAAGAGGCAAAATCAATGGACATGGTTAAGAGGTAAAAAGATATGTGGAAGAGATTAAGAGGCAAAAAGAAATGAGCAATGGTGGAGATTAAATCTTGGTTGATCTATGTGCTCAAGATTCTCAAGAGGCAAAATCAATGGATATGGTTAAGAGGCAAAAAGATGTGTGGAAGAGATTAAGAGGCAAAAACCTTTTTCAAAAAGTCAAAAGATTCTATCTCATAGGAAAGTGCACTTTACTTTATTATTTTTATTATTTATTTATTATTTTTAGCAAAGTGGGTTCCAATATTTAATTTTTAAAAAAATTATTTATTTAAAAGAGATTTATTCTTTTAATTAAAATGAGATTTAAAATAAATGACTTGATGATTTAATTAAATAATTTTTATTTAATTAAAAGGGAGCAAGTTCTCTCAATTAACTAAAACTTGGAAAATATATTAAATTTTTTGAATTAATTACAATTTGATCAAATAAAGTGATTTGAATTAAAAATATTAAAAATCATTGATTTAGAAAATTGATAAAATAATTCCAATATTGATAAAATGAAGAATGGGGCCCAAAGTCTAAGTGGCCATTTTAGGGTGCATACATTTGCCCCTCTTTGGGTGATGTGTGATCATTCTGGGAACACATGTGGCCAAAGAAAAATTGAAATGTGAGGTCGATTTGGGATCACAAAACAATCCAGATGTGTGATCATTCTGGGAACACACTAGGACAAAGATAAGCTGATTGAAAAAGACAAGGCCAGCACTGTTGTAAATAGGTAATTGTCAAGTCTCAAATAAGAGATAAGAATCTCAAGCAAGAATTGAATTGATAAAACTGAATCAAAGATTGAAGTTTTATAGGTAATGCCCCCTCGTGATCGAAATTGAAATGAGATAGAGGAAAAATAGTAAATCGATAAATTTGATCAAATTGAACTAAAGATAAGGTTCTTGATGCAAGATGAAAGATATAAAGATCACAGAACCAAGGTAGATCATGAAAGATTATGCCCCAAGATTGAATTAGAATAAAAGAAGTGGGATGAAAGTGAATGGAAGATCGAAGGTTGAAAGAGGTGAAAAGAAATGGAGAGAAGAAAGAGAATCTACCTCAAGATAGAGAACGCCTCAAAAATCAATCAACTGTTTAAGATAGGAAATTTTGATTGAGATCACGAAAGAAGAATAAGGAAATGAAGATCGAAACGTGATCACAACTGATTAAGTGTCCAAAAGAAAGATGAAGGAAAACCCTCTCAAACTCATAATGTAGCCTAAAAATGCAAATTTAACATGAAGTCTAACAATGCAAGCTACATGAAAATGCAAAGGTGTACTTGCAACAGAGCAACTATAGGATCTTGTGTTCATCATTCATTAGAGAATGTGAAAGAACTTATTTTCATCATTGGGCCATTATTAACGGACATCAAAAAATCACATAATCATCACCAGTCACAAGCGCAACTATGAAGATATGAATGCGATTTATATCAGATTGGAATGTGGAAAGATTCTAACATAAGCATCAAAGACATAAAGGTCAAGATGACTTCAATGTTAGCTTACCCAATTTAATGTAGAAAAATCATGCTCGCATCAAGGCAAAGATGCTAGAATGACCATAAGAACAGTTGTGCAAAAACAATCAAGGATGATGGCTCAAATCTCTTAAGTGTTTCAAGGGAACAACAAGAGACACTCAAGAGCTTCAAGACCACACCCACAAGCAAAAAGCAAATAAAAACATGTCCCATGCCCCAAGTCCTCTAGCTATTCATCATGGAGAGACTTATTAGACAAGGACACGCAACGAAAATCAATAACAGTCAGCACACAAAGAAAAGATCATGACATAGCTCAAGCATTAAGTGTGATGTTTAAAAATTTAAGTGTGTTAACTGATACTGAGTTTCGAGGATAAGGATCGAATGCTTGCAAACAGATAAGATCGCATGACAAGACTGGGTAAGACCAAACCAATAAGTGTTGAAAAATACTCGATGTCAAGGGTTGTGTTGAAAAACATAGTTTGCGAGGTGTTAAAAAACACCATTTGTGAGTTTTCAGGACTTTTTATAATTTTTTTGTATTTTTGCTACCAAGGCACCTGTTTCCAGGTTTTCACCAAGGCACTTTTTCTATTTTTTTTAATTTTTGATTTTTTTATTTTTTTTTGGAATATATAATTTTTTTGGAGATACATCAAAGTGTCTATTACTAGATTTTCACAAAGATGATCATTTTTTCAGGACATTTTCTTATTTTTAGGATTTTTGACAATATATCATTTTTTTGGATTTTTTCAGGATCAATAAGTATGTACAAAGGATGCCCCCGGATAGAATGAGCATCAAACTCCCAAGCAAGATCACATCATGTAGTCCCAATGTCTAGCAAAGTGGAGAACAAGAGGGATTAGCAAGCTGGTGGAAGAGATGGAAGACAAGAGAATGAAGGAGAATGAAGGGAAGAAATCCTCAAGGGAAAACTCCTCAAGAGTACCCAAGCTAGAGAAAAATTGTCATCTAAAGCACATTTGGACAAGCAATGAAAGACTAGCATAGGATAAGTCACAAAGGTGTAATGCAAAAGAAGGAAAGGATGTAGTCCAAAGGAGTAGACATGTCAAGAGATTTCATAGCATCGTGTTTTACTCTTTTTTTAATAGATCAAGACCAAAGGGAAAGAGGATAGCAAAAGGATAGAATGAATGGAGGAAAATAAATGTGAAGGCTAAACATGAATGGAATGAAAGCAAGATCATCGTAAGATAGCTCATAAGATAGCCAAATGTTCATGTATAGGTCAACATTGTCAAGATCAAAGAGAGGACGAAATGGATGAAATATGTAGAAGAACTACGCATGACGTCTGATTGCCAAGTTTTCATCATGGTACTTATCCAAGGTGCCACAAGGGAGTGGTTTTCACCATAGGATGAATTTATTTATCTTTAATTTTTCTACCAAGGTGCTTGTTTCTAAGTTTCCACCAAGGCACATTTTCAATTTTTTTATTTTTTGTTTTTTGTTTTCTTTTTGAATTTTTTCTATTTTTTGAATTTTTCTTTTTCTTTTTTTTTTAGAAGAAGGCAAGATTTTTAGATAATGCTCCTTGAAAGGATAAACCATGATATGCCAAAGATTCAAAATGATATGCTCAAAAATGTTGATAGAGAAAGGAAGATGGAAGAGAAAAATGGAGGATAAGATTTTATGTAAAGCGAGTGAGGTTGGAAGATAGGAGGAATAGGCAAATGAGGAAAAAGGATAGAAGGTAGAAGAATAATGAATAGAAGGATTGTGAAAGGGAAGATGGAAAGGAAAGCAAGATCAACATCAACACACACACGTTGAAGGGTGGTGAGAGGATGGAGGAAACATGAATGAATTAATATGGTGAACAGATAGCAAAGGTTGCAGTTTAAGCGCATGGAATGGAAGAATGTTTTTGGAAGAAGATGAAGTGGAAGCCTTTGGAAGCTTGAATGTCAACTTCACTTTTTTCTCATCATCAGAGTCTTTCAAGAGAGACTTTGGAATCCATATAATCATAGGCTTTTCATTTTATTTTTATGATTTAGAGAGAATATCTTCAATGATGGATTTTGGAACCCATACTTGTCTTGTAGTTTTCTTCTTAGATATCTCTTTTGACTTTATGCCTCCATGTCGATTAGAGGAGACATGGTGATCTTCTTTTTTTGATGGATTCTTGTATTACTTCTTTTTTTTGTATTGAACATTCAAGTTACTTCCAAAAGACTTGGGACTTGTGGAAGGAGGATATGACTGGTTTAGATGGGTGGGTGGATGAAAAGGATTCAAGGGTATGCATCTATGTTGATCTTGAGGAAAGATAGAAGATGGAGGGACGTAAGGACCCAAGATGGATGACAAATTAGGAGAATTAGGAGGGGAAAGTGAAGGGACATAAGGACACAAGATGGAAGGAAGACATGAAGCCCTTAGTATTGGTGGAGGAGGTCCAAGGATGGACGTGGAAGATGCAAAAGGATAATCAATAAGTTCATCAATATTTATATAAAAATTAAGGACATCAGCATCTTTAGAGTGAGCATTAGGATTTGAAATAGGATCATGAACATCTTGAATAGGAGCAACTTCTTTGATAGGATTGTTCAAAGCTTGCAAAGACTTAGGAAGAGTAGAAAGTGGAAGTGAACATGGAGTGGTAGAACAAGAAGATGGAAGACTTCGATCTTGACAAGGAGCTTTGGATAGCATAAGCGTATAATTTTTCTCTTGATTTTTAATAGGCTTAACATGGGAAGTAACAACACTATTTTTAATAACCTTAATAGAAGTATCATCTTTGGAAAGCACAAGTGTAGTAAGGTTATTCTGATTGTCAATAAGCTCAACGGTGTAAGTAGTAGCTTGATCTTGCTTAGGAGAAGACTTAAGACATGGTGGAATGAATGAGAAAGGGTGTAAAAGATCAAAAGAACCATGAAATGGATGAGAGACATCATGAAAAGGATTGGATGACATGGAGGGTTCTTGATCTTGATCTTTCTTTATGTTATTTTCTTTATCATTTTAGAGTCCTCTTGACATGAAGCCACTTCTAAGGACAAGGAAGCATGTTGAAATTATATGTAAGACTTTGGAAAAGATGGTGAAGGACTAGCTGAAGTAGGCATTATAGCGTATAAAGGCTTAGGCTCTTTAGGTGTAGCATTATTGAAAGTATTTTCAGCCAAGTGAAGGTTAGCTTGAGTTTCTTTAAGAGGTAGCCCTTGAGGATAACTATAGGGAACTGCATGAAAAGTATTAGGACTTTTTTTGGATGAAGGATTTGTGATAGATTTGGAAGACTCGGAAGCTTTAGGAAATGTATGGGTATTGGATGAAGTAGAGGATGGAAGGGAACTATCACAAGACAAAGGTTTAGCATTAACATGATCTTGCTTGAAAGTGCAATCTTTATTTTTAGCATGAGAGTTCTTAGAGAAAGGATTCTTATAATATTTACATTTCAAATCAGCACAGTGCATTTTATAGTCCTCAGTAGTAGTAAATGGATCATAATCAAGGTATTGTTCACAAAACTCATCAAAGTCTCTTTCAAAATCCAAATCATATGGATCACCATTGTGATCTCTCCAATAGGACGACCCATTTCCAATAAGCACGAGCACACAACTAGGAGGACTAGGAGGACTCTTAGGAATATAGGTATCATAGGTATCACTACATTTCTCATTATAGTATGTCTTGATATGAGGATTAATACTCTTGGGAAAAGTAGAAGAGGAAAGTGAAGACCTATTGGATGAAGAAGACTTAGATAATGAAGAATGCAAATAATGTCTAGAAGAATCATGATAAGACTTGGAAGATGAAGAATTCGAATAATGTCTAGAAGAGTCATGGTAAGACTTGGAAGATGAAGAATTCAAATGGTGTCTAGAAAAGTTATGGTAAGAAGATGAGGAATTAGAATGATGTTTATAAGAGTCATGATAAGACTTGGAAGGTGAAGAATGATGAGAAGACTTGGAAGATGAAAGATGTTTAGAAGAAGAATATCATGATATTATCATAAGCGTGATTCTATTAAAGGCGGGTGATTCACTCAATTTTTCTTTTATTTTTGTTGTGAGTTTATCATTCATGAGAGTTTTGGAGGAATAATGTTTTTCAAATTGAGCAAGGAGTTCAAGATCATCCATTTTCAAGAGAGGTTCCATAGCAAGATAGTCGAAACTCATGGTTCTAGAAGAGGAGGAATCAAGCATAGAAGTGGCAGAAGAGATGAATAGAAGAAGGTAGACTAGATAATAAGAGAAAAAGAATCAAGAAGATGCGAAGAGTTTAGGAAGAAGAGAAATGATGAAAATGGGAGACTAGGAAGATATGGGAGATGTGGAAGAAAGAATACCAAGAGCCATTTTGTGTAAATTGATATCATTTAAGTTCATTTGGATGTTGAGCAACATGTCATAACACCTAAGATCTGACCTGGACCAATCAAGGAAGACTGGAAATGGCAAGATGTCCAATTAGACAAGCTGTAAAAGTTGGTTTTGTGACTCGGGAACTCAGTTTTTGTTCATTTTAAAAGATCAAGTAAGTACATCAACAGATTTTTATCATTGATCAAGCACATAAGACAGCAATCAAGGAGTTCAAGCAAGCAATTATCTTCAAACAATGAGCAAGGGGCAAAGCAACCTTGCACATGAACAAGAATAGTGACTTAGTATGCTACTCTTTAAAGATTCTACTTGTGTATGTTCCTAAAATATTTTTGCAATCACACACATAGCCCTAGCAAATAAAAAGTTGGTTGCACTATGGTTCTTAGTAATGGTTTGACTCTGCAACTTTTGTAATCTCAAGAGAACAAACTCCAATCCAAGTGCACTAGGGTTTTGACACATTTTGAGAATTTAATCAATCAAAAATACTGAGGAGATTTGACAGCCCAACAAGAAACTACACCCGTGGAGATTTCTTTCACAAGGACATTTATATATCAGTTGTCACTACCACGGTGAAAATGACTATTACCGCTTGAGGTTTCATCCACGTGATTTACCCAATAAAGGGAATGTCCACTACGGTTAACCCTCTCTAACAAGATGACTCACAAAAAGGACCACATGGGGACTTGGTTTAGATTTGAGGATCTGAGTTTCTGATACTACCCAAAAAAAGGAGTAGAGCATAATCCTCTAGCCTCTCCACTTCACCCAAACATAGCAAACAAATTAATCTGACATGCTAAGACTGAAATTAACCTCACTAAGATCTATGGTGTCAACAACTAGTGATCTATCAACCCCTCCAGAGAGAGAATGCATCAACCAAAAAGATGACGATGCAAATCAAGGGAACGTGAGATAATCTCAATATCCTCCCTACCTACAAGGGGATCAATCATCAAGAAGAGCTTCAAAATAAATTCAATCTCTCAAAATCACCACAAATAGTGTTCATAGGGCCTAATTACTATGTGAAACACATATGCAAAAAAGGTAAATCTATGTTCTTTTTAGAGCCCCAAAGTGAAGTGTGATCTATGAAAGCAATAAACACTCAAGCTAGACACATGAGAGATTCATTTTATTTCTAAAATTTAAATGTTATAGAGATGCAAAAAAATACCTCAAGTCCAAAGCAACGCGCTTAGTAGATTTTTGTTGAGCTTTTTTTTTGTGCAAGCAAGTCACGAACTCTCCAACAAGTAAACAAGCAAACAAACAAACAAGATATGCAATGTGTATCCAACTTATGCAAACCTTAGGGTTAGATCTTGAAAAATAAATTGTTAGGAGCAATAATAGCCAACAAATAATTCAAATGACAACTCATATTATGCATTGAACAATGAAAATAAGTGCATACTCATCACAAAAAAAAAAATTTGCATTTGACCTAGTCAACAAGATCTGATTTTTTTGATATAATTTTGGCCAAAAAAATGAAAATGCAAAATAGAGACCCCTACTAAAAAATAGAGAGCTTTTCAAAAATGTAAAAATTTCAAAAAAATCTCTTCATTTGTGCCCTAGAGACCCATTTTATCAAAATAGACCACTTTTTGTAAATCAATTATTTGAGCTATGATATTGTATCCAAATTCAAAACATAAAGAATGCACCTCCTATATAATTTAAAGAGCTTTTCAAAAATGTAAAAATTTCAAAAAAATGCTAATTTGCGCTGAAAATTAATTTTTTATGAAAAATCAAGAAAAAATTATACAAAATCAAAAATACCTCAAAAAATTTTGAATTTTTTATTGAAGCTTCTCTGATATGTCACCAACCTGTAAAAATATTTTCAGACCAAAAAACCAAGCTGTTTGGGAGATATGATCAAATCATTGAAAATCTAGGGTTTTAGTCTCCAAGCAAATTTGCACAAGGGGGTTAGCTCCAAAAATAACCAAAACAAGCATGTAAAGGTGGGTTGCCCCACGGTGGGTGCCAAAAAATGTGTGATAAAATGTTGTCACACTTCTATGAATCATTACATCCAAGATCTCTCAAGAATGAGATCTCAAATAGCGACTCATAGCTCTTTATTTATGGAGTGCAAAGGTTTGTAATGGAGGCCTTCAGATTTGACCTATGTTTGTGCCCATGCAAGTACACTATAAAATGAGAGATTCAAAGAGAAAAGACAAGAATTCTAGTCTCCATGATCATCAAATATGTATGCAAATGAAAATGAAAGTAGATCTAAGCTAGATGGATTAAGCTAGATGCAAGAAAGAAAATGAAAATGATGATGCAATGCTTCAATATGAGAGATCTAGAAATACCATAGCTCCAAGATGCCAAGATTGAGAGACTCCAAGATTCCAAGATGCTAAGATGCCAAGACTCCAAGAGGATGATAATGCAAGAGATGATGATGCAAAAGATGGATGATTAAGAATGAGGAGAGAGTCTCCTTATAAAAGAATTTAGAAATGAATGGACGGTCAAGATTAAGAGGCAAAAAGAAATGAGCAATGGTGGAGATTAAATCTTGGTTGATCCATGTTCTCAAGATTCTCAAGAGGCAAAATCAATGGACATGGTTAAGAGGCAAAAAGAAATGAGCAATGGTGGAGATTAAATCTTGGTTGATCCATGTGCTCAAGATTCTCAAGAGGCAAAATCAATGGATATAGTTAAGAGGCAAAAAGATGTGTGGAAGAGATTAAAAGGCAAAAACTTTTTTCAAAAAGTCAAAAGATTCTATCTCATAGGAAAGTGCATTTTACTTTATTATTTTTATTATTTATTTATTATTTTTAGCAAAGTGGGTTCCAATATTTAATTAAAAGATTTTTTATTTATTTAAAAGAGATTTATTCTTTTAATTAAAATGAGATTTAAAATAAATAACTTGATGATTTAATTAAATGATTTTTATTTAATTAAAAGGGAGCAAGTTCTCTCAATTAACTAAAACTTGGGAAATATATTAAATTTTTTGAATTAATTACAATTTGATCAAATAAATTGATTTGAATTAAAAATATTAAAAATCATTGATTCAGAAAATTGATAAAGTAATTCCAATATTGATAAAATGAAAAATGGGGCCCAAAGTCTAGGCGACCATTTTAGGGTGCATACTAATATCAGTTGGTTTTATAGTATAATTTTGTGACATTTCTAATCAGTTGGTTGAATTAGGCATATGTTTTGGTTTCAATTGGAATCAGTTGTATGCAAACAAAATATGTAGATGCACTCTTAAATTCTTGTAGTAATTTTTCTTATTCTGATGTTTCAAATCTGGAAATCGATCTTCTTGATAGCTTTATGAATCTTTATTCATTTGGCTTTATTGATTTTTTTTAATCCTAATTTGTGATACTCCTTTATAAATTTGTAATAGAATATTATTTGTCCTTTCATACTTTCTGGTAAAAAGTATATTGCACAATCATTCTTTTTTAATAAAGGAGCGAAAAGTCAAATTGTTTTAGAAGGAAGTTGCACCTTCGATGGAGAGAGTGTAGTTGTGAGTAACTACCTCATTCTGATAGTGATAATATTTTCTTTTCATTTGGGTAAGGAGTTAATGTTTTAAAAAGTTTAGAAAAAGATAAATTTGTTCACTAACATTGTGTATGTTTAACTTTCTCTGGTTGGTGATCTTTTTGCTTACACGTTTTAGATCTAATAAAGATAATGAAAATAGTTTTAATTGCATAACTGATTCACCAATCCCCCCCCCCCCTCTCAGTTATCTTGGTGGAATTCACTTTCTAACATTATTCATATTAACCTTGCATGTAGATAGGACTAGTTGGGATTTTCATTGCAATAAATAAAGTTCAGATACCCTTTCTTGGGGGGTTTAAACTTCAATTATTGTAATTTCCAGTTTTCAGTTTATTGAAGAATGGTTTCGGCTACATTAGTATTTAATCACAATTCTTAATTAAAAAAGTTAACATAATTTCTTATTTAAATTATTGTGAGTCACATGCATTAATATGTTATTAAATTTTGTGTCTTCACCAACATTCATTGATACAAAATGAATGGAAGAAGAATTCAAGTAATCCTAATTTTTTTATGTCAACAATTCATACGAAACATTGAACAATTTAAGGATATTGAAATAGGTAATTTGTATTGACACAAATAATATTTATGAAGCATTTCAAATTTTAGGCCATAAGAATCATCTTTTTTTAAACATGGATTGCAATTCATTCTGAAAATATAGAAGTCTTGGTCATTAACATTGTCATCTGCTATAATGCCATACGGTGTATCATTGTCAATGTTCATATGTTTTGTCAAGTATTTAATATTATCATCATCTTCATCTTGACCTGCATCATCTTCTTCATCATCATTTATACCATCCATATTTGTAAGGCCCAACCTATTTCCACCCTTTCCTCGACACTTCGATGACAGAAGATTAAGGGGTGTTGAAGTATCTGGATGATTGGTAAATCCCTAACAGAATTGTACCTCGAAATAGACCTATATATTGTACCTTCATATCAGTACCTATCAACTAAGTGTCACAATGACAAAGGTGATATCTCTAGGTTATTAATTATGTAAGTGAATCTTGGATGCAGTATGTTACCCTATAGATCATACGTTCAGCTAGACTAGTAAGGCTCCTTTGAGTACTTTTATCGAAAGGATTAGTTTCAAGAAGTCAAGATGTAAATGCCAAATTAGTATGTGTTAAGTCTTAAGTTTATCTTGGATTAAATTAATAAGTTGATGTGATGATTCTAGTAACTCCTATGAGGAGGATGAGTAATGTTTTGATGATGTATTATATGGTTATACCATAGTGACATTTTGGTGATATTCTTAGAACCCTGAACGAGGATTTGTTAGATCCTAGACTAATAGGATTATTCTGCATTTTGTTTTCCTAGATTAGGAAATTTAATCATACTTGTGATAAGAATTTTATAGGACCTGATTGTTATGGTTACCCCCTTACCAATGTTGAACCATCGATTTATCTTAAATATCATGCTAAGGAAAATTGAGAATCTTTGAGATTAGGAGTACTATGAAGTTATGCAATCAAATTATGTAGATTGAATTGAATTGAAATAATGAATGTATTCTATATGTTTGCAAGCTTGAATTTGGATTATGATCTATATGTGGGCATCGTACTTTATGTGACTTTGAGTACGTAGTAGAAATTATAAATTATGTGTGTAAAATTATATGCAATTAAATTATGCACTATATGAAAGTGATTAGATGTATGCATTGAATCATGAATTATGAGAAAGCGATTGTAAGAATGCAATCGAATTCTATGTTGTAAATGAATATCATGTTAGACATCTTCACTGCATTGATGTTATGAGTAATTGATGATTACCTTGTGATGATGTTAGATTATTGATGATCATGATTTCAATTGAATTACAAGATTAGTAGGCATTAGAGATGCAATTGAATTATGAAATTGAAACTAAGCAATTGAATTTTGATTAAATTGAAGATGTTATATCTTATATGTTTATTCGTATTGGTTTTTCTTCCTTGAATTATTGATGCTGCATTGAGGAGTGTGCAGGTAAGAGAACCATGGAATTAATCGGAGAACCAAGGTTAAACATATGTGAATTGAGTAAGCCAAAGCTTAATCCGATATGGGATTAAAAGCCTCGTTGTAATGTGAACTCCTGGTAAATGTGGATTTTTGCATGTGTGTTATTAGTTAATTTCTTGTTGTCATCTAGGACATGACCTTGGGTATGTAATGTGTAATCGTTAGTGTCATTTGACACTTGTTATGTGCTTGTTTTAATTCATCCTTGTTCTAGTCACTTCTAGAGGCCAATAAGGGGTTCTAAGGGTCATTTTTGGCATAATTTAAGTACCTTATGGATAGGGTTATGAGTTAAGAAGGTTTTGAGCATGTCCCTAATTCCCTAGTGACCTTGGTAACCTATTTTATGACCCATTTGCCCTCAACTTCGAAATTGGATAAGTCATGATCTTTACCCAACTCCACCTTTTCTTTCAATCATGCATTTATCATGAGGGGACAAGGGAAGACAACAAGGCCATAGAGTCAAGTCTGCATTTATGGATGGTGGGTGGGTAGAGATTTGGAGGCCTTTTTAGAGGCCCTTAGGAGATTTAGTGGGTGTTCACCCACTCTCCACATTTGGAGACATTAGGGTTTGGATTGAGGAAGGATAGTGGATAAGCTCTTCTCAAATTTCCATTTCCATCACACTTATGGAGGTTGGTTACTCTTCTCATGGAAGCCTTTCTACTTTCTCTTTAGATTAACTTATATTTTGCTTTCTCATGCATATGAATCTTGGTTCTTGTTGTGACAATGTGTTGTAATGGAGGGATTTTGGGTTTTGATTTCATGGTTTGATCTTGTTCTTTTTGCTTGATTGAGGGAGTTCTTGTTTATGGGTGTGAGGCATTACTCACTCTTTGGGAAGAGAAGAAGTGGCCTATGGGTGGAGGGGTTAGTTGGGCTCTCCATGAGGTGAGAGTCTCTTCTCTTGGAGAAGAGGGATAAGTCCATGGTGTATGGGCACCATGGAAGTCATTGCATTCTTGTATTTTGAAGAGGATGTTAAGAAAAGTATGTGTATGAAGAGGCATTTGGATATGCATGGATATGTAGCCTTGAAGAGGCATTTGAATACTCATGGTGAGAAAATTTGTATGTAATGGCATTCTCCCCTTGGAAAATCCCACCTCCACCCTCTCAATGAGCTTGTAAGACTCATTTGTGTAACCTTGGAAGGGAGTAATTTGTTGTATGTGCATTTGTGTAAATTGTTTGTGAGCATCTTGTTGATCTTGTTGCATACCCATTTAGCCTTGGTTCTCCAAGCTCGGGGTGGTCTCATAAGAGACCTAGGTTGGGTGGTGAGCACCCATGGTTCTCCATTTTTTTTATTTGCAGCTTTGTGGAAGCTCAAAGAGGAGCTGTCATGGAGGTTTTCATCTTTTGGATGGTTGAGAGAAGACATCCCTTTTATTCCATTGTGAATCACTCTTTGTATTTAGATTTCATTTGATGTAAAAGAGAATGTAGTGCCTTTCATTTGGAGCTATTGTGAAGATGAAATGGATGAGAGACTGTTATTATCTTGATCTTTCATTGTGTGGAATTATTCATTGTAATGCTTTGTTGAAACTAGGATGTTGTAAACTTTATTGATGTATTTGTAAATGAGTTGAAATGGATTTCTTAATGTTTATGATGAATCCTTGCATACGTAATTAAAGATTTCTATCTCTTACTATAGTTGAAATTACTCTCCTTTTTGCAATGAGTTCTCAATATTGATAGAATAGATATTGTATCAATTTCAATAAGATTTCATATCTTGGTTGAAGTAGGAATATTGCAGATTCATATATGATGATGTAAATGTCATGACCATTGAAAATAATCTCCATTTGATTCATATCACTCTTTTAGTTCTATAAATTGTAATGGAACAACTATGAACAAATGATCATGTTAGTTTCTACATGGAAATCTCATTCAGTTTTCAATCAAACTATATTAATCCTTGCGGATACACTATCAATTTTAAGTCCATAGAATTTCTAATGCATTAAGGAAACTAATAAAATTATGATGTTATGTTACCCATCATTAGCAAGTTTACAAAAAATAGTGCACTATTAAAATAACACTCTCCAGATTTTAAGAAAGCAAAATGCTCTCTGGATTTTGTATGGGATAAAAATCCCATACAAAATCCATACCATAGTCATTTTAATATAATAAACTTGCCACCTCAATATATATTAAACAAATAAAATATTAATCTAATTTACCCCCTTACCTTATTTAATATCTTCCCCATAACATGGCGCATGTGGAGGGATGTCAAGTCCTTGTTTTAATTGAAACCTTCTTATTGGGCAGGGGAATGTACCTTAGCTGACTCCCCATCATGGGCACATAGCATGGGGATACTCACTTAGAATTGTTTATTATATGTCTGCATTACCTTTAATGCATTTATCTCTCCTTTGAAAACTGGCGCAGGTTTTGGGAATGAGGTCCTTGTTTCTTGGTAAGAGGTTTGGAGGGTCCCAAGACTTATTAAGGCTTGTCATAACTTTATGTAGCATCCCTTTAATTTCCCTTTTTATGCGCTTCCCTATGGAGACTTTTACATCTCCCCTAAAATGGCGCATGCTTTGGATGTGTCCTTTCCCTTGGGCACGTGGATGGAGGGAGTAGGAAGGGAGATCTAGGTAGGGAGCTAGAAAGATAGGGAGTGGCTTAGGATTAGTAGGTTGTTAAAATAGCTTAGGTTGTTAATTAATTTATGTTATTAGGTTAATTTGTATTAATGACATGTTAATAATAATAGTTAGATGTTATTTAGCAATGTTTTAAATATTTATTTTGTTATTTATATATGATATCATATTACTAAATTTATGATCGTATACAATGTTAATTAATATATTATGGTATATTAACTAATTAATAATTATATTAATTAATTAATATATTATAATTAATTTCATATATAATTTAGTTTAAATCTTTGAATATATATACATTATTAAATAATGTTTCCTTTAGATTTATTAATTAGTTAATAGGTGCATTGATCTATTGGAATAATGTAATCATTAATTGATTAATATGTACTCATTTTGAACAGAAATTAGTATAGACGATTATTGAAATTTATATTCAATATTTTTCATTAGCTTCCAATTTAATTTTCATAATTGAATTGGTCTTGAAATTTACATAATTGGAAATGGTTAACCTATTTATAGAATTAACGTTATTAAATAAACATTCATTTCCTCTTAGATAACCTATACACTTTATAGATCGATGATCTACGATATTGATCGAGAAGGTGGTCAACGATCTTCTTCGATTATATTGATATCACCTAGCATCCTATGGATATTAAAACAACTTTGTTGAGGTTTGACCTCTTGTCACGTTTGGACCTCGTCATTAGCACTTTTGTCCCGCATCATAAACTTGGATCTTTTACCCAAAAAAATAAAATTGTTGGTTGTGTTTTGACCTGAACTTTTGGGCATTACAATATTGTTGACTTCCATAACATCATCTAACCCTGGATTGTTGTCTTCTTGTGCCTGAACATAACCATCCTCAAAATCATCATGGATGGAAATTTCTTCAATTTTATCTAATCCCTCTCTCTCATTTTGTTGGCCATCATTATTTGTCTCGATATCCACTAATGCATCATCAAATACATGCCTTAATATTGGATCATAATGTATGACAAATATTTATTTTAGGTCCAAACTATCTTCATAGAAAATTACCTGTAGATGAATGACAAACATATATTAGACGTGTGTGATAATAATATTATTGATTATTAAACACATGTATCAGATGATAAATGATCATTTCTCTCTAGGAAGGAAGTCAGTGATCCATGATACTGTAAACCAAGAACCTTTTCCTACAAGTATCCATTAAGAAAAAAAAACTAGTTGTTTAAATATCATAGAATAATGTTTAAACTAAGTATACATGTTATTTATATCAATTTGGAAAATTTCTTACCACAATTCCTATTGGATTTGAATTGGTTGTAGGAGGCATACTACCAAATGGAAGCTCATCAAATATGTAATGTCTTTGTGCAATTTCTCATTTTATTCAAGTTTCTTTCTACGACATTCAGAACATCCACAAATAATATTTTTTTCAAAGTATTCATACCATGTACTATAGACCTGACCAACCTCTTCTTCAGTGTAATCAATTGTTGTGTCTACAAGATCCATTGTCATGTCCTCTTTCACCCACTATTGTTTACGTGATTTAATAGTTTTAGGTCTACGTCCATGTGTATATATATATATATATATATATATATATATATATATATACATATATATATATATATAT